>BLKM01001554.1:235459-288599 GCA_013340265.1 Coptotermes formosanus
CACACACACACACACACACTAACACACACACACACACACACACACACACACACACACACACACACACACACACACACAAACTATACAGAGTGATTCAAAAGTCTCCATACATGCGGAAAATGGTCTCTTTATTTACAAAACGTGCTGTATATGCACACCGTTACACTGACAGCACATACATATGCGTCTCTCCCACTCATGTCGAACTCGCTGTAACACATTTCGCGTTATGCATCTCTAATTCGTTCTTTAAGTGGTCCACATTTTGTATTTTCACCTGGTACCCCTGGCCTTCAAATGCCCCCACAAGGAAAATTCAAATGGCGTGAGGTCTGGTGACCTCGGAGGCCACTACACGGAACCACGGCGATCAATCCAACGACCTGGAACCTGCCGATCTAATCAACGGCGCACGCAGATACCATAATCCTAATGTATGGAACTTTGAATCACCCTGCATATATTACACAGAAAACACAGTCGGCACATCTTAAAGAATTCTTTTATTGTTGATCTGCGCAACTGCTACATGTTTCGGCTTTATGACAACTTTATAGGCATCTTTATCAAGCTCAGCTCATCACTATCACGGCTGTCACAGTACTAACTCAGCTGTCTCAGTTGCGTGACAAAGGGAAGTTGCATGCGGACTGGAAGAACAGAAAAGTGGAACAACTTCAACATTCAGGCGGATAGCAAGTCGAAGAAAGTAGTTTCAAGCAATCAGTTTCACGCATCGTAAAATCAGTCGCAAGAAACGAGTACTACGATTCCCGATATGCATAACGCAAGATGCGTACACCGAGTTTCATATCAGGCACACTGTAAACTAGAATACAGCTGCCTCAAACTCAAGAAGTTGCTTGAAACTCACAACATGTATTTCACGTGTTTAATTTCGCGTATCAAAAGCGCTGCTTCCATGCAACTGTAGTTTTACGCTGCATGAAACTAACCGCTTGAAGCCAGTTTCCTCGGGGTGCGTGCCGTCTTCGTGCTTTACTGCAGGCTCACCTATAATCAACAGGAATATAAGGTAGCTATTCTTAGCGCGTTCGCAGCCAAAAGTCGCAAAAACGCTACCTGCTTCGTCAGGTCTGTCCTCCAGTATTTAACTTCGGAAACTCTGAATCAATTACGAAATCTGCCAGTGAATAATGTAAACAAAAATTTGTTCATTCGTATCGCCGTCGTCGTCGTCGTCATCATCATCATAATCATCAACGTAAGCAGATTTAGGACACCTGCGTCCTGTCCTGTCCTAACTCAATCTTGAAGACGGTGTTGGTCGCTCCATCTTGTTTTTGGTCGATCTATGTCGCATTTGCCTTTTGGTACGTATTCCAGTACCATTCTGGGTATTCGTGAGTGTTCCATCCTTCTAACACGTGGTAGCCAACTCTTTCAGTACCTCTGACTTCCATCTACTGCGTGTTCTACTGTTAGTTATTCTGGAATTGTTGTACTCCTTTGACGGTCTGACCGTGTGAGTCCTAAAATTGACCTCAGAAATTTCGTTTGTGCTGTTCCTAACTGCTGACATTCTTCTTTATTAAAAACCCAAACTTCACTGCAATATCTCAATGCTGCTTTGCATGTAACATTGTGACGTCGTAACTTAGTGCTTCAGAGCACATTTTTACCCAAATATCTTTTGAGAGTGCCATTTGTTTTATTATACCGGTATATTTTTGTTGTGACATTTGTTTTAACCATTTAAAGCCTAGCGGTAACTTTACATACCACCAGGTTTAACGTTAAAAAATTCTACGTGGTGCCCACATTGCGTTTATGTGTTTTGTACGGATCTCAGAACAAACAGCAACTTTTGCCTTATAAAACATCAACAGATTGGTTTTTATGACCGAAGTGGAGAGTGTTTACAGCGCGGTACGCACTGAGTCCTTATATAAAACAGATACGCTTCGTCTTTAAACGGTCAAATTCGGAGATAATGTTTCCTACACATATGAAATGTTCTAACCACACTAATTTTGGTTAAAATTGGACAATAACATGTGAAGACCTACAACCACCACGCATGCGCCTCGCTGTATATTTATCGCAGCGAAAGGTGTTTTGAACAAAGGATATGGAGGAAAATAAGATAAGCCTCCTGTTTAATGCCCAGGCACTTTCTCCTTCAGTCTGACGTTTCTCGAGGCAACTAAACGCAACGAAAACTCTACAGGCAAACGCGGCGAACGTGCCAGAATTCCTACGCTACGCATATTACTTCCTAACCCATTTATTTCTTACATAAAGTGAACACATATATGACAAACGGCATGTCTGCCCCGCACGTTTGTTCTCCGAAGAGGTACGTCAGTTGTATCCAACCCGGGGCCGCCAGATTGCGTTACGCGAACTAAACTTTATATTTAGTGTTCATGTATATATGCACATATCTACTATATAAACACTGACAATTTAGGCGTATAAGTATACCACTTGCTGTGATTTTTACACTTGTGACCCGCGAACCAACTCACAATAACGGCTGTGGCCCTTTGCCAAAAATGTCTGACTTCCCTGACACAAGTGATGTAAGGAAATAATTCTAAGGCAAATTCTAAAAGGTTTTCACAATGGTGTATGATATTCTGTGGTGATATGTTTATGAACTTTATCCATCGTCCGAAAGACTAAAATATTAAAAATATTAAAAATTAAAATCCCAACGTTTCGGAAGCTGGATCTGCTTCCGCCCTCAGGTGAATGGAGGGGGAGTGACGGACGCTAAGCTCTAAGGGGCCCAACAGAGTTGACGTTCTTCTCTTCTCCCCCTCCATTCACCTGAGGAAGGAAGCAGATCCAGCTTCCGAAACGTTGTGATTTTAATTTCTTAATATTTTAACATTTTACTCTTCGTACGATGGATAAAGTCCATAAACCCATCACCACACAATCTTAAGACAGTTTGTACTTAGCACGGAAGCGGAGAACGTATGACAGTGCGAAGTCCTGCGCCTAGAATCCTAGAAAGGCGTAGGGAGGGCGTGTTTTGAGAAGTGCAATACAAGTAGCAAAGCTGTCTCCGCATACGCCAGGAAGGCACATGGCAAAGTGGACGCACAGCTCCAATTACTGTCAGCCTCGGCACTATAAGGGGATAAGCGGTCAGCTGAACGCCCCGGTCGATTTACTCCCGCGGAAAGGGCCCCTGGCGCCCAATGAACAGGAGCTTGAGTGGGCCCCACAGTCGTGCTGAACATTTTGAAAAAGTGGGAAGTCGCGTAGGGTTATCGAACTAGTGTCATACAGCCCTGGCCTTCTTAACCACACCGACTAGAATAGATGCAGCTAAAGCTAATGGTAATGTCCCTGTTAACGTCATGCAGGCATCTTGGGGGATTAGATGTATAACTCCACTCATTCTTAACCTCAGCACTCGACGAAGGTGAGTGGTCAACACCACGCCCCATCTGCACCATCCCCGATACCCATTGTAGAAATGTTTGGGTAGGCCACGAGCTCGTTTGGACGCTTCGCAGAAGACACACGCCTCTTTCCGTTGCTGAGATTCGAATACCGATCGCCCAGCCCGCAGCACAGTCTCTATACCGACTGCAACACGGTTACCGTAGCTCAAAGCAGTCGCTATTCCTCTTTCACTGGAATTAATTTTCGCTGAAAAATGGGCCACTCAATTAGCTTCAGCACTGTTCATGAAACCTTTTCTCGCAGGCGAATAATTTAATCATTTCTCTGTGCGGACTGAAAAATTAAAATAACAAAATCAACACGCATTTTCCCAACAAGGGGGGGGGGGGTGTTGGAAGGGCACAAGAACAAAATGAAGTGAGAGTCGGCATAACAAAACGCCATTGGAGAACAAAAACCGGTTTGGGGGGGGGGGGTTGGGGGGGAGTACAAAGTTGAAAAACTGAGATAATTCTCACAGTACTTCACTGTGAGCTTTATCTAGAGGCAGTGCGATAAAGCACTCCACTTTGCACTCCAGTACTTCAAACTGTATGCAGGCTTCCCCCATTTGCTGCAGATAACAGCCGCAGGAGGCTCGCGCTGTGTGTGTGGCACTTTTGCTGCAGAACGTATTAAGCAGTAAAAAGGAATCTCTAAGACAAAAGCTGATTGGATGGAACCCTGTTCTTATGCAGATATCTCTCTCAACAAAGTGCAAGCAGCGACTTTGTTACTGCCTCACCATTTGCAACTAAACTAAACTGGTTCCGGCAAAACGCTGAAGAATGCTTCTATATTGCTGAAAAATACATCTAAACCAACAACAATATGAAGGGAACGCACTGTCGCGTTTCCATGGCAAAAATAGTTACGCGAACGCGCTACGTACACCGTCTATCTTGTTTAACCCTTTAAAAACGAAGTGTATCTGTTTTATATAAGGACTCAGTGCGTACCGCGCTGTAAACACTCTCCACTTCGGTTATAAAAACCAATCTCTTAATGTTTTATAAGGCAAAAGTTGCTGTTTGTTCTGAGATCCGTACAAAACACATAAACGCAATGTGGGCACCACGTAGAATTTTTTAATGTTAAACCTGGCGGTACGTAAAGTTACCGCTAGGCTTTAAAAGGTTAATGTTGAATACGGTGGTACACGAAGAAACCACCGGGCTTTGTACAGGGATGACACGCGATCTGCGGGGACAGGAAGGCGCGTAAGACGCAGTATCGAAGTGCGTGAAGTTTGTTTAAACAGCAGAACGGGAAACAAACACAGTCGAACCCGGTTAAAACGACATCGGTTTATGCGACACCTCGTCTACAGCGTCAGACATTCTGTGGTACCAATTACGCCCTCACTGTTAACGATAACATTACATTCCTCGGTTACAACGACACTCGTTTATAACGACACATACTACTCAGTCCCTTTCACGACGTTATAACCGAGTTCGACCGTATTTTACTAATCATGTTTTCCTACCCACACTTTTGTGTCCAGACAGTTTGCATTAGCAGTCTGAAATTTTCAGTGGAAACCAAAAAAGCAGGACACGTAAGTTTACACCGAACACCAGCCCTTCTGGGCTGTGATGCTGCGAAACTGGGACAGCACCTCCCGACGTTTCGAAAGAGAAGTGCCTTCATCTTCAGGGACAAGCACGCCAATACGATGAAGGCAGCACTGTCCTACGTAACATCCAAATTTCTCGCCCAACAACATACCGTCACCACCCAGTACCGCTGTGCTAACCTAAGACCACATAACACGTACCACACATTTCCTTACTCTTCCACTACTCTTGCAAGCTCCCCTTTCTCCAACGTATATGTAAATATAGCTTTTGCCCCACGGTCACTCTTGGCGTCCAAAACTCTTTCATTTAATTTATACAGCACATCTCACATACTTCTGGCATCCTTCCATTACCCAGTCCTTCTATGTCCTAAAAAATAGACTTACATAAATTTAACTCTACTATATATTTCTTTTTATTTTATCCCCTTTTATAAAGCTTTTTGACTTCAATCATTCTATTTCACCCGACTGAATTCTTCTGTTTACTGCCACATGCAAGTATCCGTTTGCCCGCCCAGGTACCCAAATTTCAAACACGCAATCATCAGCCTACCTAAATATTACATCAACACCGATTACTGGAACACGCATTTATATGTCAGCAAACTACAATCAGGAAGAGACGTGAAAAACTTTTCCAAAAATATAGAAGTCACCTCAAAATTCTAGGCCCCAGAAGGGTGATATGAAGCAAGTTCCATACTGAGGGCCCACAAATGTTAGGCGCCACCGTACAAAATTTAGTGGCCACGGCCACGCCGCGGCCGGGATTTCTGCACTCACGATTTGGAACCACACTGACTCCAGGATGCTCTACCCATTATACGAATCAGGAACTGCACAGACTGTTCACAGTATTGTAAAGGCCGTCTCTGTACGGGTCTCTTCACGACCAACCCACAATATGGTCATTTTCAGTCTGCATTTACGAAGACATTAAATATGCTCTGTGGTGTAATGTTCTTTGCTCCGGCGGTGCCGAAATCACGGGCGCTTAAACTCTGTACAGTAGCGCCTAACACATGTGGGTCCCCAGTACGGAACCTGCTTCATGTCACCGTTCTGACGCCTAGAATTTTCGACAACCTGCGCACCCCTGCTTTAAAAGTTAGAATTTTCGCGCCTGTTCAGAAGAGAAGAGAAGAGAAGAGAAGAGAAGAGAAGAGAAGAGAAGAGAAGAGAAGAGAAGAGAAGAGAAGAGAAGAGAAGAGAAGAGAAGAGGAGGAGGCGAGAGGAGGAGAAAAGAAAAGAAAAGAAAAGAAAAGAAAAGAAAAGAAAAGAAAAGAAAAGTACGAGCTTCCAGTAAAACTTTTTTGACACGCAAATTCGTTAGAATAACTCATTAAGAATATATGGTTTGGACAGTATGTTAGCGCTCGAAAACATGGTGAGTTATGGTTTGACTCTTTATATGACGCTGGCAACTGACAGCGTCGTTAATACATCCTCTCTTGTCACCCACACGCAAGCGCGCGTACGCAGACACGCGCTCACTCGCAAGGCCTTGGAAGTGTCTGAATTCCGCGCGCAGCTACAGTACACACGTGTCAACACGTGGCAATGAATAACGCTGTGATCCGAAGTCGCACTACCACAAACTCAGCTCTGTGTGTGTGTGCGTGCGTGCCTACTGTGTTTATCTGCAATGACATTTATTCACACCAGATTATCGTCACTAAAGCATGACATATTTATAAAAACGTACAAAAGTCTGTAAAATACCTTCCTCTGATTACGTCACAACCTCGACATAACTAGAGATATTCACTCTTCTGGGATGTCACGCAGTGCACACTGGCAGTTACCGGCGTTTCCCAACCACCTCCCTCGGTCCCACCGGTAAGGATCAAACCCCTTGAAACATGATACATTTGCTGCCCCGAACAGCGCTACCTGACCTAACGGAAACACGACACTTTCTAAAAATTAGGAACTGGACTGTGCCATGGCGCAGGCGCGTTAGCCACCGGCCTCTCACTGCGGTAGGTCCGTGTTCGATCCCGGGTCAGGCCATGTGAGATTTGTGGTGGACAAAGTGGCACTGAGACAGTCCCCCCCCCCCCCCAGTACTTCGGCTTTCCCCTGTCAGTATTATCCCACCAATGCTCCATACTCACCTTCGCCTAAATGTTGCTCTTACCAGAAGGGCAAACGGGCAAAGCTCGGGGACCTTCCAAAAAGCAGCGCTGCGCTGGATATCGGGGAACACTGGATAGAAAAATACGCACAATCGCCTTACTTCTCCAGGCTTCGAAGAGACAATAGCTGTATGTGTCATATGACAAGTGTTCTGCCCCGTTCCGAAGGAAGCCGCGCTCACGTAAACACGCTTCATACAAACAGTCCGTCCGCTGATAAGATATCTACTATCACAGAGCGCACCAAATCCCACATGCCTGTGTAACATCTAATCAGCCATCACTACACCGAAAACATACCACCTTATTGTTCACCGGGCAGGTTTGTACAGTGATAACACAATGACCTTGTATACAGGGGGTACCGGGTTCGAATAACGGCCACACAACACAATGGCCTTGTACGCAGGGGTACCGGGTCCCAATAACGGCCATACAACAAAACTGCCTTATATCCTGGGGTTAACGGGTTCGAATAACGGCCATACAATTGCTTTGTATTCAGGGGGTACTGGGTTCGAATAACGGCCGGGTGACAACACAATGACCTTGTATACAGGGGGTACCGGGTTCGAATAAAGGCCGTGACAACACAATGACCTTGTATGCAGGGGGTACCGGGTTCGAATAAAGGCCGTGACAACACAATGACCTTGTATGCAGGGGGTGCCGGGTTCGAATAAAGGCCGTGACAACACAATGACCTTGCATGCAGGGGGTGCCGGGTTCGAATAAAGGCCGTGACAACACAATGATCTTGTATGCAGGAGGTACCGGGTTCGAATAAAGGCCGTGACAACACAATGACCTTGTATGCAGGGGTACCGGGTTCGAATAAAGGCCGTGACAACACAATGACCTTGTATGCAGGGGGCACCAGGTCCGAATAACGGCCAAAGAACATAATGGCCTTGTATACTGGGGTTACCAGGTTCCAATAACGGCCGGGTGACAACATAATGACCTTGAGTGCAGGGGTACCGGGTTCGAATAACCGCCGCCTGAGAACACAATGACCTTGTATGCTGGGGTTACTGGGTTCGAATAACGGCCGATCCGCTCGCTACGACGACACACTTCCTGCCGACCGTCCATCTTTCCGTGACAGTGCCGTGACACAGGTCACATCACACCTTCACACCGATCCACACACTATGCATCATTACATAAAATACACCCGAAACAGTAGCCGGGATAGCTCAGTCGGTACAGTGACTCTGCTACGGGCTGGAATATCCGGGGTTCAAACCCAGGCAGTGGCAAGAGACTTGTGCCCTCTACAAAACGTCAAGACCGGCTTTCTGGCTCAACCAGTGGATATGCGAGCTCTTTCCCGGGGCATCAAAGCGGTCGGAGAGCGAAATTAACCACTCACCTCCACCTACTGCCCAGGTTAAGAATGAGTGGAGCCATACGTATTCTCCCCCTATATACCACCGCGTGGACGGAGGCAACTTTGCAGTTCACTTTCTTTTTACCGAAACAGTACCCCTGCAACAATGGCGGTATAGCTCCACGCATTCTCAACTATGGCACTGGATGGATACAAGCCCTTATCTTTACTCCTGGGGGCAGAGCCCCTCGGGGAGATTGAAGACGAACTGCAGAGGGCCCAGAGATGTTCTCCAAGTGATGGCTACGTGCAGTCACATCCTTAACGGAATCACACCCCCGCAGTACAGCCTTTTTTACGGACTAAGCTATTCCGGTCACGTTCAATAACCCAGGAAAAGCAGCACAGTGGGAACTACAGGGGTGCATAAATCCCGAGGGCATGGTCGCCCCGGCGACTAATTTATTTACTGTGCCCCCCTAATATTTTCTGAATAATTACTGCGGGTTTCCTCCGCACATACAAAAACGCGTATCACTTCAAATGCAAGGACTAAACGGCTCCAGATAACAGTGCGGTTCAAAGATCACTCCATGACTGTAGGTCCCCCGGGATGTGCTTTGTACCACCATTAACTCGCCTAGAATTGGGGGGGTGGCTCCTAGATTCTTGGAAATTTGTAGATCCCTAAGCTATTATGTGTACAGCCTTCTTTATCAATTAACCCTTTAAAGACGAAGCCTATCTATTTTATATAAGGACTCAGTGCGCACCGCGCTGTAAACACTTCATTTCGGTTATAAAAACCAATCTCTTAATGTTTTATAAAGCAAAAATTGCTGATTGTTCTGAGATCCGTACAAAACACATAAACGCAATGTGGGCACCACGTTGAAATTTTTAATCTTAAACCTGGTGGGTACGTAAAGTTACCGCTAGGCTTTAAAAGGTTAAAGGACGTTACTACTGTTTCATAAGAATGTCAGAATAAACAGCGATTACTTAACATGCAGCCGATCCCAGTGGCCGCGCGGTCTAAGGCGTAGGTCTGCGGCCGAGCGTTTGCTGGGATCGTGGGTTCGAATCCCGCCGGGGGCATGGATTTTTTGTCTCTTGTGCAGTGTTTGTATTGTCAGGTAGGTCTCTGTGACGGGCCGATCCCTCGTCCAGAAGAGTCCCACCGACTGTGGTGTGTGAGTGTGATCAAGTGAAAATAAACAACCTCTACACCTGCTGTGAGTAGGTAGAAGAGGGAAGGACTACGAAACGAAACTTAACACGTATTACTGACCGATCAGTCGTCTGTCATGAAGACACGATGTCTTCCATACGGCAGATTTCCCGCACCCGTTCAGACCAGCCCTCGGGCCCACACAGTTCCCTGTACAATGGGCACAGGGTTCCTTCGCCGGGGATAAAGCAGCCGGGGCCTGGCGTTACACATCCACCCCCCCCCTTTCCAGCGCCGAGGTCAAAAAAGACTACAGCTACACATCTCTTCCCCCGTTGTGCCTGCCTGGCGTGTTATATCGTAAAACTTTAGAAAAAAAACTTAAATATTATTTGGACAAATTTCGAACTTCAAAAGGTTATAACGCCAAAACAGGGTCTCGACTCCACAGCCCCAGCAGTTCCTTTTATGTAACCCTCTTATCGACCTTCGTTAAACTACAAAACGTGGCCCCGCTCGGCGTCAAAGAAAATTTTTATTTAAATATTTTTCCGTCACGAGTCTTAAAGGGTCAAAAAAGGTTTGTTAACCCCGGACAATAACGCGCAACATACGTCAACAGACAAGTAACAAACAATGCAATTAAGTTTTAAATTCCGTAATAATATTTTTTGTTATTAAACGCATGGGCCGATCCCAGCGGCCGCGCGGTCTAAAGCGTGGGACAGCTGCCGCTCGCTTGCAGGGATTGTGGGTTCGAAACCCGCCAGGGAAATGGATGTCCGTGCATTGTGAGTGTTCTGTGTTATCAGGTAGATGTCTCTGTGTCTGGCCGAGCCCTCGTCCAGAATCCTACCAAGTCAAGTGCGTGCGAGTGCTATCGTGAAGTATCGATAATGGGGCCCTGGCCCAGTAGGGGCTGTTATGCCACCGGGGGGGGGGGATTAAACGTATCACGTACTGTTAATAAGCTGTTCTATTTTTTAAAGACACCATCTTCATTGCTTGAAACTATATTTGGTTCGCCTCAAAAAGCAAAATTATGGGCCAGTCGAACGCGCTGGTAGTTTGTACATCCCTGCAATACAGCATTTCCCTGACACTCCGCCTCCATGTGCTCACATGTTCTCCGCGGCATTTTGTTCCACGGCTAATGGCGAGCTGCAGGCGTGCCAACTTCTGCGTTGGACAGACAGGCGCAGTTCTTCCATTTACAAGTGTAGACTCTTGCACAACCATCTGTCGCCTCTCAGACTGGGTCACGGCTACTACCAGAGGGACGTGTTCCTTATTCCGCCATACAGTTAAAGCAAACGCCATCCGTGTGATCGACATTACGCCTTCAGAAACCGGTGCTAACTATACATACCGCAATGTTTAACATTCTGCCCACACGGTGTATGTGTGTGTTTTGTATGGATCTCACAACAAACAGCGATTATTTCCCTATACAGCATTAACTGACTGGTTTTTACAACCGAGACGGTGTGTGTTTACTGCGCAGTACGGGCTGGAAGTTTAAATATAAGCCACCAGGTCTAACATTCACAAATTCTACGTTCTGCCCACACAGTGTATTTATGTGTTTTGTATGGATCTCAGAACAAACAGCGATTATTTCCCTATACAGCATTAACTGGCTGGTTTTTATAACCGAGACGGAGTGTGTTTACTGCGCGGTACGAGCTTAAAGTTTAAATATAAGCCCCAGGGTTTAACATTCACAAATTCTACGTTCTGCCCACACAGAGTATTTGTGTGTTCTGTGTGGATCTCAGAACAAACAGCGATTATTTCCCTATACAGCATTAAATGGCTGGTTTTTATAAACGAGATGGAGTGTGTTTACTGCGCGGTACGGGCTCAAAGTTTAACTATAAGGCATCAGGTTTAACATTCACAAATTCTACGTTCCGCCCACACAGTGTACTTATGTGTTTTGTGTGGATCTCAAAACAAACAGCGATTATTTCCATAAACAAAATTAACCGGTTGCTGTTTGTGGTCGGACGGAGTCTCTTTTTTCGTGACGAAAGAACTTGATTTATATATATATATAATACCAGTTTTCAAGGACGAGCGGGCGAAACGTTGGAACCTTGTAACACAGGCTCTCTTCCCCCCCCCCCCCACAAACTAAAGTGTCTCACTCCCGCCGTCCCCCTTTCTTCTTACCGTTCTTCTACACATTTACAACGTCTTACATCTCTCGTTCTCTCTCTCTCTCCTCCCCCCCCTTATTTATTTACTTTTTAAAATCAGTTCTAAAAGGCCGTGCCAAGGCTCGGCCGTTTAGTCACCGGCCTCTCACCGCGGAGACATGCGTTCGAGCCCAGCTCAGTCCATGTGACATTTGTGCTGGACAAAGCGTCACTGGAACCGGCTTTTCTCCGAGTACTTCCATTTTCCCCTGTCAGCATCATACCACCAAAGCTCCGTATTCCACGCTCTTACCAGACGGGCAAACGGCCCAAAGCCTGGGAACCTTCGAACAAAGACTTGCACGTTCGTAAGCCAGGTTGTAGCACAAGAGGCGCATGTCCGATTTCAGGCTTCCGCCACCATGTGCGAGCAGACGAGACCTGCCCCCTTCTGGGATATGACGCAAGGTCTGTACAGACGTTTCGGGACAACCTATCAGTCCCATCTTCAACAAAGAAGTCCCTTGGACTTCTTGACTTGGTCCCATTAACAATACGAAACGATTATGGGGAATGGAAGAATAACTCCACACATACTTCACCACTCACCTACATGAAGGTCAGTTTTACGTCTACGTTCTACCTGGAGAAATAACCGCGTTACTCAATAACCCTTTAGAGACGAAACGTGTCTGTTTTATATAACGACTCAGTGCGTACCGCGCTGTAAACATTCCTCTCCGTTATAAAAAACGGTCTTTTAATGTTGTATAAGACACGTCGCTGTTTGTTCTGAGACCCGTACAAAACACATAAACGCAATGTGGGCACCGCGTAGAATTTTTTAATTTTAAACCTGGTCATACGTAAAGTTACCGCTAGGCTTTAAAAGGGTAAACAGGAGGCCGGGTGGGACCCAGACCCGGTGCATACACTTCAGAAGAGTTCCCGCCCCTCCGAGGTGTCGAATTGACGTCCCACCAGCAGCCCAGTCACTATACCCCCCGCCAACCCTGCTCTTATTACCGCCTGCAAGGTTTATACTAACCACTCCTCTATGTCGTGGATATTACATCCAACAAAAACAGTGGGGGAGGGGGGGCACATTTTATGTTTTCACAAACATCACAACCTACGGCGTACGCCTAAACGCAAATACGAGTACAGCATCCTGTTCAGCGTTACACCTGCAAACCACCAGGTGGCTGCAATACAGCTCTGTGACCGCACAATCACGCACGACACCTGACACGTTTGTGATCCAGTTACACGCACCTTCACATCCCCACGACCCAATTCCTTACGGTCGATTTCAAGCTTATCCTTGCGTAGCCTCTATTTCACGATTCTGCAAATGCACATTTTCCAACAGAAATTCCATGTTCCTCTTTCTCATTTGCGCTTCGTTTAACAGCCTAAGAAGGATGAGGTAACACGGTACTGGAGGAGAGGGCATAATTTTGGACAGTACCAGATGCGTGTCAGGTCCTAAGACGGACGGGATGATAAAGGATGCGAGGAGACTGCATAACGAGGCGCAGCACGATCTGTACTCCTCACCAAATATTATCAGGGTGATAAAAGTCAAGAAGAATTAGATGGGCGGGGCATGGATCACGTCTAGGGGAGAGGAGACGTACATACAGGGTTTTGGTGGGGGTAACCTGAGGGAAAGATACCACTTGGAAGACCCAGGCGTAGATGGGAGGATAATATTAAAATGGATTTTCAAAGAAATAGGAATGGAGAAGCATAGACTGGATTGATCTGGCTCTGGGCAGGGACAAGTGGCAGGCCCTTGTGAACACGGTTCCATAAAATGCGGGGAATTTCTGCACTAGCTGTGGAAGTGTTAGCTTCTCAAGGACTCTGCTCCATGTAGTTGGTTAGTTCACTTAACAATACGGTCAATACCACAGAACGTACGTCGTCCAATGACACGGTGATTATGAAACGTCCGCAGAGTTAGCACTTCTGGCACGCTCCACTGTTATTCTCATTAGTCCGTAGAGGACTCTGCGGTGCGGAGTTTACTAGTTGCGTCCCGCGGTCACTTTTCCAGGCTGCTGTGGGTCTGGGTGTGAGGTGCGTCCCGCGGTCAGTTTTCAGGCATAGCACTTGTGTAGCAGTTGTGTCCCACGCTGCTGCAGTGAAGATGGAGCCAGTCAGAGTTGATCAAGCGATACGTAGTGAAAAAGGGAAAGATCCCATTGCCATTAACCCTTTAAAGACGAAGCGTGTCTGTTTTATATAAGGACTCAGTGCGTACCGCGCTGTAAACACTCTCCGGTTATAAAAACCAGTCTCTTAATGTTTTATAAGGCAAAAGTTGCTGTTTGTTCTGAGATCCGTACAAAACACATAAACGCGATGTGCGCACCACGTAAATTTTTTTAATTTTAAACCTGGTCCTACGTAAACTTACCGCTAGGCTTCAAAGGGTTAAGGTCCTCAAGTTCCGTTTTCAAAAAATCACTGCTGAGAGGATGGAAAGATGGTGCAGCACAAATTAAAAATGTAAATGCTACGTCGTAAAGTGCAATGCAAGTCGAGAGATTTTCGGAGGCGAGGGGATGTGAGGCACAATCATGATAAAGACAACGAAGCCAGCTTAAACCGACAGATATTAAATAATTATGTCAAAAGGAAAGCAATGGAGGCCATGTGCGAAAGCCCGCACAAACTGATTCACAGAACTACACCGCCAGGACTTGAACACGCTAAGTTACGAAGACATACGGAACGTGGGGAGGGACACTCATCATGCGCGCTCCTCCCAACTGCTTCCTCTCCCAAAAATTGTTGCAAAAACTCATGAAGCGTTCAGTGCTGTCCAGGTGTTAACAAGTTCAAAACAGCAGTTTTTGTTTGTTAATTACTCGAAAAAAAAATATTGTAATGTTTTCCCGTAAAACCAACTTACAGTTTCTCAGCTCGGTTGACTGTTTTACGTTGATGGGACATTCAGATCAGTTCCAAAGTTTTTCCACCAACTGTCTGCAACTCATGGGCTCAACAGTGGTCACTACTGAGTGCCATTTGCATTTTTCTTCCTAACCAATAAACATCAAACGTCACACAAGGTCGTATTCAGATATATAGCTGCAGAAGCAGCAAAACTCTGTGTGAATGTGTGTGTCCCACAGTTGTTTATGCTGATTTCGAAACCGCTGTTCACAAAGCAGTGACAACAGTGTGGCCGGGCTGTGAAATTGGAGCATGTTGTTTCCACTGAGGACAGCTGGTGGCGGAAAATACAGTCTTTGGGGCTCAGCAAGCAGTAGGGAGGGAAAGACTCAGAAGTAAGTCAGTTCTTCAAGAAAATATTCGGACTCTCGCTTTTACACACCAGCGAAAGTCGGCGAATGCTTTGCATTTGACTTTATATCCCACCTTCCGAACGACAGGCGAGTGGCACAGTCTTGCGACTACCTTCCAGAGCATTATACCGATGCGGACTCCATTTTTCCTCCACCTATTCGGTCTGAATGTTCCGCATAATCATGTAGGGCCACACATGCATGCGGGTCATTCCATGCCCATGTCAATGCACTATTTTATAGCGCGCATCCTGATGTTTTCGTTCGTGTATCTGCACTGCAACACATACAGAACGAGACCTACATGAAAATGAGAAGCTTCACTGCGCGAAGACTTAGAAATTCAGCAACCGCAAAGAAAGAGGACTTCATATCTCCAAAGACTGGACAGTATAAGGCCAACCTGATTTCGAGAATCGAATCTGTTACATCAGTGTCGTATAAATTTCTACCAAACACAGACTTATAGTACCTTGCACTTTTCATGACACTTGCGCCACCGCTGTATCTGTGCACATCACTGCACACAAGATAACCGATTACGTAATTCCTGCTTAAATAATATTTGTAAAATTTTTATAAAATGAATGTATAAGTGGTATCTAAAATCTTAATTAAAAAGAAAAATATCTGTGCATACCTACGACAGAATTTTGAAAGTGTTCACTCTTCATGTCGCTGTGCTCGCCTTTATTTTATATCCAAAGCTTAAACAACTCCTTGTGTTTCAACTTTGTATTCATCTGTAAACTGTACGAACATCTTCCGCAGTTTATCATAAAACCTAGAACAATATATATATGTAGAGGAATATAAGTATATATTTATAAAAATGACGCACGTAACGTGTAAGCTTGATTAGTCATCTACATAATCGGCACATGAAGGTTGTAAGGTTGTCAGCCTTACGCAACGGCCGCCTTTACCCCCAGGAAATATTCCTGGTACTCATCCCTGTTACAGCCAGAAGGATTAAGTCAACGAAAAATTCCAGTGGGAGCAGTATGTATTATTAGCTAATTTTTTGGATGCTGATAATACAGTTTAAAGCTACACACCAACGCAACAAACGGAGCTGGATCGGCTCAGGTCAGTTTTGCAGGTCTATGTAAATAATGGAATTCAAATTGTATGCAACCAAAAATACCGCAATTTAAACTAACATAAAACTGATTTATTTCACATGAAATATTGTTTTAATTACTTTACACATTAATTGCATTGATTTATCTGCTCCATTATCAGCTCACTCAATAAATTATACTGTCGCTGTAAAAATAACTAACAAACAGTACCACAGTTCGTGTACCCTTCCGAACCGCTGCTACTAACAATGCTCCGTCTCTTTGCCTGCACCGGAAACAGATCCACCCAAATTGTCCCAAAACGCGTATTTTCGTTGCCCTGGGAACTTTCTTCTGCCCGTCAAGTAGATTGTTAAGCATTTTGTGGAAGTCGAAGAATTTGATTTTTGGCCACATCTCACTCACTTTCACCTCCTGTGCAGCGCCGCAGACAGGCATCGAACCAAGGCACCCTGGGCCCCATTCCACTCTACAGATGTTCAATTTTTCCTACTACTTTTATACCTGCAAACTGACCGCGGGACGCAACTCGTATCCTGACCCTCAGCAGCCTGGGACGCAACTCGTGCATTCCTTTAACGGTGGGGCTGACAACTCGGGGGACCAACTCGTGCATTCCTTTAACGGTGGGGCTGACAATTGGGGGGACCAACTCGTGCATTCCTTTAACGGTGGGGCTGACAACTCGGGGGACGCAACTCGTGCATTCCTTTAACGGTGGGGCTGACAACTCGGGGGAAGCAACTCGTACTTTTTTTTTTTTTTTTTCTGCGGGACGCAACTCGTATTTCCCCCTGCGGTGCAGCCATGTGGTTCAGGTGGCGCAGAGCACTGACATCACGGACGTCAGCCATGACATAGCGGAATCTGATAGCGAGGCCTCAACGTTTCGCAGAAACCAGCTTCCTTTATCTTCAAGGTGTCTGAGATTCACACAAAACATGATTTCTGCTGGGCCAGTGCTGATTAAAAGGAATTCCTCCGTGCGAACCCTATAGGAGATCGCCAACGTCACACAGCAAACTGGCAGCGTGTCGCCATTTTGTAGGTTTAACGCAATGAACGCGCAGATACCGGGAACGGACGCTGTATAGACCACTAGCGTCAAGTATGGGATGGACAACGCTGTCTGGCACGCTTTGGGTTCTAACCTATACGCCAGCCAGCCCGACATCAAGAACTTTGTTCCGGACATTTGGCTATCAATCGAGCCTGTATACAAGTTAGTAAAAAGGTGCCGTTCTAGTAAGTTGTAAGCGAGCACGTAAAAAGGTAAAGCTATCCCATCACAGGCCTGGACAGGGCCTTAGTGTTCCAGGAGGATGAGGCTCCCAGATTTCAAGACAAAAGCATCGAAAGATGGTAAGGTTGTCAGTCCTACGCAATGGCCGCCTTTACCCTCAGGAAATATTCCTGGTACTCATTTCTGTTTGAGGCTAAGGCGACCCCAGCACCACAGTGTAGCAGGAAGGATCAAATCAATGAAAAATTTCAGTGACAATATCGGGAATCGAACCCGCGACCTTCCGGCCTGTAGAACAGTGCCTCAACCAACCGCGCCACCGCGTGTCCCTTCATTAATAGCTATTTGCCGAAATAATTTTCTTAAACTTGCGAAGCGCCCAGAAGCCACAGTCCGATCCCTGTAACAACAGTTTGCAAACGAATTCTACCTGCTTTTGTGACTTAACATGAGAAAACCACCCGTTTTTGCCAGCACTTCACACTCTTCCTATGCTGCTGCGACATGTTGGGGTGCCACAAACCCAATCTAACAGGAAATAACGCAAACATCACGTTTCTAGCGGTACCGCGGACCTGCGTCGTCGGCGAAGGGCCAAAAAGAAAAGTTTATTCTTAACACTTCTGAAGTACTTAAACGGCAAAGTCCAGCCGCGCGTACCACTACCACCCTGACTGAGGTTTTACCGTGATTTTCCTCAGTTGTAAGGTAAAAGCCAGGGTGTAATTATAAAGTCGGGGCACGGACGCATTCCGTCCCCCCGGCCCCCCCCCCCCCAGGCACGGCGGCTTCGCCAAAGTGCCTACGTGTAGTTGGTCGTATACTGCACGCGAATATGCCACCCTGGGTTCAACCCCCAGACAGCGTTCCAACCAAAGTTTCCCCCCTTACTTATGAAGACTATGACTATGTGCTCCTAGAGACGTAGCCTTTAGCGTAACAAGTCCCGGCCGTAAACCAGGACTATAAATCGTTACCGTAAGCAAAATCCCCATCACAGAGCAAGGTGTCTGTTATAGAGCCCAGCGATGCGTTAACCTTTTAAAGCCTAGCGGTAACTTCACATACGAGCAGGTTTAACATTAGAAAATTCTACGTGGTGCCCACATTGCGTTTATGTGTTTTGTACGGATCTCAGAACAAACAGCAACTTTTGCCTTATAAAACATTAAGATATTGGTTTTTATAACCGAAGTGGAGAGTGTTTACAGCGCGGTACGCACTGAGTCCTTATATAAAACATATACGCTTCGTCTTTGAAGGGTTCAAACGCAGGAATGGCTAATCTCCGCCCCTCGTTAGCCCTTTGGTTGGTGCGGACCATACTGCAGTTTGTTCTTATTCTCAGCCGCAATAGCATTAGCAACCGGTACACACATTCTTACACATAACTACCATCAGCTCGAGTGCGTGACAAGCATGCATAATTACAGAATCACTTTAACTACTTGAATTAACCCTTTAAAGACGAAGCACATCTGTTTTATATATAAGGGCACAGTTCGTACCGCAGAGTAAACACTCTACCTCTCGGTTATAAAAACCAGTCAGTTAATGCTGTATAGGGAAATAATCGCTGTTTGTTCTGAGATCCACACAAAACACATAAATACACTGTGTGGGCAGAACGTAGAATTTGTGAATGTTAAACCTGGCGGTACATATAGTAACCACTGGGCTTTAAAAGGTTAAAGACTTTTATCAGAGAAAGGTGTTTCTGCCTATGGTGTTCGTAGCTGGAACTGCGTCGCGGCGCAGCCCAAATCCTCCCCCAACCTGCTGTTCATACCGTCTCTTTATCTGAAGGTGCAACGCCACCGCGTCAAACCCACCTCTGAATCCATAATCACTACCTTGCAAAGTACCTGGTAGGCACCAGAAAACCCCACACCGTCACACAGGACAGTTGCTCTTCCGTCCGGGATTCGAACGAGCACCTACCGAAAATAACCACTATCAATTCCACGTTTACGCTGATAATGCATGGACAGTCACCTCCACGACCGCTACAACCTTCCATCGTGTGAGGTTTAGTCACGGGTTATACGGCCGCACTATGACCCTGGGGTCAACTGAGCCTGTAACAGAAATAAGTACCAGGAATATCTCCTAGGGGTTAAAGGCGGCCGGTGTGTAGGGCTGGCAACCTTGCCACCTTCACATGCTGTCTGGAAATCTGGAAGCCTCAACCTCCTGGAACCCTCAGGGCCTGTCCAGTCCTGTACAGGGATAGCTTTACCTAACGATAAAATTGTCCCTATCCACGCCATGAAGGCATACAAGGGAAGCGGAGGTACGACCCACTCATTCATAACCTTGGCGGTGAAGGGAAGTAAGCGGTCAACATCATGCTCCGGCCGCTTCACCACCGGAAAAGAACGGCAATACCCAGTGAACAGAAGACTGCGTGGGCCCCAGTGCACGTATGAACGTTTTGAAGAGGAAATCTCAAGTACCCACCAGGATTCAAACCCTGGATCGTAGCCTAGTCACTACACCGACTACTCACGAAGACACGACATTTCAAAGACGGGTCACGAACCCCTAACCCCCTCTTCAACAGCCATTATGATTCTCAGACGAAACAGCGAGTCCGAATTCCTACTCTGCAGTACTGGCTGAAAGCGAATACAAGCAATACAACCACAAATTATGCCGAAAATAAGTACCGAACGCGAGATGCCATCAGCAAGTAACACTGGCTGGACTTGATTTCACCTTCAAATGACCACAAAGTATAATGTCGGTTCGGAAAACGTGCGTTCGCATTGAATACGCCGGGAGGGGAAAGGATGTGTAATAAACGTGTATGTGAGCGCGTACAGAGGAGATGCCGGTAAGAAACGAAAAGGAGAGAAAGAAATGAACACACGAGGAGGGAGAGAGAACAGAAAACAGTCGAAGAGGTCACAGCAGACCCTCCAGTTACACCATAAATTACGATTTCGTTTCCAGACAACATTACGCTGTCTACAAAACACACGGCTATTTAATTTCTAGTCTCAAATACAACTATAAATCGCTACAACACGGGTTTAAAACTGTCAAGGTCTAACCACATATAAAACTTTTTTTATTGCTCGACTCCTCAAGAACCACTTCGTTCTGCAGGCAAATAAATGAGTAATCTTTAGTCTCCGAGTGCCCGTAATTTCTTCCCCCACTGTCCACAGCTAAAAATAGATATAGTACCCTGCACAGTAACTCATGTGATAATGCTGCTGACGTCTGTTCGGTAAGGACCTGGTTCGAACCCCGGTCGTGACGTAATATTTTTCATGGTTTTCTACAGTTCTTGTGGTCAAACACTGAATCAGCTAACGTCTGTTCGGTAAGGACCTGGTTCGAACCCCAGTCGTGACGTAATATTTTTCATGGTTTTCTACAGTTCTTGTGGTCAAACGCTGAATCAGCTAACGTCTGTTCGGTAAGGACCTGGTTCGAACCCCGGTCGTGACGTAACATTTTTCATGGTTTTCTACTGTCCTTGTGGTCAAACGCTGATTCAGTATTGTATTAGACAACGGCAGCTTCCTTCCACATTCCATCCTGTTCACCATTCGACAACGCTATAAAGTTTTAAAGGAAAAAAAAGACACGCAATGTACGTATAAACGTGACACAGAGGCGCGGTCGCGTAACCACTGTTGCCGTGGAAAAGCAATAACTATTACATATTCTGAGTGTGTCTGTAGCCTTGGTTATGCGGCATGTGAAGTGCTTGCCCTGTATTATATTGTTATCTGTGGCCTGTCTCGCTGTGCCACATTTTTTCACATTATCTCATAAACGGCACGACTTTCGGGAAAAAGTTATTGAACACAAATTGTTTTTATTCTTGTTTTTACAATTTTTGTCTGAATAATTTATCATTCTAAGAAGAATTCGGCGAGATACTATCATAACTGTACATAGATCTTCATATAAAGTACCCGTTGTTCTTGTCAGATCTTAACCTTTTAAAGCTTAGCGGTAACTTTACATACGACCAGGTTTAACATTAAAAAATTCTACGTGGTGCCCACATTGCGTTTATGTGTTTTGCACGGATCTCAGAACAAACGGCAACTTTTGCCTTATAAACCATTAAGAGACTGGTTTTTATAACCGAAGTGGACAGTGTTTACAGCGCGGTACGCACTGAGTCCTTGTATAAAACAGATACGCTTCGTCTTTAAAGGGTTAATGAAACTTGAATTCTCTCGAAAGATTTTCGAAAAACGTTCAAATATCAAATTTCATGAAAATCCGTCCAGTGGGAGTTGAGTTGTTCCACGCGGACGGACAGACATAGCGAAGCTAACAGTCGCTTTTCGCAAATTTGTGAACGCGCCTAATGAAGTAACACGAGCAACTACAAGCATTCAAGCACACGAGGCAACTGTAACGTGCTTAACCATCAATCTTTAGAGACAGTGATACAGTGGGTCCTGTCAGTGCGCGGTATCTCCTTCATTAACGGCTGCCGCGCCATTTCCTGACCGTTAATTTAACTATGGTGAGCTCCAAACCTCACAGTAACTGCAATGCACTGAAATAAAACGCGAGGCCCACCCTAGTCACAGTTACTGCAACGGCGGTGAACACCAGCTGTCTCGCGACATGGTCCGAGTCTAGAGTCATGCAAGTTGTCAGATAAAAAAAAGTCCCAGTGTTACACGCGATGTTATTATATGTTTATCGCCTGATTTTAACTTCGGCGGGGGAAAATGACAAACGGGAACACAGGAAGGAAGAAACGAACATAGGATGAGAACCAGAAGGAAACGTTAAGCCAAAAATTATAAAATGAAAAAACAAAAGAAGATATAAAAGGTGGAAACGAATGTCAAATCAAGAGTTTGATGAACAGAAACGGAGGAGGTGAGAGAAAGAGGAAGCAATGAAGCACCAAAATAAAACATGTAGCACTGTCCACCGACGTCAAATTCACTCTATACTTTATGTACCGCCAGGATTAACATTCACAAATTCTACGTTCTGCCCACACAGTGTATTTATGTATTTTGTGTGGATCTCAGAACAAACAGCGATTATTTCCCTATACAGCATTAACTGACTGGTTTTTGTAACAGAGACGGATTGTGTTTACTGTGCGGTACGCACTGAGCCTTCCTTTAAAGCCCAGTGGTTACTATATGTACCGCCAGGTTTAACATTCACAAATTCTACGTTCTGCCCACACAGTGTGTTTTGTGTGGATCTCACAACACACAGCGATTATTTCCCTATACAGCATTAACTGACTGGTTTTGTATAACCGAGACGGAGTGTGTTTACTGCGCGGTACGGGCTGGAAGTTTAAATATAAGCCACCAGGTTTAACATTCACAAATTCTACGTTCTGCCCACACAGTGTATTTATGTGTTTTGTGTGGATCTCAGAACAAACAGCGATTATTTCCCTATACAGCATTAACTGACTGGTTTTTATAACCGAGACGGAGCGTGTTTACTGCGCAGTACGAGCAGAATCTTTAAATATAATTCAGGTTGTTACAGGCTTTAAGTGGTTAACTCTTAACACTCTGACCCCTCATTTTTCTACTCCCTTCAGAGCTTCTACCTGTAACTCTGCTATGCACACCCACCAACCTGCGGCGACATTCAGTCTCTCTTTCGTAAAGCGAATGCCTACGGTCCGCAGTATCGGCTTCCGTCCCAAGTGTGCGCACACAGTGGACACCGGCCAGCTTCGTTACACAGGGTGGAACACGATACAGTAAAATGGCTGAGAATAAACAGACTAGGTTAAGTCGTGGGCACATTGATAACCATATCCGCCACCTACATTAACAATCAAAGACACTACACACTGCCTATAACGCTGTATCTGTCTTCCATTAAGATGGTCACCCCCAGTATCAAATATTTCCCGGAACAGCAATTGACAGTTGCCCCTTGTACCGGAGACTGACTGCGTTCTCTGCTCGGTAGGAACTGAATTTTCATCAATTACACAGGCTCCCTGTTCTCTGAAAGCCCTCAGCTGGGAGATATGAACCAGTAAGGTGAAGATGTCTGCACCCACTTCATACGGAACAGCCACATGATTTAGCCAAAAAAATACTGGTAATTTTCACTATTTCTACACATCACCAACGGTACACTTAAACACTAGACACGAAGTGGCGCGCATGTGATGAAAAAAGGCACGCGCATGACGGGAACACGAAAATTATATGGTGTCATCTTCGGGGGGTCAGGAATATAAAAGAGACCACAATACTCCGAAACGTCAGTAGCTGATAACGCAACCACATAGCGTTAACATCCCCAGAAAGCTTAAAATCCTCAGCAACACCGTTGTGCGAATCTCAAATTTTGCACCATTAAATTTGTTTGCTGAACAAACCTCACTAAAAGAGGCAATATGGATGCTTTTGACGTATCATGATAATATTAAAATGTACATTAAATCCTCAGCAACACCGTTGTGCGAACCTCAAATTTCGCACCACTAATTTGTTTGCTGAACAAACCTCAATGAAAGAGGCAATATGGATGCTTTTGACGTATCATGATAATATTAAAATGTATATTAAATCCTCAGCAACACCGTTGTGCGAACCTCAAATTTCGCACCATTAAATTTGTTTGCTGAACAAACCTCAATAAAAGAGGCAATATGGACGCTTTTGACGTAACATGATAATATTAAAATGTACATTAAAGGTAACGTCAACCATAAGCGTGTCATGTGGGCAACCAGGAGAAATGTACGTAAGGCTTTGTCACTCTTCTTAACCTCGGGCACCGGATGAAGATGAGAGATCAGGTCTACTACCGGGAAAAGAACACACCGGTGACCACAGAACAGAACGTTGGGTGGGCCCCACAGACGGTCTCGACATTTTGGAGATGAAACTTCCGGTATTAAATTAACCACCACGCGGCGAAGGGGTGAACAGCCTGCCCACATTCATGACATGGAACAGCCACAAACGGGCATGTGGCCAGACAACAGCTGGTAACAGCAGTGTAACAAAAGCCTGGCGCCGGCAGGCCCTGACCCTCAACATCCATCGATTTTACTACGAAATACGGAAATCGGGTATACTCTATCCTAACGGAGTGCGCCAACACAAAGGAAACACACCCATCTGTCGTTAAAAGTTCCACTTATTCTTAACTTATCCTTAAAAACCTAATTTCTGTGTAGGCTACCACCTGCACTGCCCGTCACAACCCGTCAAACAAGCTGCCAATGTTCTCCAACGCCAGACACAATAACAGCTATCTGTGAAAATATCACTTCTCTGAATAAAGCCACAGTGTATTTAAAAGTTCCCTTTGTGCCACAAAGCTGTGGAGATGAAGGGGAGGTACAGTACCGTCCATCCCGAGAAGCAACCACCACGTTATGGCCACCTTCTAACTAACTAACTAACTAACTAACTAACTAACTAACTAATTGCATGGAACAGAGGACTTCTTGAGAAGCTAACAGTTTCTCAGCTAGTCAAGAAATTCCCCGCATTTTATGGAACCCGAAGGTTCATTACCGCATTCACAAAAGCCCGCCACCTGTCCCTATCCTGAGCCAGCTCAATCCAGTTCATGCCCCCCATCCCCATCCCACTTCCCGAAGATCCACCTTCCCCAAAGGAAAGTCCTCGACTAAAACTGTGTAAGGGCTCCAGAGTCGATAGCAACACGACAGGGAGATAAATCGTCGACGATTTAAACACAATCTGTCTCTGTGCACGTAATTCCCGACGTTTCGACAGACCGTACTGCCTTCTTCTTCATCCCAAACAACCAAGACACTAAAGACCTTGGAAACGCAGCCAACTGTTCAGAACACTTGGAGATCTTCAGCAACACGGCTGTGAGAACCTCAGCCAACTGTTCAGAACACTTGGAGATATTCAGCAACACGGCTGTGAGAACCTCAAATCTCGCAGACAAACCCATAACCGTCGTAACTCTGGCCACCCTCCCCCGTAATGTCATTCGAGGCATATTCTGCAGATTCTTCAGTACTCACTTGCCACACTGCTTGGATGACGGCTTAAGCCTTCAGAGACTAAGCGAAAACAAATGATATCACATTCCTACCAATGCTCCCCGCGCTGCTTTTTGAAAACTTCCTAGGCTACGTCCGTTTGTCCTTCTGGTAAAAGCAACGTGTTGATGAAGATGAGTATGCGGCACTGGTGGAATGGCAGTGATGGGGGAAACCCGGAGTAGTCAGACAAAAATCTGTCCCAATGCCACGCTGTTCACCACAAATATCACAAGGACTAACCTCGGATCGAACCCGAGCCTACGCAGTGAAAGGTTGGCGACTAACAGCCTCAGCCATGGCACGGCCCTTAGAAAGACCAACAACCTGAATATTTAAAATTCCAGCTCGTACCGCGCAGTAAACACTCTCCGTCTCGGTTATAAAAACCAGTCAGTTAATGCTGTATAGGGAAATAATCGCTGTTTGTTCTGAGATCCACACAAAACACATAAATACACTGTGTGGGCAGAACGTAGAATTTGTAAATGTTAAACCTGGCGGTACATATAGTAACCACTGGGATTGACGGGGTTAATATACAAACACGTGAAGGCATAATGATAGAAATACCACAGCCAGGCTGTCAACTGACGTGTCACACGTACTGTTGATTACTGACACTTCATTCAAGGGCATAAAATGGCGCAGTTGCTTTGCCTTCAGTCTTCACATGATTCTTTTAAAATTTTATCTCTAAAACATGTAAGATATAGCTCACTTAATTAAAAAAGAGAATGTATTGCTTTAACTTACCGCATTAAATGTACACATTGAAAATGAATAAATTAAAAGCTACGTCACGTATGACGTGTATCGCAAGTTGCCTTTAGGCGCGATCGCAAAATTGCGAAAAGAGACTACTACCTTTGTCATGACTGTCCGTCCGTCCGCCCAGAACTCAACTTCCATTGGGCTTAAATGAAATTCCGTATCTGAGAATTTTTCGAAAATCGGCCGGGAAATTCACGTTGCATTAAAATCTGACAACATAACTTTACAGGAAGACCTACGTACGTTTATGAAAATGTCTAGTCGAATTCTTCTTAGAATGAGAAATGTTTTAGACAGAAGCTGTACAGAAAATCAAAACACACATTTTGTATTCAGTAACTTTTCCCGAAAAACCGTGCCGTTTATGAGATAATGTGGAAAAACATCGTTAAGAGCCAGACACGCCACATATAACAAAGCAATACGGTGCATGTGCTTTGCATACTGGATAACTACGGCTACAGACATTCAAAATACATAATACTTATTGCTTTTCTATGGCAACAATGGTCACGCGAACGCGCCTCAACGTTATGATATACACAAGCTGTATTGTTACAATTCGATTTGAACTCCACCCAAGCAAAGCACTACCTTTACCGATACCAACCAAGAAGAAATTCAGCCGACAACTTTTAGCATACAACCAGGTGCGCAGAAAACCGCCCCTCTGGGGGACACGAGAATACGCCCCCCCCCCCCCGTAATTACTAGCGAAGCTACTTCCAGATCTCGTAACAGGTATCCAGAATACCGCCTTCTGCTGGAAGAATGGAATTCAGTCAGAAGGAGCCTACAACGCGTTCCAGTATTCGGCACGCATGCCCCCCCCCCCCCCCCCCGGGGTCTGAGTGTAGCCTTATCTACGCCATTGCCTACAGCCCCTGTAACCATGCTGATCTGCACCCACCAAGTACCTCTCAGAGATAAGCCATCCCCGCAAATTACTAATAAAAACCAAACTGCAATCAACAGTGCACTACAATGCAGTTCCACGCTCCACAATTCTGCTACAGATATCACAGCGTTAATCGCGTTAGGGGAACAATAGCTGTTTGTCGCTACAGCGTAATAAATCCGTATACAGAATGTGTGGGCGAAATTCAGACTGACCGCCCGCTAACGCAGGTGGTACGCCCAATTACCGCCAAGCAGCGCAGTCACTGAACAAACATTCTCTTGACATAAGCCGCCGCAGGTCAGCACACGCACGCACGCACGCACAGCTGCCATGGCGCGCGGCTTCACTCCAACATATCTGCTGCTCCAGCCGGTCTGCGCGTTCGCGTTGCACAGCAAAGGGCTATAACTGCTACTTGGCAGACAGAGTAGCGATGCAAATACCAATATGCACGTGCAGACGGATCTACCGGAAGTTCAGTTCTTGCAAAGTGGCCACTAGGCTTTCAGGCGCGTTCGCATACTCGCGGGCTCCTTCGTCATGCCTGTCTGTCCGTCTGCAATCATCGTCTCCGCTTCCACTGGACGAATTTTCCTCAAATTTGTTACGGATACTTCTACGTAAATGTGTCGCAAAAATCCAAATTTGGTTACAGCCAGGCAAACACGAATACCTATATACGTCTTATCACATTACACGCGCTATCATCGAGTGAAATGGTACCAGGCAGTTAGGCTGGCCAAGGAGGTATAAACATTACGCGAACGCTCCACAACGTTACGTAATACATATTCTGCCCATCTTGTTCCAACATAACAATGGCTGCCATATAGTTTCCAGCATTACTTATCATCTTATTTCCAAAAACAGCAAAACTGTCGAACATGTATGCTCCACACTACGTAACGCCCCTCATTAAATGCTATAAATAAGTACTAAAGTACGGGACACCGTCTTCTCATCTGACATTCCAAAGACTAACACTTCCTTACATATCAGCCCTCGGCATGACCCACTGCATATAGAACACACTGGTTTCTGATGACCGCACTTTCCGTGTTACAAAATATCCCGAATCATGCCATGTAACAGCAAAAACTGTTTTTAGGCGCGTTCGCAAAAACGCGAAAAGCGACTGTTAGTTTCTTCGAGTCTGTCTGTCCGCATGGAACAACTCGCCTCCCACTGGGCAGATTTTCATGCCATTTGACATTTGAATGTTTTTCGAAAATCTGCCCAGAAAATCCAAGTTTCATTAAAATCTAACAAGAACAACGGGTAATTCAGAAGAAGACTTGGATACATTTATGATAATATCTCGCTCAGTTATTCTCAGAGTGAGAAATGTTTCAGACAAAGCTTGTAGAGAACATCTGAACGCACACTTTATAGTCCCGAAAATCGTGCCCTTCACGAGACAATGTGAAAACAATATGGTAAAGCCGGACAGGCCACAAAGGATCATATAATATGGTGCATGCGCTTTGCATACTGGATAACTAAACCGGCACGCACGCACGCACACACAAAGAATATGTAATACTGCTTTTTCATGGCAACAACGGTAACGCGAACGCGCCTCAAAGTTCCGTTACAGGTACAGTGCTTGTCTTGTTCCTATTTCTTGTCCCTCACTTCCAACAGAAAAAAAATATATGGAGGGATACTAACTCTGTGGTCCCTCTCGCGTAATTCCATTACCTTAATTTAATATCTGCCGTATGTCAAGACATGGCCTCCAACATTCGGTTCTCAAAAACAGAGACAAGACTGTGTACTTCAGAGCGAGTTACAAAACACAAAATCGCCAAATAAATCTTCATTATGCTCATGGGCTCCTCTGCTGAACTGAAATCGGGAAGGCCGACAGATGCTGCCAGGAGATCCGCTGGACAGCAGCCACAAACACCGATCGAAAATAGTCCATCCACATTCCTAAAATAACGGGCACAGCTGTATTTAGCAGACGGCAGTCTAAAAACGGTCGATTGTCCGCTGTAACACTTCACAGATGGAACACACGCAAGAGCGCGTTAGCTGGAGCGATTGGTGGAACTTGCTGGCCTTTGGGAGATACATTACGCCAAGGGAAATAAATAAATAAATAAATAAAATGAGGACAGAAACAAATACGCGAAAAAAAAGATGTAACCTTGTCCCTGCGTACGCCATGAAGGCGTAACGAGTAGACGAGGTATAGTTCCACTTAATGACGGGGAGAGGTGGCAGAGCTCCAGTCATTCTTAACCCCCGCACACATAAAAGTAATCAGCTGCATGCCCCGGATGCTTTCTCTCTGGGGAAATAACCCCCAGGTAAACATTAAATGACCTCTTGTACAGTGGGAAACGATCTTCCCCGGAGGTAAGGCGGCCACAGCGTGGTGCTGACCACCCACTTCCTCCTAGCGCCTGGTTGCGAATAGGTCGCGGCTATACCTCCGCCTACCCTCTGTGCCAGCAGAGGCATATTCATGGAGTGACCTTCACCTCTACAAATTACACAGGAAGTTCGGTGGGTTTCAGCGCCCGTCTCGACGCTTTGAAAAGAAAACTCTCTTGCCCCTGACGCCAGCAAGGTGCCTGGTCACTATACCAACCGAGCTGCCTCGCTTCCTGAAGGAGGGAACAGGTGGGGGAAAAAAATAAAAGAAAGAAGAAAGGAAATAAGCCGAAACATTAAAAGAGGCAAGAGGGGTGGGAAAGAGGGGAGGAAGGTATGCGGTTTCCTGGTTTTAATCTGTCATTCCACATGGCTGCCCATAGTGTCTCGAACAAGGTCACAACCTGAGAGGGGTTACGTAACATTCTGACACACGGACAAGCCAAAGTTGTCTCTCTGCCTGCGCCACTGTGAAAGTTACTACGTGTACACTGTGCCTTACGATTTGGGTAACTGCGTTCGCCTGCGTTGTGCAACTTGAAACATAACGCGGCCACCTCACTAAAGGTCAAACAGGCCTCCACGTGCCACCTTCGTTTCCAAGGAAGTCCACACTTCGGCCAGGTCCTGCACGCTAAGGCATAAAGGAAAGTGGAGGTACAGCTCCACTCTCTCTTAACCTCGGGACTGGATGAGAGTGGTCAGCCACCCGGCGAAAGACCCCACGACATCCACCGGACAGGAGGCTGGGTGCGCCGCAAAGCCTGTCAGGATGTTATGGAGAAGGTAAAACCTTCCCCCTGCCAGGAATTGAACCCCGTATCGTCCAGCACACAACCCACTCACCGCACAGACAATACTGTCCCGGTTTTCCCTTCAATATATCGATTTTAAAGCGAAATGTATTTACTCTACACCGGTGGTATTGCAACTGTATCCGTGAAAGTCTAGTGTTCTGTAGGCGACTTTCCCCAGTTACATTTAATCTGTAATGAACTCAGGAACTAGCTAACTCCATGGAGCAGAGGCCTTCTTGAGAAGCTAACAGTTTCTCAGCTAGCCAAGAAATTTCCCGCATTTTATGGAACTCGGGGGTTCATTACCGTATTCACAACAGCCTGCCACCTGTCCCTATCCTGAGCCAGCTCAATCCAGTCTATGTCCCATCTCACTTCCTAAATATCCATTTTAATATTATCCTGCCATCTACGCCTGGGTCTCCCCACCAAAATCCTGCACGCACCGCTCTTCTCCCCCATACGTGCTATATGCCCCGCCCACCTCATTCTTCTCGATTTGATCACCCGAATAATATTTGGTCGTGAGTACAGGTCTCTACGTTCCTCGTTATGTAGTCTTCTCCACTCCCCTGTCGCCTCGCCCCTCTTAGGCCCAAATATCCTCCTCAGCACCCTATTTTCGAACACCCTCAGTCTCTGTTCCTACCTCAGTGTGACAGACCAAGTTTCACACCCACGCAAAACAACAGGTAAAATTATAGTTCTGTATACCCTAATGTCTGCGTAATGAAACTGTTATTAAACATTGTTATGTACACTTGCATTTCATGTTCGTCCCGATCCCACGCATACACGCCGCTACCAACAAACACAAAGCTTGCGTTTCACAAACTTGTCTTTTCCACAAAAGTATGTTTTAAAGGGTCTTATTTCATTTTTGCACACAAAATGTATGCTTTTCTTTACAGCTGGTTGTCAAAAATTCAGATTGTCACAAGGGTTCCACGGATGGGCCTATTACGAATCTGAAGACCGCTGAAATATGCAGTCTTGTCATTCCCCTGAAACGCCAGTATCGGCATTTCCCCTGCACGCCCTGTTACTACTACAGCCAACCGAAAACAGAGCACTCCGAGGTCTCCGACCCTTCCCTCCCGACTATTACATAAATAGATTTCACCAAGGCAGCGAGGCGCCACGATTTGCGTCAACAGCGAGCCGCTCGCTGATAAAGCGTTCAGCCTAGCACCGCAGCTTTGATTCACACACCAAAGGAATGCGGCCTGAATCACAGGATATTCCAACACAGTGCTCTACTTTTGTGTGGATCTCAGAGCAAACAGCGATTATTTCCCTATACAGCATTAACTGACTGGCTTTTATAACCGAGACGGAGTGTGTTTACTGCGCGGTACGGACTGAACGTTTAAATATAAACCACCAGGTTTAACACTCACAAATTCTACGTTCTGTCCACACAGTGTGTTTATGTGTTTTGTGTGGCTCTCAGAACAAACAGCGATTATTTCCCTACACAGCTTTAACTGACTGGTTTTTATAAGCGAGACGAAGTGTTTATTGCGCGGTACGAGCTGAATGTTTAAATATAAACCACCAGGTTTAACATTCACAAATTCTACGTTCTGCCCACACAGTGTATTTATGTGTTTTGTGTGGATCTCAGAACAAACAGCGATTATTTCCCTATACAGCATTAACTGACTGGTTTTTATAAGCGAGACGAAGTGTTTACTGCGCGGTACGGACGGAATACTGATATATAGACCACCAGGTTTAACATTCACAAATTCTACGTTCTGCCCACACAGTGTATTTATGTGTTTTGTGTGGATCTCAGAACAAACAGCGATTATTTCCCCGCACATCATTAACTGACTGGTTTTTATAACCTAGACCGTACGTGTTCACTGTGCGGTACGAGCTGAGTCTTTATATATAATTCACGTTATTCTGAGTCCTTAAAGTGTTAACGATACGTTTAACAGTCACTTCATACCACAAAGACCAGTGCGTTAATGTTCAGGGAAATAATCGATGTTATTAGAATTGCAACAGTGTGTGTGTGTGTGTGTGTGTGTGTGTGTGTGTGTGTGTTTGTGTGTGTGTGTGTGTGTGTGTGTTTGTGTGTGTGTGAAGGTTTAGTTAACACTAACGAGGGTTGTAAATACATAAATTCCTGTGCTTAGATGGCTAATAACTATGAAAACATGTGTAAAATGTCGAGATGGGTTAATCTGAAGTAGCGTCCTAGTCTCTGGTCACAGCACCCGTCAGTTGGCCTCGAAGGGGGGGGGGGGCCAAGATTCAAAACCCGCCCTCTCCCGCGCACGGATCAGTGAATATGGCAGCAAATAATGACACCTGCCAACGAGCGCAGACCGTCCCTAGACGCACACATCGCCATATATCGGCTGTCGACATACATCGATAAACATCGCACCTATACACACGCTACACTATGACGTACAGCTGTCGTGTCAGTGTTAAAGGGCCTGTTACGTTTCCCACTACGAGCAAGCTTGCATGCTGTCAAGGATTTCCGCCAGTCGGTGTTAATGCCCCGGTACCAGCGCTTAGTCATTTTGAACACGGTCATCAGGCGACACTGCGACTTGTCCTTGTGCCTTGGTTCGCCGCAGACACGAAGATAAAAGTTTCAGTACAGTTCAGACTGCTTTACCTCGGCGAGATGAGACTGTACCCTGCATACAGGAGGGAACAACAGAACCAGACGCGGTTAGTACTAGCTGAAGGCGGTTGGGGGGAGGGGGGGGGCCTGTTTGTCTTCGGAATCGAACGGGATTGTTTGTTACGTTATCAGTCACTATGGGGACACAATACATTCTGAAAGCGAGCAGTACCTTTCCGAAACAAGCCCAAGAGAATTTGGCTCACGTTGGTGAGACATAACAGACACAAGCACGGTAGCAAAACATAGAACGAAATCATACTGAAAAACAACGTAACAAGAATTTCATTACGTATACACCAGATAACGCCGATCCCAGTGGCCGCGCGGTCTAAGGCGTGGGTCTGCAGGCGATCGCTTGTTGGGACTGCGGGTTCGAATCCCGCCTGGGGTATAAGTGTCGGTCTCATGTGAATGTCATGTGTTGTCAGGTAGAGGTCTCTTAGTCGGGCTGATCACTCGTCCAGAGGAGTCCTACCCCTGTGGTGTGTCAGAGTGTGATCGTGAAGCCTCGATAATGAGGAGGCCCTGGCCCACTAGGGGCTGCTGCGTCATAGAGGGGAAAAAATACACCAGAAAACACACCAACATACTAGCATAAAGCCGGCTGGAATTTCAGTGGGAAATGCTTAGAATTGCCGTCTTCAGTCATCAATTGTACATAACCGTTCCACTGAACCGTTCGAGCATATCGCATCCCTAGAGAAATACCGCAGAATCACAATTATACTGCATACTGAAGCCAGGAATTTGGGACGCTCTTATGTGGCAGTTTGGTATTATCGGAAATGTAGGACGCTGCAATGCCGACAGAAGGTAAAGCCGATTTTTATAATATTTGGCACAGCGCAACTCACAGTCGCCCCAAAACTACTGCCAACATTTCAGGTTCGTATGTCTGTTTCGCAATAATTTATCGTTACCACAAACAGACACAGACACCTTTTTATTCTATAAATACGACATACAAAATTCACCCCGACCGAACCCTGATAACTGATACAGAAATAGCACAACAGACCGAACATTACAGTACTTAACGTCAATAGAGTTACATGCATAATTCATATAGCTGTTCCTAATACTGGCAACAATGAAAGAGTACACAGGGTAATTGATTACGAAAAATCAATATTTTTTAAGGTCACAGTGAGGAAAAAAATTTATATGAACATGTGTCTAATTCTGAATGGTCATCAAGATGGACGTGTTTGAATCTCCAGACCTGTCAGATTTTTACTTGTGGGGTTTGATGAAGAGCGAAGTTTACAGAAGAAAGGCGGATTACACGAGACGAATTGCTCGCTCGCATTTTGGATGCTGCTGCCCGCATAAAGACACGTGAAGATCAACTCAGACAAAAACACGCGATCTTTGCACACGAGTTGCAAAGTGCGGTGCGGCTGACGGTGGGATTTTCGAACATTTATTGCGTGCGAACTGTGACAAATCCGTCATTTCTGTATAATAAATCTGTCACTTAAACATTAAAATATAATTAAAACAAAATTAATAGTAAATATTTTTTACTTTATTGCCTTCACACTGCTTCTGCATTTGCACATTCCAAGAGCCCTATCTCGATCACCATTCAGAATTACAGCACATTCATATGAACTCGTTTTCTCACAATGATCAATACTATCACCTCCCAACATAATGACCTTCCCTCCTGAATCACCCTGTATAACAACAAAATTAGAAGTATATCAAATCAGCACATGAAACCCCACAGACTACACCACAGTACCGGCAGTCAGCAACTAGGATGGCGCTGAACACCCTGCACAAGAGTCTCCAACGTCTAACACTGAAATAATGCACCTCAATCATCATCCAGAGGGGTAGTAGTGCTTGGAACACGTCACACTGCACAAGTGTCTTAGTCTTCACGCAAAACTACTAATAAAATTTGCAACTACTTTGTTAAAGCCTGTAATTAAATAAACCAGCGTAACACAGAGTGGACGTACTATTATGAACAGTGACAAAAGAAAACGTCCGTGCTGTGAGTAGAGGTTCGCAAATTTTACAAAATTTACGGATCACATCAAAATTCTGGGCGCCAGACGGGTGACATGCAGCAAGTTTCATTACAGAGGTCCCACAAAATATTAGGACCCACTCTGTACAATTTGGACGCCCGGACGACCTGCCGCCCGCAATTTGTGCATCCCTCGCTGTGGGTAACAATCATTTTACTTTCATTAAATGCATAACTTGGAAACGGATACCACAATCAGAAACCTGAAGCTATCATCTCTGGAAACAGCCTGTTCTGGTAAAGCTGTTAAAACGTTCGGTCGCGTCCCACACACGATCACACACGAACAGTCTTGTCGTCAAGGGGGCATTCCTTCTACACGTCCGTTTCCACTGGGAAGTGTATGTTCCATGTCCGTTTCGCACCTTTATCCGCGCACGGCAAGCATCATGTTTAACAGCATAAATGAAAACCAAACCCCCCACTCCCAAATTGCTGTAAATTTCCGAACATAAACATACAAGCTGTATGTCCAACCACTGCACAGAAGTAATGTTTATGTTCCTGCATGTTTCGGCTACGTACTGGTTCCCTCATGATGGATGCACTACGTAGCCTAACCATGTAAAGGTAAAGCACTCCCATTACAGGCCTGGACAGGCCCTGAGGGTTCCAGGAGGTCGAGGCTCCCAGATTTCTAGACAATCGGCACATTAAGGTGGTAAGGTTGTCAGCCATACGCACCAGCCGCGTTTACCCCCCAGGAAATATTCGTTTCTGTTAGAGGCTGAGTCGACCCCAGGGCCACAGTGCGGCCGACAGGATTACGCCAAGGACAAAATCCACTGACACCTTCGGGAATCGAACCCGCGACCTGCCGGTTTGTAGTGCAGTGCCTCAACCAACTGTGCCAGCGCGGTCCCCAGCCTAACCATGTACGAGCATAAAAAATGCAGTGGTTGGAAAGAACACTTTTATGTACACTCTGTGAAACAAAAACCAAGCGAGCGACATGACGTACAGTTGCCATCATAATTCGAGTCGTTCGTAGTTTCTCCATATTTGTGCTCGCATGGCGTTTCTGTGTTTTCCATTTATTCCAATCATTCACGCCGGATGTATATTAACCAAAGAAACAAACACGTCTGCTTAATTTCAACTTAAATATGAATTAACGTTCATCAATATTCCGAGGCGTGTGGCCAGCTACAGCCCGTACGAAGTTGGATATAGTATACACGGCACACGCTTACTTGTGTTCGCTGATAGCCAAGCACGTAGAGGGACGATTCCACTGTGCTTTGCGTGCAGTGTTTTGGTTCGAGTCCCGGTATCGACATATTTTTTTTTTATTTCTGCGCGTCATATTCGCACAAACGCTAAATTAATCTCAGCAGTTACACGTAAATTACTTAATTATATCATTCGTAAGTTAGCTTTGCTATACTTGCAAGGCCGGAATTGCGAGTGGAGCATATATTTGTGCCAAATGGGAAATAATGTCTCAGCATTACGTTCTGTCATTAATTGATTCGATGCCGAGACGAATGAATTCAGTAGTAGAAGCAAAGGGGATTTGGACTTCATGTTAAGGAGACCAGTTCATGAAAACAGCCCTTTCAAGGGCTAAGATATTAATTCCCATTTGGCGTAAGTAAGCGATATCCTTCAAGCAACACAGCACCTGTAAGCCCTGCATTGTTTGCAAATAATTTGTCTACAGCACGCGTGTCAAAGTGGCGGCACGCGGGTCGCATTCAGCCCATTTGAAATCTTTTGGCGGCCCAAGAAATTTTGCGAAACACACCGCGAATACGGCTCAAATACTACAATTTATAAATAGAAACATTCGAATAGATAACCTTGTAAAACGTATTATCAGATCATTGGGAGAATCTTGATGTTTTAGTGTAATTTTATGGCGGAGTCTTTCCTCGTCAGAGAGAGAAGGAAATGAGCACAGATGATTGTGTGGTGTCAAATTTATTTGGCCAGCGTATTTTGCCGTATTTGAAAGCGGACTGTTTTTAAGAAATAAGTTTTACATCACACATCCATCATTGCTCACATCCTTATCTCTCTGCCGAGTAACGAGAAGGAATTTAGTCGATCTTGTACAGCAATATGTAGTTTAAAATAACCAAAATAAGCCATTCATCACCTTTGTTTATTATTATTATTATTATTATTATTATTATTATTATATTCGCGTTTCGGTTTTCATAACAACCATCATCAGTGTAGGCAGTAGAAACCTTCTAAAAATACATATTTTTTAAAAAATTCATAATTTTAAGATGTTTTATTTGTTACCAGAAAGACACACATAAGAATGAATTACAAGCTCATGCGGCAAGCTGAAATCAGACCTAAACCAGTTCTTAACAGCACTTCACTCCCCCACCAAACCGAATCTGGCTCCGCAGGCAGGATAGTGAGAATAGAACGAGCCTCGAACCAGGTTCCTCGCAAGTACACCCGTCATACCCTCAACAGTTCCATTCTCTATATTTTTAAAATCGTGCTTCCCAACTTCAGATCTCTTGGCTCAGTACGGTCCGAAGCACCAACAGATTTGACATGCCCGGTCTACAGTCACATTCGAACACCGACTCTTTAAATTAGAATGCCAGTAAACAACAAATTACGGAAAGATAACAAAAATATTTGCTCCACTCGCAATTCCAGCCTTGCAAGTGTAGCAATGCTAACTTATGAATGATATAATTAAGTACTTGACGTGTAACTGCTCAGATTAATTTAGCGTTTGTGCGAATATGACTTGCGCAGAAATATAAAAAAAAAATATGTCGATACCGGGACTCGAACCAAAACACTGCACGCAAAGCACAGTGGAATCGTCCCTCTACGTGCTTGGCTATCAGCGAACACAAGTATGCGTGTGCCGTGTATACTATATCCAACTTCGTACGGGCTGTAGCTGGCCACACGCCTCGGAATATTGATGAACGTTAATTCATATTTAAGTTGAAATTAAGCAGACATGTTTGTGTCTTTGGTTAATATACATCCGGCGTGAATGATTGGAATAAATGGAAGACACAGAAACGCCATGCGAGCACAAATATGGAGAAACTACGAACGACTCGAATTATGATGGCAACTGTACGTCATGTCGCTCCCGGAGCGGGACTTACAAAATCACTGGCCCGCTTGGTTTCTGTTTCACAGAGTGTAAAAGGCAACTGCACGGAATATGTGCAACATCAGGTACACGCCTAACATAAAATTACATCCCACTTTCTAGTTTGCTGAAACCCGTAAGCAGGGCTGTGGAGTCGGTACACAAAAGCTCCGACTCCGACTCCTCGATTTTTAAAACTCCGACTCCGATTCCTTCATAAAAGCTCAATATGTATTAATAACGGTAAACCTATAAGACGTTTCATCACCACCACGTGCATCATCAGGCTACTTTAGAGGCTTACACAATCTATATTTAAGTATAAGTCTAAAGGTTACTGTAGCTATCAGGTCTCTGGAGTTGGAGTATCCTAGTTAAGATTTTAGACTGAAGTCGGAGTCGGTACATTTGTTCCCGACTCCGATTCCACCTCAAAATTCCTTCCGACTCCGACTCCACAGCCCTGCCCGTAAGGGTAAAAGGTAAAGCAGCCCCTGTGGTTAATTACGAAGTGGACAATGGGGGGGGAAGTGAAGGTATAGCTCCATGAACTATTCAACTCGGCATTAAACGGAGATGAGCTGATGAAACACACAGGCCTTTAGAGCAATGTAACCTGCCATGTCGCTGACTGGGTCCCTGTCACTGAAGGTGAAGGTACAAAATGTTCACCCCATAACACGTCATGAAGGCCCAAAGGAGGAGCAGAGGTACACATCTACTCTTTCTTTAACCTCAGTGCTACATGGGGAGGGGGGAGGTGGTCAACGCCACGCTCCAGCCGCTTCACATCCCACATCCATTATACAGGAGGGCCTAGTGGGTCCCAGGGCCGGTCTGGACGGGTGCGGAAAATTTCTCACCCACCGGGATTTGATCCCCGGACCGCCCAGGCTGCAAGCGGTCGCTAGACCGACTGAGCTATCCCAGCGCACAGAATAATCAGAGCTTTCTTCCTCAATTAGCCTCTTTTTGTCGGTAAGACGTTTCTGTCGGCGACCCGTAACCCTTGAACCCTCTAAACTTTCTACACACGAATCAGTCACTACGCCGTTCACCTGACAAGCCGCGATGAGTATTTTAAACGACCATGAAACAAACTTTAACTCACAAAACAGCATATCGTTTCGGCAAGGTTCCTGGCTCCTTCCACCAGTGGCAAGTTCAGGTCCATATTCGTCTCTGGCCTCTACCAGAAACAAAATAGACAATGGCGTCAACTGCAGCTTCATCCGCGTTCCCAACACAACTCGAGACGTCCCCGCTTAGCTCGCAGCTCGCAGTCTCTCACTCAAAAATGTACTGTGGCATTCCTCACATTCATTCAACGACAGTTCTTTATCGCGTTACATATTGCCCCGTATTAACCCTTTAAAGACGAAGCGTATCGGTTTTATATAAGGACTCAGTGCGTACCGCGCTGTAAACACTCTCCACTTCGGTTATAAAAACCAATCTCTTAATGTTTTATAAGGCAAAAGTTGCTGTTTGTTCTGAGATCCGTACAAAACACACAAACGCAATGTGGGCACCACGTAGAATTTTTTAATGTTAAACCTGGTCGTATGTAAAGTTACCGCTAGGCTTTAAAAGGTTAATCACAACACTTCGCGCTGTACGCCAACTACACCTGGACCTCATTTCGGTGGGTGTGAGACGCGTGTCTTGTCCGACGATGGATGGAATGACAAAGGATGCGATAAGACTGTATAACGAAGAGCTGCACAATCTGTACTCATCACCAAATATTATTAGGGTGATAAAATCAAGAAGACTGCGATGGACGGGGCATGTAGCACGTATGGGAGAGAGGAGACGTGCATACAGGGTTTTGGTGGAGATAACCTAAGGGAAAGATACCACTTGGAAGACCTAGGCGTAGATGGGACGATAATAGTAACACGGATATTCAAGAAAGAGGATTGGGGGGGCATGGACTGGATTGATCCAGCTCTGGGCAGGGGCAAGTGGCGAGCTCTTGTGAACACGGTAATGAACATACAGGTTCCATAAAATGTGGGGTATTTCTTGACTAACTGTGAAACTGTTAGCTTCTCAAAAGGCCTCCGCTCCATGGAGTCTTTCAGTCAGTTACTTTGGGTTTGAAATGTGAAGACAATTACTCTAATCCGTTCCAATGTGACACAGTTGTATTTACGGGATGAACTATGGGGTTCGTCGAAGATTTCTTCATTGCATTCATGATCTCACACGTGTACAATCAACCTGTCTGTCCGTTTATGCAATAACTGAATCACTGATCAACAATCGGAGGCCATTCATCGTCGGATGACGAACCAGAGGCCTCCCCTCACAGCAGTCTTCGTCAAGGCAGCAGGGTCTACTCTGTGTGTGTGTGTGTGTGTGTGTGTGTGTGTGTGTGTGTGTGTGTGTGTGTGTGTGTGTGTGTGTGTGTGTGTGTGTGTGTGTGTGTGTGTGTGTGTGTGTCCGTCCGTCCGTCCAACTACCATTCTCTGCACGGATACAACTGCAACAATAATTAAACCTCCACGAAACTCCGTCTATCTGAACCCAAGGTCGTCATGTCTTACAGCTTCGCGGTTCGAAACCTACGACGGCGATCACTCCGTGGGTTTAGACGACTGTCGCCCGCACGCCCGGAGGCGGGCTGCAGACATGGAACGTAACGCTGAGACGTGGCAGCGCGTTCTGCCGCAGATAGAGGCAAAGTTTCCCGCCAACTGCGCAAACAGACAATAACGGAGGGGCAGTACAGTCTTCAAAATGTCGGTACGTACCTTCCAGACCACACAGCAGCGTGTCCCTTCCAATTTTTTAAACTGATTGTACAGTCCAAACTTTCCCACTTACTTCCAACCGGGCGCAAACCAGGGAAAACAAAACGACTGAAATAAGGCACCCTATACACGCCTACAAATAAATCAGAATATTACATGATTGAATATGGAACCAATGCGACTTAAGTTTGGACATTCTACAGTAAGACATCTGGGATAGCTCAGTCAATACAGTAACTACACAACAGGCTGAAAGACCCGGGTACGAATTCAGGTAGAGGAAGTTTTCTCCTCCAAAACGTCCAGACCAGCTCTGGGGCCAACCCAGCCCCCTATTCGAGGGACACCGCGGTTCTCTTGTGGGGTTAAAGTGGCCACGGCGTGGAGTTAACCACTCACCTCCATCTAGTGATGTTAAAAAAAATCATTACCGCTATACCTCTCTTCCCTCTACACGCTTTCATGGCGTACGCAGGGCAACTTTACCTATTTATATTCCATTGTAAATGTTTTTATGCTGACAACTAATTCTCTCACATATGTTCTGATGGAAACATATAAAACTATACCGATTTTTATTCAACACATTGTCTGTAGCTTTGAATGATAGTCAACTGTAATTAAATGTAATTACCAACAGCCTTGGAACACCTACATAATGTCATACAACATTGACATACACGTCATGTGGAGTAAAATACACTATCACTACAGATGACGCGAATTAAGTGTCGAAAACACGTACGACTGATAAACGATTACGAGACGTAAAACAACTCTTGATATCTGCATTATTCGTGTACTATCTCTATGCTGTTACTTACTGGGAAATGCAAAAAAAATCAACACCAAGCTTTCGATGGACACTTCTTGAAATTCCGACGAAACAAGACAGTGCTCTGGACGGTTATGTTTTGTACCGTCCATATCATTCCCAGTCTGCATCTCAAGACCCGTTTTTGACGATGGATCCTGCTTCAAACCCTGATAATCCCACAACCTTCACCACAGATGTCACAATCATTCCCAGTTAGGGCAATATGCCAGTCTGTAATGTGGTATCAGCACCTATATGCTGATAATAATACTGAGAACTCGCCTAACGTTCTATGACAATTCTAATTTTCAGCCATTTTGATCCACCACAAAACAAAGGGCAGGCCATTAAGTGCAATTCTCCACACACCCCATACAGCACTTCAGAGAGCTCACTACAATTCACCTCAGCACGAACTCCGAAATTATACACTGTAACAGCCGCGATCATTGCTTCTAGTGTCCAACTGAACGCAAATGGAATATGAAACTTTTGTCACTAATTGGCAATAACTATAACCTTAACAACTATCCTACTATCACTATTTTGTTCTGTTCAGTCTCCATCTGCATCACTCTATGGAGAGAAAATAAAACCGTCCATCACTTGTACTGTATTTGACCTGTGACCTTTGTTTCAATCCAACTCCACTTATTTTATGTTGTACCTGTTCACATCAATCCATGCACAGAAACTTTATGAAAACTTACATCACTACAACAATAGTCAATCTGCAGACTTCGTAACCTCACATTCACATTCATTCCGCTTAGCTTCCAGCTACATTTCACTCGACGCTTACACAAACATCAGAACTCTTAACAATATTAACTTACCTGTTTCCGCTTGTGGTGCTGTGTGTTGCCAGTGATGTCATGCTGCTCCTTGAACTTCTCCAGAACCTTGGACAATTTTTCATGCTCGTCTTGATCCTTCGCAATCAGAAGATAGGAACGCCAGTTGCTGGAATCGAACCCCCAGTGGCAGGTTCGATTTTCCCGAAACCGATGAACATGGCACACGAACTTCTGAGGTGAGAACATACCGTGACACTCCACACACTCGATACAATGTGCATTACTGTCCGTGTACAACTCAGGAGTACATATGCCCTTACACTTCCCGAAACACTCGTGGTACACTTTGAACGAGAAGGCCCCCTCGTGGCATCCTGTTGCCTTAATCACTAACCCACCACTCCGGTGCAGCAGGGCGCTAGACAGTCGTTCCGCGTCCGTCTTTGTGATAAGCCCACATGATGGGGCATTCATGGGGAGGATACCAGTTACCTTGAGCACTTCGAGCTGCTCTGGATTACATCTTGAGCAGAAAATCTGAAGCTCCTCGCACACTTGGTTTATCTGATACAGACTAAATTCCCGCAACACACTGTTGAGAACTTGCGGGAGACAAAGTCTTTTCTCGCCACCTACCACAAAGCACGAAATAGTTTCACCCTCCAGGACAGTCTCTGAGAGTTCACTGCGGGACTGATCTGGAGTGGTTAGGATCGGAAGTTGCTGGATGGGAAAGGGCGGTGGGGTCATGAACACATCACCACATTCTGGGGCTGCGGGTTGTGCCGGCACTGGTTCCTTCTTCGAGGCCACCGTGATTGTCGTCATGGTAGAGGGTGCCGAATGCCCTTTGTCCACGCCGAGCACCGCCGGCGTACCAAGCAATGTACTAGGCCCCTGTAAGCTTTTCACCGCAGTCAGCTGGTACGTCTTCAGCACTTTCTTCAGATGCGGGCTGTACGGCTGTTGTTTGGACACTCCTACCACCGTCTCCATCATTTTGGCCGGCAAATCACTTCTGCATGTACACGGAAATAACACTGCTTCCTGCCTCTTATTCACAAAACTAACCACTAACAGCACGGGACCGAGCGCTGTGCACCCAGTCCGCCGCACTCATGGTAATTCTCAACCTACGTCTTCAACAGACGTTTCCCCAAACATGTCTGCCGCATCCTTGCGGCTGGTTCGCCTACTAGGGCAATGATAAGGTAGTTCCTTTCACTGCCTCGCCCCCCTCAACACAGTTCAACAGATCGATACACAAGTGTTACTCACAGGGACTACAATGCCAGTAGGAGAACTAAACACTAACAATCTAAAAACTGTATGGACTTTTAATGTAAGATTATTGGTATTATATGCAGCATCTATCAATATTTCAGCTAGAATGACGGCCGACCGGGGAGTGTGCACGCCAGCCGGCAAAGCGGCCGGCGCAGTAGACCGTGTCTCTGCCTAGTAACGCTTCTTGTCCCCGTCCCCTCCCCGCAGCCCGCACTGTCTGTGGCGGCTCAGCAGTAATGTCATGTGACCTTCCCGTCAAAATAGCCGGCATGCCCAGCAAGGGTTGTGTCGAGACGGGAGGGGAACTAGGTGAGAACTGGGAGGGGGGAAGTGACGAGATTGAGTCACACGCCTCCCGAGAGAGCGCGGCTACACCGAGAGGGGCCCCGAGCGCCGAATCTAAATACCAAGTCACTGTTTACGGGCCGTAATTAATTTGTTCAATGAAGTTACTTAATCAGTAAGTTGGAACTACAGCATTATCAGTGCACCATACCAATAATAATCCATACACGTGATCTCAACGCACCCAAGAGACAAAAAAATTAAACTATGCTTACAAGAAGGCACTCCAAAAACTGGAAAAACATCCGCCAAGTGTCTTCATACACCAGTTTACACACATACAAATATATAAATGTAAACATGAATACCACTTAACACAATATTGGCACGAAGAGGGAACAGCTGCTGGACAGCTGTGAGCATAAACAATTCCTCAACGGACTACACTTTCACCGGGGGTAGGGCGACCGGGGCGTTAAATTGACCACTTACCTCCATCCAGCGCCGAGGTTAAGAATGAGTGGAGTTATACCTCTTCTCCCCCTACATGCCTTTATTGCGTGGACGGGGACAAATTTACCTCTTCTAGAAAAACCTCATACAGCCAGCAATAGGAACATCCATGTGGCACGCTGATCGTGGTGCTGGGTCAGTTTTATGGTGCTGACATTTTCGTTAAGAAAACTGCCGTTTACTGGGATGTGACACTGTGTAGAGTAGTAGAAGTTTAGCGACGTTTCAGAGGAATATGCTGCCTCCATCTTCACAGGTGAATTCTTTTACTCTGAAGACAAACAGCAGGCACGTCCGAAATGCGGGTAAATTTATATTCTTGTACATTTAATATGGAGACGCCGGATTCCTCCGAAATACCAGTAAATGCAGACAAGACAACACGGGGTCATATTCCAGAAACATCTGTATAGTCAGGCCTGTGATGTTCTCAAATTTATATTTGATCACTCCAATATGCAGCATCTTCATTTTGCGTATTGAAATAATGCCCTGAACATTTCAAACGAGCATCTGCGGACGGTCGACAAAGGGTGCTCATCCTGGTGGGATGTTCATGGTGAACTAGCTACTTCTCAATATTTTACATAAAATTTCAGTCAACAGCCAACTATTTTTTCTGTTTCAGACCATAAACCACGAGAGGAAGGCAACAAGTGCAGGGCCCACCAGCAGAACCGTATACACAACACGGACGCCTACCTGCTACACAGACGAACAAGAAATAACACCAATCAGTATACGGAACACGTACGACAGTTACCATAAAAAAAGCTTACAATTAAAAACCGAACACCGGAAGTCCAAAAAAGCCTATGGAACTCGATAGAAAACTCCACGACCTACACACACCTTGCATCTATTGACGAAAATTCCCACGCACAACATTGATGGGAACGGTGAATAGAAACGAACTGATAAACTCTGGTCTTATGGTCGATGAAGACTTCATCCTTTATTATACATTACCTGCATATTTTTATACATATTTATATTGTATTAGCTTCGCCCCCTTTATCTACCTTGTTGTAATATATACACATCTGTATATTTTTAACATATTGTAAAGAGAAGGGCTTTCCTCTTTTACAGCATGTAGAGTTTACAATCATGTTTTTGTAACAAGGAGCCCGAGGATAGCCCAGTATAGGCTGAAACTGTTCGCTCACCTCCTAATAAAGAAAGGACAGACACATAGTTGGTTGTTGACTGAATTTTTATGTAAAATATTGATAGCATACGCCAACGGGGATGCAAAACGTCAAAATTAACAACTTCTCATCGCAGGATCCCGCACATTTCCAGCTTGAGGAACAAGAAATGCATATGAAATTTTAGTCGGAAAATGTGAAGCACCGTTTTAAGACCCTAGCATAAATGGGATTTTTTTTCTAATGGCACAACAGCCCCCCAGTGGGCCAGGGTCTCCTCATTATCGAGGTTTCACGATCACACTCAGACACACCACACTCGGTAGGACTCCTATGGACGAGTGATCGGCCCGGCGCAGAGACCTCTACTTGACAACACACAGCACTCACAAGAGACACACATCCATGCCCCCGGCTGGATTCGAACCCGCAATCCCAGCAAGCAAACGGCCGCACACCCGCGCCTTAGATCGCGGGGAGTGTAGTTGGGATGATAACATTAACCTTTAAAGACGAAGCATATCTGTTTTACATAAGGACTCACTGCGTACCGCGCTGTAAACACTCTCCACTTCGGTTATAAAAACCAGTCTCTTAATGTTTTATAAGGCAAAAGTTGCTGTTTGTCTGAGATCCGTACAAAACACATAAACGCAATGTGGGCACCACGTAGAATTTTTTAATGTTAAACCTGGTGGTACGTAAAGTTACCGCTAAGCTTTAAAAGGTTAAGAGGAGCTTTAAAGGAAATGGTGAGAACTGCACTCATGCGGGGCAATGTAGGGACCAGTGGTGGGCTCGGGTAGACACAACAGTGACCATTCGGCTTCCAGCAAGGAAGGGAGCTTTCTTGACATCTTCTCAAAAAAGAGACGTGTGGTACCCCACTGAGTCAGCGAGGCCGGCGACTAACACAAGCATTTTAAAGAAATGCAGTGAACTGTGCAGTATTTAGGAAGTGTATAGCCAATTTGTCTCTATGTAGGCCTACACCATCTTGGCATGTGCGGGAGTGGAGATATAGCTCCATTCATTCTTAACATCAGATCCCACAGCCAGTCTGGAAGGCTTGGACAGGAGGCAAATCTGCACCCCCCCCCCCCCCCGTAGGGAATCAAACACAATTCCTCCGACGTCCAGCCGACAGCCTAGCCACTACACTGACTGAGCTGCCCTCACTCCCAATAAGTGCTGCGAACAGCCTGAAATCTCCCCACTAAAGGGCTCAAGATACAGTTCACACTTCTGCCTCCAAAATCTTTTGTGATCACAGCAGAGGGGCTTTCTTCAGCAGAATGTCGCGTTTGCGAAGACTTTGTTAATTAATTTAATAATTAACACCCTGTAGCAAGAGCAGTTCCGTTTCTTTCACTCCATTGGCTTGTCTTCTGTTCCTAAGTGAAACACAATCCCCCCCCCCCAAGGACCCCAAATCCAATAGCCTATATTGCATTACGTCCCCATTTTGTAAACACCGCCATCTTGAGGCAGACACTCATGTAGCTCTCCAATTAATTTCAAATGTATTCTCCATTACACTAGTATGCGGTGACGCCCCAGGGACAACGTTTGACCATGGCTCTAACCCTGCTAGGGCAAAGGTAATAGGTAAAGCTGTCCCTGTCCCCGCTATGAAGGTGTATAGGGGGATAAAGAAGTACAGCTCCACTCATGTTAAAACTTCGGCGCTAGATGGAGGGGAGTGGTTAAATTGACGACCCGGCTGATCTACCTCTGGGGAAAGCCCCTGCACAGACTGAATATAAGGATTGGTATGCCACAAAGCCGGTCTCGACGTTCCGAAGAAGAAAAAAACTCTTGCCCCTGCGGGGATTCAAACCCCGGAACGTCCAGCCCGTAGCGAATCGCTACACGGAATAGGTTCTGCATAAGGTCTTAAAATAAATACAGCAAAGCCCGGTTATAACGACATCGGTTTATACGACACCTCGCCTATAACGTCAGATATTCTGTGGCACCAATTAATTCCTCACTGTTAACCGTAACATTATACTTCTCGGCTACAACAACACTCGTTTAAAACGACACAAAATATTCAGTCCCTTTCCCGACGTTATAACCGGGTTCAACTTACAACAGCAGCAGCAGCAACAACAACAACAACAAATGTTTTGGCGTGCATAAGCTATCGCGCAACACGGAATGGCGCCATGTTAACCAGAAATCTCCTACAACTGCCACCAAATTAGTCGAGTACTAATTGTTTGGTCAGTCTGTCAGCCACCAGGCAGTTGCCCATCGGTCTACAGCAAGCTGTCCAGCCAGTCAACCAATCAGCCTCCCAAACATTTAGTCAGACGATTTATCAGTCAGCCATACGTTCGGTCATTTTGTATGCCAATGAATAAGTCAACCTGCGAGGTACATAAAAACTAATTTTTGATTTTACATTCGTACTAAGGGACTAAACCCACAATTACGTAACTCCATAAAGCACAGTCCTTATTGAGAAGCTAACAGGTCCTCAGCTAGTCAATTTTGTGTAAACCGAACGTTCATTACAGCATTCACAAAATCCCACCGCTTGCCCCTATCCAGGGCCAGACCAATCCAGTCCAAATCCTCATCCTATTTCTTGAAGACTAATTTTAATATTATCCTCCCATACGCGCCTAGGTTTTCCAAGCGGTTCCTTTCCCTGAGCTTTCTCCATTAAGACCTCTACATAATATGTGTGATATCACACGAAACCCCGCACGAACTCAAGTATTTCGCGAACCACAGTTTAGGCACCACAGCTCATACACTCGCTGGGTACTGTTCGTGTGTTCCTGTGACCTTAACCTTTTAAAGCCTAGCGGTAACTTTACATACGACCAGGTTTAACATTAAAAAATTCTACGTGGTGCCCACATTGCGTTTATGTGTTTTGTACGGATCTCAGAACAAACAGCAACTTTTGCCTTATAAAACATTAAGAGGTTGGTTTTTATAACCGAAGTGGAGAGTGTTTACAGCGCGGTACGCGCTGAGTTCTTGTATAAAACAGATACGCTTCGTCTTTAAAGGGTTAAACTGATGTATAATGCACAAACACAAACACCGACACCAATGACGTCTCCACACAACGCTGAAAATGAGAGCATTCCTACAAAAACCGCCGCCAGGTTTCGCCGCCATCGATTCTCTTGTTCGTATGTTGAGGTTGGATTTACGCAGACGCGGGTGTCTGTCACCATTCGCCACAAAGAGGACAGACGGGGGTGAGGCAGCTACTAGCAACTGCCATATTCTTCTTATTTTCATATGTTGCTTTCATTCTGTCGAAATTTACTCCTTGTAATTTATCTCCTCCTTCCTTTATTCCCTCCTTCGCGTCGCACTTGAAAGGCAAAGCCGCCTCGCAGGCTGGCTTCTACAGTCCCTTCTGCCAGTCGTTCGCATAAAATCTTAAACGGAACAGTTCAGAACGCCTCGATAAGACTTACCACACAGATATCACCCTTTCTTACCCCTCACTTCAGGCACACTTTCTTCCCGGTGGCAAAGCGATAAGGGTGTGATACAACTCACCTCCACCTGGTGCACAGATTAAGAATCGGCGGAGCTATACCTCCACAACTCCTATATGCTTATTGGCGTGCTCAGGGAGTTTACGTTATCCTGCATCTTTTCCAACCACTCTCTTGTTTCCTTTCGCCTTTCTAGTATCACTGAGCTGGTTAAGAAACTCCCCACCATTAACCTTTTAAAGCCCACTGGTTACTATATGTACCGCCAGGTTTAACATTCACAAATTCTACGTTCTGCCCACACAGTGTATTTATGTGTTCTGTGTGGATCTCAGAACAAACAGCGATTATTTCCCTATACAGCAATAACTGACTGGTTTTTATAACCGAGACGGATTGTGTTTACTGCGCGGTACGGACTGGGTCTCTAATAAAAGCCATTACGTTTCGTCATGAAAGGTCTAACCAGTCAGTCATTAAGGTGGCAAGTTGGTTACTTATCAAGTTGTGTGAGAACAGAGACAATTCCACCTCCAGGTGATATTTCCAGTCCATGGGAGCTTTGAGGTTTAGACACAGGTACGGTTGATGATCCTCGGAACTGTGACCCATTGAGATGAGTGCTGTGCTGTCCATTCGAACTGTCGGGAACCGATTTACCACTGATGTAATGTCATATTCCACAAATACGGAATCTTCCTTTCCAGTCAAAATTACATTACAGCAGAAGCCGGTTAAAACGACATCGGGTTGTGCGATACCTCGTTTACAGAGTCAGATATTATGTGGTACCAAATAATTTCTGACTGTTAACCATAAAATTATACTCCTCGGTTATAACAACACTCGTTTATAACGACACAAAATATTCAGTCATTTTCCTGACGTTATAACCGAGCTCGTCCGTATTTTTATGTGTCAGAATTTCATTCGTTGGTGTTATGAATAGTACCTGAATATATTTTTTTGGCGCGAGGTGCGTTTTGTCTACCCCTTCACACTATCCAATAAACAGTCACTAACCGTTCAAGTTATACGCTGCAGTACATGTAGCCAGTGTGATAAACCAAAGTGCACACACAGCATACGTCGCAACATATCACACTGCAGTAAGAGTGCATATGGAAAATGCGACGGGACTCGGCCGCCATATTGTAAGGGGAAATTAGTAACATTGCCCTGAATGGTTGTGCAATTATGCGTGTCTCTTTATTCTTATTTATACGCCGTAATTCTTAGACAAGGTGTAACATGCGAAATATTACTTATTTGTATTTCAACTTCTTCCATCGTGAGTACACAAACACGACGTTTCGAAAGCCAAACTACTTTCGTCTTCAGGTGAATCACGATCTTAAGAATACTTAAAAGTCCAAAATGAACCAAAAACCTACAAAATTCATATATAAGAGACATATTTTCATATTTAGACGTTTAGAATTTTTTGTCTCTCACGTATTAATTTGTAAGTTTTTGGTTCTTTGAGATTGTTACTTATTCTTAAGATTTAGTTCGCTTGAAGACGAAAGCATTTTGGCTTTCGAAACGTCGTGTTTGTATACTCAGTGACGATAGAAACAGTTCAAACACACATCAGTGGTGCTTCGCTTATTCTTATGTGTTTAAGTGCACCTCATTCCAAAACTGAGACACGACACTTTATAATTTACATACGTTTGGAATTTTTACATTTCTGTACTTTACTAAATTAGACCGAAAATGGTTAATTAACATCGAAACTTCTTGCTAGAGGTAACGTTACAATTCATTTATTAACCATTTAAAGCCTAGCGGTAACTTTACATGCGACCAGGTTTAACATTAAAAAATTCTACCTGTTGCCCACATTGCGTTTATGTGTTTTGTACGGATCTCAGAACAAGCAGCAACTTTTGGCTTATAAAACATTAAGAGACTAGTTTTTATAACCGAAGTGGAGAATGTTTACAGCGCGGTACGCACTGAGTCCTTATATAAAACAGATGCGCTTCGTCTTTAAAGGGTTAATCAGACATAACTACCTGGTTTCCTTTTTCCTTGACCCTGAAGGCGTCAGAAATCTACGTCTGCAGACAATCTCGAAATCTGGAATTTTATTATGGGACAGGGTTCCCATGACTTGGATTTCAGCTTAAGAGGCACAAAGGGATAGTCAAAGGTCTACGCACATCGGGACCGGAAGGGCTTGACCCATCACTTATTCTATTCCATTTATTAATAACAACAATAGCTGTGTTGACAGTGTATAAGCACTGTTTACTAATGTTTACACGTCCTTCGAACTGTCAGCACGCCACTGATTCTCGTTCCTTTACCAATAAAAGCTGTTCTGTGAGATTACTTGCTGTAGGCTTTACAGAAAAATATAGGAACACGACAGAACGTGCTGTACTCAGTGACATCATACACACTAAGGAGTAATTTCTTTTCAAAATGCCTTACCGTTTACAGGGGTGTACAGAGTTACTGCAATTTCGGAAGAAGAGTATGGTTCTCATTCCACCGATTATGACGAAAACTGAAAAACGAGCAGCAAATTACGTGCAGACCTCACGTACTGAACTTCACAACCAAATCGGATGAAAAGTGCAGAAAATGAGGTAAATTTTCATCTAGCCTCTCCACCTCTCCACGCCCCCCCCCCCACCGCCCCCCGCACCACAAGCAATGTAGGCGTTCACAACACTCGTTTGCACGAAATTCATAAGTCGTCAACAGCATTATTTGAAGATCGCCAAAGCGAATTTTATCCAAATCGGTCCCCCAGATATGAAAAGCAGGGCAGAAACCTATATTGGCCCATCAGAAAAGTGTGACTGCCAATTAGGTGCCTTTCACGAAACTCGTGCTTACTCGACAGTTTTTGTAAAAAAAAAACTCTTACACCAAATTTCATGACAATCCGACACAATGTTTAACATTTTAAAGCCTAGCGGTAACTTTACATACGACCAGGTTTAACATTAAAAAATTCTGCGTGGTGCCCACATTGCGTTTATGTGTTTTGTACGGATCTCAGAACAAACAGCAACTTTTGCCTTACAAAACATTAAGAGACTGGTTTTTCTAACCGAAGTGTAGAGTATTTACAGCGCGGTACGCACTGAGTCCTTATATAAAACAATTACATTCCGTCTTTAAAGGGTTAATACAGACAGACCGAAGCAGTCTCCACGTAATACGTACTTCTTTCACTTCATAAAGAATGGCTTCCAGTCAGCTCAGATTTTCCGACAAGTGGTCTAAGAATTTATTCAACCTCCTGACCTTCGTGTTTGTTTGCTCCAGATGCAATTCTATTACTGCATAGCAAACAGCAACGTGCATAATGTGGCTTTGCCCTCCTGGCACCGCGCGTGCCATTACGTGGCTTTATGCATACTGAACTAACAAGGGCTTATATAACCGTCTGACAAGGAACGCCAAGATTCCGCACTGCTAACAGGAAACCATTAAAAGCTCAATAGAAATATTTTTCTATCCAATAAAGCAAGATTTCTAAAAAAGCATTGTTTTGGAAAGTTCCCAGGGTTCGCTAGTGTGCCCTTCTGGTAAGAGCAAAGTGTAGATGAAGTATGGACCATTGGTGGAATGATACTGACAGGGGAAACTGGAGTACTGGGAGAAAAACATGATACAGCGTCGGTGGTAGATGAATGAATGAGTATGGAGCATTGGTGGAATGATACTGACAGGGGAAACTGAAGTACTGGGAGAGAAACATTATACAGCGTCGGTGGTAGATGAATGAATGAGTATGGAGCATTGGTGGAATGATACTGACAGGGAAAACTGAAGTAAATGGAGAAAAACATTATACAGCGTCGGTGGTAGATGAATGAATGAGTATGGAGCATTGGTGGAATGATACTGGCACGGGAAAACTGAAGTACTGAGAGAAAAACATTATATAGCGTCGGTGGTAGATGAATGAATGAGTATGGAGCATTGGTGGAATGATACTGACAGGGGAAA
>BLKM01001554.1:308059-369414 GCA_013340265.1 Coptotermes formosanus
ATTGTGTTTACTGCGCGGTACGGACTGAATCTTTATATATAAACCACCATGTTTAAGATTCACAAATTCTACGTTCTGCCCACACGGTGTATTTATGTGTTTTGTGTGGATCTCAGAACAAACAGCGATTATTTCCCTATACAGCATTAACTGACTCGTTTTTATAACCGAGACGGAGTGTGTTTACTGCGCGGTAGGGACTGAACCTTTATATTAAACGGATTACGTTTCAGGAAACTTTAAGGGGTTTTCATCTCCTGTTTGTCGGAGTGCTGGCTAGAAGTCAGCATGTATCCAGAAGGTCGTCCGACCGGCCATCTTGATACAGGTTTTCCTGGGTTTTCTTTCCTCAAGCAAATGCTGAGAAGGTTCCCCCGATTCCAAATTCCTACTGCAAGCTTCTCATGCAGCCCTCACAATTCAGATTTACCAAAATTAATCCACTTGCTTCGAGGTAAAAGATAATTACATTAAATTTCCACATTATGCCATTTACCATTAATGGGAAAGTAAAATTTTGCAGAACTCATTCCAAGCAACTAATGTCACCACTGTAACAGCTTCATATTTCTTAATTTTCATATTGCTCTTTAAGAGAAGGACGAGCGGAACACGCCTGGGAACGTTCTAACAAAGTGATAGTGCCACCCGCCCCCCCCCCCCCCCCCCAAATATAAAAGTGGCACTGAGTGTTCCCTTGCTCATTCTCTCTCGTTCTTCAACTCGCCGACCTCTCACCGCCGAGGCTCGGGTTCGATCCCAGGCCACTCCATGTGAGATTTGTGGTGCACAAATTGGCACTTTGACAGGGTTTTCTCCCAGTACTTCAATTTCCCTGTCAGTATCATTCCACCAATGCTCCATACTCATTCATTCATCTACCACCGACGCTGTATAATGTTTTTCTCCCAGTACTTCAGTTTCCCCTGTCAGTATCATTCCACCAATGCTCCATACTCATCCATTCATCTACCACCGACGTTGTATAATGTTTCTCTCCCAGTACTTCAGTTTTCCCCTGTCAGTATCATTCCACCAATGCTCCATGCTCGTCCATTCATTTACATGTTGCTCTTACCAGAAGGACAAACGGGCGAAGCTTGGGAACCTTCCAAAAAGCAACGCTCTTTCGGAAATCGGGGGGCACTGGATAGAAAAGGATTTACACTTTTTTCCGTTCTTGAAGGCTTAATGTATCTTTCTCGTGAACATCCAGGCTAGCAAGCATTGTTCAGGCCCTGACTGACATCCTTGCACACAAATGACATTTCAAGCTGTCAGCCGCGTTTATATTTGCCTGTTTCAGTCTCTTCCGTGTAGATGTAGGTATCAATGTTTCGCACAAGGTGCTGTTGCCATTTTCAGTGTCAAAGTGATTTGAAGCAAATGTTGGTATGTGACAGCCAGTAATCATTCACGTTTGTAGCCCATTACTTGCAGGGCCGTTGAAAGCGGGTTCAGGGCCCGGTGAAAAAAAAAAATTTTTCAGCCCCCCCCCCTCCCCAGCAACGGCGGAGCAGCTAAAAATCTTTTCACTAATTCTAAAAGACTGACTCTCACTTGCAAAGTGCCTTGGGTTTGGTCTGAAAGGGCCAATTTGTACAGTCGACAGGTAACGATACTACCGAAAGACACACAAAACATATGCAAAACAGTGGGGCACCGGGCCCCCTTCGGGGGGCGCCGGGCACCAGGAAAGTTTCCCGGCTTCCCCGCCCTCTCGTCTGATTATTTGCGAAGTACGAAACGTTAAACAGGTTACCGGTCTCAAAAAATTGTAAGTGCCGCTATGAGGAAGTATTTACGAACATAAAGGCACGAAGACCTAAACCACACAACGAATCTCGCCGGGACAGGAATCGATTAAAATCGATTAAGATAAGAGACGTTGCAAGCGAGAGATGCTTAGTGATCTCGGTCATGGGAAATCTTGCAATGCCAAAATTAGTTGAGGTAACAGCACATAGTTCAGTTATTCGCCGACAGATGGCAACGTAACACCGAACATTTTTATTTCTACATATATGATGGTTGCTATTGGGCCGTACTGTGGGCTACAGGGAGAGTGAGTGGCAAGGCCTCTGTACACAAAGCCGGAGAGGTCATCCAATCGAAATACTGGAAACACAATATCGAACCTTACATAATTCAGTTACGTAACACTGGGCTATGCAGCAAAAATCTCAGCTTGTTTAAACACAGTATAACAATTCAGTTCAAGTGTTTGGTTCTTTTTGTCTGCACGAAGGCCAATCTCAGAGATTTGTAGCTTCAAAGTAATCTGGACAACAGATGCATCATAGTTCAGTTCCTGTTACACAGAAAACGCAATATTCTTCATTACAGAAACCAATCGGTGCATGCAATTAGGGTAACAATAGACGTTTATTATGAAAATCATATGAAATACACAAATCAGGAGTGCATGAACCCCGGGTGCCAGGTCCCCCGAGATACGCAGGTAGCGCCTAATATCTGTGGGCCCTCAGTATGGAATTTGCTTCATGTCACGTACCTGGCGCCTAGAATTTTGAGATGTCTCCTAGGATTTTTGGAAATATTTGCGCACCTGCGCTATAAATAGACTGTGGGGACAAAATACAGTGTTTTATGCTAAAACATGTGGTTCGTATAATAACAGTTGCTTCCAAATTAGAACAACGTGACACATACAGCATTTTCACTTGTTTTATTTTCTTTTCCGCTTTTATCTCACCGTGCATTTTCGTATCAAATGAAAAAACAACCAACAAATGCACTGTACTTACTTATTCAACTTTTATTCTGCTTTTCCCCGACATGTTTCGGCGTAGCAAGACGCCGTCCTCAGGGGGTCGTATATAATTAAGACATTATTTTCTTCAGGCGATGTTTTTCACACGTAAAACTGTTAAAACACAGAATTTATACACACACACACTGTTTTCCACTGCACAAATAAACCGACTATTCAACCTCCTGCATAAGATTATTTAACTCGTGATGGCGCCTTATTGTTCTCATTGTGTACTGTACTTTTAACATGTTATAGTTTTGTGACAATGTGCTGTGTTACATTTTAATAGTCTTTAGACTTTATTACTATTTAACAGGGTGCCACGGCACTCACAGTTAATAATGTGCTATTCACATCGGACCATATAGTTCTGTGTCATGATCCAACAACTATCATCAATTTAAATTTAAAAATTGGAAAACAGTGTGTGTGCATAAATGCTATATTTTAACAATTTTACGTGTGAAAAACATCGCCTGAAGAAAATAATGTCTTAATTATATACGACCCCCTGAGGATGGCGTCTTGCTACGCCGAAACATGTCGGGGAAAAGCAGAATAAAAGTTGAATAAGTACGTACAGTGCATTTGTTGGTTGTTTTTTCATTACATACAGCAATTTTTGCGAGGGTCCGCAACAATACAGGCACAGGCGTAGCGCCCGGAGGCCAGTAATCACATTGGCCACCCCTAAATCAAAATCACTTACTGAATTTAATTATATTCTACTCAGTAATTTAAAATTTGTTGAGCACAGGAAATCAATTTTTTTTTATTTAAAATATTCATTTTGTAGCCCAATTTGTTGACCCCTTAGACTCAGCTGCCCAGGGCGGATGCACCACTCCCCCCCCCTCCCCCAAGCTACGTTCCTGGGTACCGGTACTTTTATTGACGGTGACACATTAATGTTACAAATTCAAAACCCGGTGAAAAACGTAACGTATTTGTTTTCTTCCAACGATGTTACCTCTGTACGAAGTAACAGTATCGACAAATATTTTACACGTATATTTTTAATACGAAGACAAGGCGACAGGGAAGTGGAGAAGACTACATAACGAGGAACTTAATGACCTGTACTCATCACCAAACATTATTCGGGTAATCAAATCGAGAAGAATGAGATGGGCGGGGCATGTAGCACGTATGGGGGGAAAGAGAGGTGCATACAGGATTTTGGTGGGGAGACCTGAGGGAAGTCGATCACTTGGGAGACCCAGGCGTAGATGGGAGGATAATATTAAAATGGATCTTCAAGAAGTGGGATGGGGCATGAACTGGATTGAGCTGGCTCAGGATAGGGACAGGTGGTAGGCTGTTGTGAATGCGGTAACGAACCTTCGGGGTTCCATAAAATGCGAGGAATTTCTTGGCTAGATGAGAAACCGAACTTCTCAAGAAGGCCTCTGCTCCACGTAGTTAGTTAGTTGGACAAAAGGTATTTTCAGTTTTACCTGTCAATCAATGAAGACCCCCAACTTACTGTTTTTACAAAAAAAATCCCCGTGTTCACGTACGTATATATGTATAAATAGCGTTCCAGTAACATGACTGACAAACATTAACCTGTTGACATATTTACTATTTATTCCAACGTGCTGTATTTGTATGCTGTATCATGTAGGTGTGTTTCGTGTTAAAACATCCCAAAAAAGTTCAAATTGTTAAAGTACATTACAACCATTGCTCAACAGATGTCGTGTAAATTTGTCGTCAGCAGTGACGTCGCCATCTCTTACAAGCTGCACACAGATCAACAACAGAGAGGCCCTTGAAATGACAGAGTTGGTACGGGCGCAACATTACCGCAGCTTTTTTAAATTTGACGAAGTTATTACCAGTAAGGAATACGCTGATAGTTGCCATTACCTATACAAGGTCATTAGCGTTCGCTCTGAAGAACTGACATGAAAGGAAAATCCTACGACAGGCGGTGACGCTGCAAAGAAGTGCGCCCAAAATGTACAGAACAGAAGCCAGTAAATGAGGTAAGGTGACAAGTGTTATGGGAACATTCTGTATAATCAACAGTGTAGCGTAACTCTTCGTACGACAATGACAGCCACTGAGAAAGAACAAAGCCAGACACTGGAGAACAGGCAGAAAAAAGGAAGATAGAACAGGAATACGCTAAATACGGAAAGATGGAAACAAAAACGTTGTTGGTTGAAGGTACGCTGTAATATTTTTGAGACTGAGTTCGGATTTCTGAATATTATTCGTATTCACCTGACCTCGCAGGTATGGGGGTGGGGGGAGAGGACAGGTGATTGGTGCTGAAACCTGAGAGAAAGAGACCAGTTGAAAGACCTAGGCGTAGATGGGAAGATATTATTAAAATCAATCTTAAACATATAGGATACGAGGCGTGGACTGGATTCATCTGGCTCACGATAGGGACAGGTGTCGGGCTATAGTGAAAAAGGTACCGAACTGTCGGGTTTCATGAAATACGGAAAATTTCTTGACTAGCTGAGGAACTACTGGCCTACAGCACGGACGTCCAACCGTTTTTGGCAACGGGCCACAGCCTTTACTGTACACTGGTTCGCAGACCACACGTGAAAAAATAACACATGAACAATATACCTAACCGCCTAAATCACTGTGTAATTTTTATGGTGCATACATAATTTACAAATGTGGGCCCTGGCCTTCTTAGCGGGCCGTGGGTTGGAGACCCATGGCCTAAAATCTATAAGCACACTGCGTAACATGCACATACAGCCGCACGATATTGGTACCAAATTGAATGCATATTATTTATACAGCTGTCAGAAGACAGACAGACATATATGACAGGCCTAAAGAAAACTCTCTGCATACAACGAAGAAAGGAAAGCAAATACGCTGGTGTCTGTGCCAGTCGCACTGCTGCCACGTACAGCGACATTGTCGTTGCTAACGCTAACAGCACCAGACACTGTTGTTGCCTGTGCAGTCTGGTGCAGCAAGCACACAGTACTGCCACGTGGTGTGGAGCCATTACTGGGGTATGAGTGGAATGCGCTGATTCAATTAACCCTTTAAAGACGAAGCGTATCTCTTTTATATAAGGACTCAGTGCGCACCGCGCTGTAAACACTCTCAACTTCGGTTATAAAAACCAGTCTCTTAATGTTTTATAAGGCAAAAGTTGCTGTTTGTTCTGAGATCCGTACAAAACACATAAACGCAATGTGGGCACCACGTAGAATTTTTTAATGCTAAACCTGGTGGTACGTAAAGTTACTGCTAGGCTTTAAAAGGTTAAAGACGAAGCGTATCTCTTTTATATAAGGACTCAGTGCGCACCGCGCTGTAAACACTCTCCACTTCGGTTATAAAAACCTATCTCTTAATGTTTTATAAGGCAAAAGTTGCTGTTTGTTCTGAGATCCGTACAAAACACATAAACGCAATGTGGACACCACGTAGAATTTTTTAATGCTAAACCTGGTGGTACGTAAAGTTACCGCTAGGCTTTAAAAGGTTAATGTAACTACACGGAACTGAATTTAATATCGTGAAGCAAAATGGAAACACACGCAGTCATATAAGCAAGTTTATTGAAAATATGCAATAAAATGTTACATATTTACAAAAAAACTGTTACAGGCATCGCAACACTACCTAAGCAATAGCTACCTCGTAACTACCTAACCAACCGCGGAGGCCTGGGTTCGATCCCGGGTCAGTCCATGTGGGATTTGTGGTAGACGAAGTGGCACTGGGACAGGTTTTTTTCCCCGAGTACTTCGGTTTTTTTCCCTGTCAATTTAATTACACGGGGTTGCACAATAAGCCTCAAGTCTGCGGTGCGTCCGTAGCGTCTGCTGCGGGGCCCTTCACCACATAACAAACAAACTAGCTAACTAACTCCACGGAGGACAGTCCTTCCTGAGAAGCTAACAGTACCTCAGCTAGTCAAGAAATTCCTCATTTTATGGAAACAGAAGTTTCAATACTGTAGCATCCAAGGGCACATGACGGCTTACGAGCGATATTATTTACGCCCCAGACAGAGGTTAGCGACATTCCTTAGCTGTTTGTGTTGAGTCTGCCAGCACTGTGCAGAGCAGGGGACGTTTATATTTTATAACCCTTGTTTTATGTATATTTTGACTGCAAGACGCGACGACACAGGACAAGGGTGCACCCACCATCTGGCAAAAGTGAGTGTAACTTAGCCTTGGAACCCGAGAGACAGGCCAACACTTTGCAGCAGTGCAGAGCCAAGTAGAAATCGGCAGTTCTGCTTTCGTCTCCGCAACCGGACCACACCACTGTACAACTTATTGCTTATCAAAACCGTTAGTACCAGGAGACTGCTGTGGGCTGTTACTTATTAACCCTTTACAGACGAAGCGTATCCGTTTTATATAAGGACTCAGTGCGTACCGCGCTGTAAACACTCTACACTTCGGTTATAAAAACCAATCTGTTAATGTTTTATAAGCAAAAGTTGCTGTTTGTTCTGAGATCCGTACAAAACACATAAACGCAATGTGGGCACCACGTAGAATTTTTAATGTTAAACCTGGTGGTACGTAAAGTTACCGCTAGGCTTTAAAAGGTTAACTACCATCAACCACCCTTCGAAAGCCAGCCTTTCATCTTCAGGGCAGCATGGCACCACTCGGCTGTCTGCCTGTATAGTCTGTCGCCGGGGGTTGGGGGGACACGGTCCAGGACCCCCTGGTTAGGAATACTACAATACCGCAATGGCAACAGCCCTCCACTTGTTCCTATCCTAAGCCAGATTAATCCAATCCACATCTTCCTATCATATTTATTTAAGATTCATTCAATATTATACCCCATCTACCACTAGGTCTTTCAAGTAGTCTCTTTCGCTCAGTTTTCATCACAAAAACCCCATATACACCTCTCCTCTCCCCCATACGTTCCACATGCCCCGCCTATCTCATTCTCACATATACGACTTCATGTTCGCTATAATTAGTCATATTAACACCGCCAGTATGCCAATTAATGTAAGATGATCAGACAAATCAAATAGTAACACGGATCGCTTTAAATACTGCACACTTTCATCAGTCGTTCGTTTATTGTTCCAGGAATGCATGCGTAAATTTTATTTATCCGAGTGGTGCCAGCTGATTGAGCTATGCAATATTATACGTTCGATGCTCCACTCTTTCTTCAACCTCAACCCTTACCTAGCACAGAACACAATGTGTAAATTATAAACAACTGTACATTCAGCCTCACAGTAACCTTCAGATGTGCACAGTGTCTGTCAACCTCCACTGTAACCACGGCAAAAAGAGGTGTGACACAAAAACTCACTCACTCACGGGTATTTGAGTGATTGTCAGTGGTAGATGATTGACCGTGGAGAACTGGTGGTATGAGACCGGCATGCGAAAACGGATTTACTGGGAGACAAACCTTCCCCAGTGCCACTTTATGTACCACATCTCAAATAGACCGGACTGGGTTCGAATTCGGAACCAGCGTTCCCCCTAATTTTTTTTTTACAGCTGCGCGGTCCTGCTACTGCTCTGAGCAGAATATTTTTACACGCCCTGTCGACCGTGCGACACTTTAAAAGTTTTATTTTGTTACATGCACAATAAGAATATTTACAATGAAATGTAAAAAATTCCGGCTGCGCGGGAGCATTTCAGTTACTGAGCGGCCGCGCACCCGCGCAGGTTAGAGGGAACATTACCCGGGACTCCGTGGTGGGTTATATAAGCCTCGGGGAATTTCTTACATGGGTGTTAGCATCTGCGTCATGCCTCTATTTCATGCAGTTGTTATTTATTTCGGTCTAATGTAAGTAAAGAGACGTGGCATATTTTAAGGCATTATTCTAGCGTTTAACTGCAGTGACTAGGACCAGCCAGGACAACTGTTCGACGCACGTAAACATCAAACCAAGGACTCCCAAATATGCAATAGAGAAGCAGCAGATTCTTTCGCGAAATGTTGTCATAGTCAACAGCCTGTTTACCGCGAACACGAAGAAGGGCAAACTAACCAAATGGTGAGAGAAATAACATTCAGACAATGCGCATCGTTAGGAAAAAGAGCCAGAAAATGCGCTCATTTTTGGCAATGATTAATGACACAGACTTGAACAGAAAGACGAAAGGTAGTCATGAGGGGCGAAATGGAGGGCAAGTTGAATGGGAGACAAACGCTGCAGGAGGAGCATTAGAATGAAGAGGTTTCCAGTTATGGACAGACAAAAAGGAACGTTCAAAATCCGTGAGACGAATCTAGGCCTAATTGAGATAAGGGACGAAGACTCGCAGTCGCGGCGTTGGGGGGCAATCTACAGATATTCTCGACGGAAAACAGAGGCGGGGGCAGAACAGTCTCACCGGCTAGGGCCCACCCAATGCCTACCGGGCATAGAGCGACGCCAAACACGCACCACCATCTGGGGTAACCTTTTAAAGCTTAGCGGTAACTTTAAATACCACCAGGTTTAACATTAAAAAATTCTACGCGGTGCCCACATTGCGTTTATGTGTTTTGTACGGATCGCAGAACAAACAGCAACTTTTGCCTTATAAAACATTAAGAGATTAGTTTTTATAACCGAAGTGGAGAGTGTTTACAGCGCGGTACGCACTGAGTCCTTATGTAAAACAGATATGCTTCGTCCTTAAAGGGTTAAATATGCTACAACGTTAAGTTGTGCTACTGTCTTCAGCACAACAGTACATTCTGTTTAATTCAATTTTGTTAACATTTTAAAGCCTAGCGGTAACTTTACATACCACCAGGTTTAACATTAAAAAATTCTACGTGGTGCCCACATTGCGTTTATGTGTTTTGTTCGGATCTCAGAACAAACAGCAACTTTTGCCTTATAAAACATTAAGAGATTGGTTTTTATAACCGAAGTGGAGAGTGTTTACAGCGCGGTATGCACTGAGTCCTTATATAAAACAGATACGCTTCGTCTTTAAAGGGTTAATAAGAAAAAGTAGAGTTACACCTCCACAAGAAGACGAAGTCCCATCCTCTGCAGCAGTTACAATCGTTTACGTTTTACCACTAGGTCATTTTATTTGCTACTAAACACGACTCCACTGTGTTTTGCTTAAATATTATAACAAACCGGGCTATGATTGTGCCGATTGTTTGTGCGGGGGCGAAATTTCGTCTCTCACACTAAGGGATGAATACAGGGTGAGAAGCATGATGGGCGGGGCATGTGGGGCGTATGGGGGAGAGAAGAGGTGTAAACACGATTTTATGGGGAGACCTGAGGGACGGAGACCACCTGAAAGACCCAGGCACAGATCGGAGGATAATATTAAAGTGCATCTTTAGGAAGTAAGAAGACAACGTGGAACCCATTGATCTGTCTTGCAACAAGAACAAGTGACTGGCTGTTGTGAACACGGTAATGAGCTTCCGGATTCAATAAAATGTATGGAATTTCTTGGCTAGTTGAGGAACTATCAGCTTCTCAAAAGGACGCTGCTCCATGGAGTTAGTTGCTTGGTTAGTCCGCTCTAACATAGGGAGTGCTCCACCGTTCACATTTGCCATTCTCGTTATTTATGTCTGCGGCTTAGCTGACGAACCCGCCATTAAGCAAGACCTTACAGGCCTAATGCCGGATGACTGGCTGACCCCGGTGGCCCCGCGGTCTAAGGCGTGGGTCTGCGGTCGCTAGCTTCCTGGGATTGCGGATTCGAATCCCGCCGGTGGCATGGATGTCTCTCTATTGTGAGTGTCGTGTGTTGTAAGGCAGAGGTCTGTGCATCGGGCTGATCACTTGTCCAGGGGAGTCCTATAACGAACTGGGAACAGTGTGCAAGGTAGACGGTTTGGTGTACTGTGAAGTGCCTGCAAGGACTGAGGAAAACTATGAAAACTGCACCTACTAAGCCAGCGTGATCGGTGTCGTGTTATTTATTTATTCATTTATTTTCGGTTAGTTAAAAACGGTCTCAGTAAAGGGCACTATTTACACCGAATAACTATTAAGCTGATTTGTTGATTAGGATTTGGAAAGGATGTGCATTAACCCTTTAAAGACGAAGCGTGTCTGTTTTATATAAGGACTCAGTGCGTACCGCGCTGTAAACACTCTCCACTTCGGTTATAAAAACCAGTCTCTTAATGTTTTATAAGGCAAAAGTTGCTCTTTGTTCAGCGAGCCGTACAAAACACATAAATGCAATGTGGGCACCACGTAGAATTTTTTAATGTTAAACCTGGTAGGATGTAAAGTTACCGCTAGGCTTTAAAAGGTTAAACAGAACAACAGAGCAAAGAAAGTGACTCAGAACCTATGAAGCCTGACAACGCAGCCAATGAATACGTTAAACATCAGGAAACGACGGTGTCTCTAATTCAAGACTTATTTTTCCATGGCGCAACAACCCCCAGTGGGCCAGGGCCTCCTCATTATCGAGGCTTCACGATCACACTCAGACACACCACACTCGGTAGGACCCCTCTGGACGAGTGATCAGCCCGACGCAGAGACCTCTACCTGACAATACACAACTCTCACAAGAGACAAAACATCCATGACCCGGCGGGATTCGAACCCGCAATCCCAGCAAGCGAATGACCGCAGACCAACGCCTTATACCGCGCGGCCACTGGGATCGGCAATTCAAGACTTTGATATAAGTAAATGTGGTTCACAGACTGAGCAGCTGGACGCTATGTAATACTAACTGAAAATCTACATATAAAGACTGCCTACTGCACACCTGGTGCTAGGCAACGCAATCTTTCGTTAAAACTTTGACTCAACTAGTAAATAAATAAACAAACAAATAAGGAAATATATAAGTAGACAAATAAATACAGAAAAAGGTAAATAGATAAATAATAGATAACTAGATAAATAAACATAGATAAAATAATAGATAAATAAGGAATTATAAAAGAATGCAATTCGGGAAGCCTATTGACACACATATTATATTGACAATCTCAATATCAAGTTATTTTGGTAACTGATATATACAATAGCTACATGTTTCGGCTAGTACAGAGCCATTTTCAATTCAAATACAGACACTTCCAATCTTAAATCTATGCACACTGAACACAACATATTAAAATCTTAAGTATTGAATTGCGTGACTCAAATGCCACACTTACAAATGTGTCAATCTTCTACGGTCACATAACTGCTGCAAGGTGTTTGCCCGCTAGTGTAATTACGACGAATTCTCCTAGTAACTGTTACGACAAAACAACGTGTAAACGTAAAAACACAAAATATAAAATAGTTTAGAATTTAAATAGACAAAAATCGTTGGAGGATGTGAAAGGCAGGCAGTGTTGCCTAATTTGCGATACGTACTATCCCATCATGAAGAATGCAGCTTAATGCAAGCTTATAAAATGATTAGCATTTTGTATTTTTACTAAAACATTCTGGCTCCAGAGCCATCATCAGGGGTTACGTAAGAAGATTAAAAAACACAAGCGAAACGTTGGTCATTAAGGATTTTATATGCTTAGGCAACGGTATTAGAATACGAAATTCATATACGTACGAGTTGGTCAGCACACAGCAGCACAAAGTAGCAAGTTACTGGGTGACCTACAGGCCGTCCTGACTAGCCGCAAATCCTACGGGGATTATACAGCTCCTAGTAGAACAGAGTTCACACAACAGCCAAATATTTATATTCCTTTCTCAAATTTCAATTCTTTTATATCAAAAACAGTCTGTGTCAAAAATCAGGCTTTTAAATTCTCACAGGCAGGGCTGTGGAGTGGGAGTCGGTAAAAATGTACCGACCCCGACTCCGACCTCAGTCTAAAATCTTAACTAGATACTCCAACTCCAGAGCCCTGATAGTTACAGTAACCATTAGACTTATACTTAAATATAAGTTATAAGTCTAAACAGTAGCCTGATGATTCGCGTGGCGGTGATGAAACGTCTTATAGGTTTACCGTTATTAACCCTTTAAAGACGAAGCGTATTTGTTTTATATAAGGACTCAGTGCGTACCGCGCTGTAAACACTCTCCACTTCGGTTATAAAAACCAATCTCTTAATGTTTTATAAGGCAAAAGTTGCTGTTTGTTCTGAGATCCACACAAAACACATAAACACAATGTGGGCACCACGTAGAATTTTTTAATGTTAAACCTGGCCGTACGTAAAGTTACCGCTAGGCTTTAAAAGGTTAAAGACGAAGCGTATCTGTTTTATATAAGGACTCAGAGCGTACAGCGCTGTAAACACTCTCCACTTCCGTTATAAAAACCAGTCTCTTAATGTTTTATAAGGCAGAAGTTGCTGTTTGTTCTGAGATCCGTACAAAACACACAAACGCAATGTGGGCACCACATAGAATTTTTTAATGTTAAACCTGGTGGTATGTAAAGTTACCGCTAGGCTTTAAAAGTTTAAAACATATTCAACTTTTATGAAGGAGTCGGAGTTTTAAAAATGGAGGAGTCGGGAGTCGCAAGTTTAGTGTACCGGCTGCACAGCCCTGCTGACAGGAACTTCGCAAACTTGTTCTATATACATATTTGAATATACACAAAAATCAGACACTACATATTATTGAACCGTAAGGAAAAACCCGCTGACAAGAGTCAATATTATTGCAATCAGTAAATTCATATTTCACGTGTTTAACAGCCATAAACGTGCGGCGTTCGTTAGAAGGATATCTTTACAGAATAATTCACCACTGTGAATTTCAGGTGTCAGAATTCTTCTTGCCTAAATATTCTTACAATTTCGGTCACCTGATATAATGAGTCGCACTACAGATGGTTTCTATTCAAATAATATTCCGATATAATACTTCGTCATGCCATCTAATACAGAGATCTTGACTTTGTTCTTTACGAGTTCTTCTCTTATGGCAGTTTAGCGTTAATGAGAACAAATTTCCGTCATCTCCTTGTCTGACAATGGCGTCATATGAGTCAGTCAGGTGGCTGGCTACAGGCTCGAAGGACGGGTTTCGATTCCTGGCAAAAGTAGAAATTCTTATTTTCTCCAACCCGTCCATACGGACTCTGGAGACCAATCAGCCTCCCACTTGAATGGGATAAGGAGGTCGGAGCGTGAAGATGAACGCTTCTATCAATGTACTGTTTTAATTCCACACCTGTACACTTTCATGTCGAGATGTTTAGTCACGCGAACTAGTTTATCACTGGAAAATTTGAATTTATCAAACCAATGATGAAGGAAATGTCCTAATCTAAGGAGAACGTGGAAATGGATTGGGCGTTGGGGTTGGTACGATAATATATTCTGGAAAGGTTGCAGCACTTTCACCTCCAGATTACGCCGTCACTGTACGTGCAATATTAACACCAACCTGGCAGATCTGCCTTTCCGCAACATGCCGACAGCCAGCACCCCACATCTTACCTGCCCACTTGTGCTCTGCACACTTTTCCTCAGCGTCAATCAATCCCGTTTGCAACAAATTACATGATGCGGGACATCTGAAGTTGTGCCAGCAGTGCTGTTCAACATTCAGGTCTTGCACTCCGGTCTTCTGCGATGTGAACGCTGCGTTGGGCTGATCATTCGTCCAGGGGAGTCCTACCGACTGTGTGTGTGTGTGTGTGTGTGTGTGTGTGTCTGTCTAATTGTGTGTGACCCAGAAACCTCTACAGTGAGGAGGCCTAAGCCCGCGTTGGACTGTTGCGCCAGAGGAAGAAAGGACAGAGTAGCTGCTGCGAGCTGCACAACCGAGACACTGCGGTTCTACTCCCTGCAGCAGCAACGGACTTCTGTCTTGTCCAAAACCTCACAACATTGTGGGGACCTCAAAACACGTTTCAGGTTTTCTTGCATCTTACGCTGTGTCCAAGGGTCAATAATTACAGTAGTGCTGTTTTTAAGGCTTCGCACGCCTTCGTCTTCAGGGTCGAGTGTCCAAGTACAGCGGTCAATAGAAACCGACATTTCAAAGTAACGTGGTGCCCTCACTTTCATGATAAAGTGTGGTAAACACAGTTACCGACGTTTCAACGGTGCTACGTTCCTCCGATTACGTAACAATTCACCAACCAACATAGCGTGACATCCCAGAACACTTAAATCTTCAACAAAATAAATAAACTTCGATTTTCAAGGGAATTTTTTAATAGTAAAACAAATACAATCGAACTCGGTTATAACGTCATCAAAGGGGCTGAATATTTTGTGTCGTTATAAACGAGTGTTGTTACAACCGCGTATAATGTTATAGTTAACACCGACGAATTAATTGGTACCGCAGAACATGTGACGTTATATATGACGTATCGCTTAAACCGATGTTGTTGTAACCGGGTTCGACTGTATTTTCGTATTTATGGAGAGCTACTGCCACATTTAATATTACGGTGCGTGTGGGGTTGGGGGGGGGTACACGTCCCCTGTTATTCACAGACTCCGCTACCGTCCTCTGTATGCCTACTTTCCCAAGAACTGTCACGCAGCAGTTCATACCCACTGTAGCCCCACCCTTAATCACCCCCTGGCGACACGAGTGTCACCCTCATTCTGCTTATTCTTACATCTTCAAAGAACAGCACTTATTTATTTAGTCCTCGTGAAATAGGATACGTTGCTTCAGCTGTGACAAACGGTCGTCCTTAAACGACATCGGATTGTCGTTTTAACGCCTCTCAGCAACTAGAACACTTTTTCTTCTGTCTGTCTCTTTCCCCCCTCATCCCAGTATTAAAGAAGAGGTGCTGTAACACAAGTTGAACTTGGATATCTTGAGACGAATGGGCATCGCAGATAAAACTTTGTCCAAATTAGATGAAAAGTTTCATTTACTTTCTTCTTTGCTGCCTAATTACGGCCCGTAACCTGTGAATGGAATTAGCAGCGGATAGCGTCAATACAGTTGAACCCGGTTAGAATGACATCGGTTGATACAACACCTCGCCTACAGCGTCAGATATTCTGTGGTACCAATTAATTCCTCACCGTTAACCGTAACACTACAGTCCTCGCTTATAAAGACACTCGTTTATAACGACACAAAATATTCAGTCCCTTTCATGACGTTATAACCGAGTCCGACCATATTTGGACACTGGAGATCAGAATATCACTAGTCTAATTCGTTCTTTGTCCGTGTTTTTCTAACAATACTCTCCACTTAAATACTGAAATTACTTTGATTGTGCTGATGTTTGAGTTCTATTGAACGATACTGAAATTGCTCATTAATCAGAACAGCCTTACCTACACATGGGTAGCCGGCCATGTCTTTATTTATCAGATCAGACGTACGGTAGCAACAGTGCTTGCTCACTGTCTGTTACCTACACCAGCATATACTGCTTGTTGGGAAATCCGCTAGATGCGCTACTGTTGTGTTACGGGCAGTCTTTTAGGACAAATCTAGTATTTTGGTCTTTTTTTTTAGCAACTTGTGCGATCCGCGTTCTGGCCATCCGCGGTATACAGAGTGTAACATGAGGAATCTGCCATACATCGAGAGAACGTTACTTAGGTCAATTTACATGGACAAAGCCAGACATTCCTGCATCCGAAGGTGAACTGTAATGGAAATAATAATGCCCCGTGGGGGGGGGGGGGGGGGTACTCCGCCGAGTAAAGTGGCCGAACCGTAAGGGCGGCAATCCACCTTCACGTAGTGCCGAGGTTTAGAATGGGTGGAGATACACCTCCACTCCCCTTACACTCGTTCACGGGGTGGACATGAACTAATTTAACCAACCAACCAACCAACCAACCAACCAACCAACCAACCAACCAACCAACTCCATGGAGCAGAGGCCTTCTTGAGAAGCTAACAGTTTTTCAGCTAGTCAAGAAATTCCCCACATTTTATGGAACCCGGAGGTTCATTACCGCATTCACAAGAGCCCGCAACCTGTCCCTATCCTGAGCCAGCTCAATCCAGCCCATGCCCTCCCATCCCACTTCTCGAAGATCCATTTTAACATTATCCTCCCATCTACGTCTGGGTCTCCTAAGTGGTCGCCTTCCCCCAGGTCTCCCACCCAAAATCCTGTATGCACCTCTCCATGAACACATTTAATTTTATTAATTTAACTTAAAACTCTTCAAGATTTCTCGTAAAATTCTCCGGCGAAGAACTCTACGAAGGAGCACCTGGCGGTTAGCTATTTGTAATACGCATACAGGCAGACGGATACGGCGACTTCATTAGGCGCTCCAAAGGGCTGGGAATCGTGCTAAAAACGCACCAAAAATCAAAGAATTTGTGACGTCACAGTCTCTATCATTATTAACTGTGATCGCTTTATGCATTAAGCAGTGAATGCGGGAAATAATCGCTTTATGCACCATAAAGAACTGAGTTTATCGCCCAATATTATGGCGGGTGCGTGGGGGGGGGGGGGGACTGCAAGTACTAGGAAGCTGACAGAATTTTATTGAGACGTACTTCCTTTGTTGACAGTTCTATATATATCGCGTGTCGAGGTGGAGCGAAGAACTCGGCACATCCATAGTCTTTATCTTCCATTCTGGCCCCATTCCATCCTACTCCTCTGAATGACCTATTTCTTCTCTGTCTACCTCAACATTTCTCTCTCGTCGTCTCGCCTGACATAGTACTTCAGGTCATCATTCGTTTCCCAAACTGCAGAACAAAGGATGACGAAGCTGTAAATTTCTTGCTGACACGTCCTCAGCAAGTCAAGAAATTCCCCGCATTTTACGGAATCCGAAGGTTCATTACCGCATTTACAAGAGCCAGCCACCCATCCCTACCCTGAGCCAGATCAATTTAGTCCATGCCTCCCCATCACACTCCTTTAAGATCCATTTTAATATTATCCTTCCATCTAGGCGTTGGTCTACCAAGTGGTCTCATTCCCTCAGGTCTCCCTACCAAAGTCCTGTATACATCACTCCTGTGAAGGTAACGGCACATCTTTAAATAAATAAATTTAAATAAATTTAAATAGAATCTTGGTAATTTCTTAGCTTCGAAGACTGCAATGCCCTTACAATTACTAAACTATGCTTGCATCTGATCATACTTAAAATACTTTAAATCTAGTAAAAACTTGAGTAACAACAGGCTTGTATTCGATTTTGTCACAATGTTTATATGTGACTAGCACACTGTTCCTCTTAACCCTCTAAAGCCCAGTGGTAACTATATGTATCGCCAGGTTTAACATTCACAAATTCTACGTTCTGCCCACACGGTGTGTTTATGTGTTTTGTGTGGATCTCAGAACAAACAACGATTATTTCCCTATAAAGCATTAACTGACTGGTTTTTATAACCGAGACGGAGTGTGTTTACTGCGCGGTACGGGCTGGGTCTTCTTTAAAGCCGAGTGGTTACTATATGTACCGCCAGGTTTAACATTCACAAATTCTACGTTCTGCCCACCCAGTGTATTTATGTGTTTTGTGTGGATCTCAGAACAAACAACGATTATTTCCCTATAAAGCATTAACTGACTGGTTTTTATAACCGAGATGGAGTGTGTTTACTGCGCCGTACTTATTTACTTCTTATGTGTATATATTCCAGGCCAATCTTAGCCTCTACAGCGACAAGAGTACATCCAGTGTTTTGTCTGTCAGCTATTCGGACACGAGATGCATGTGTGAAAGGTTGTTGATACGTTAGTGAATAAATGCAATTTGTAAAAGCACGCAGAATTTAATGCATAAAATATTTAAATACACCAAGACTCGGTAACAACAAGCAAGTGACTGGGAAAATTTGACATTATTGTTCTGTTTACAGCGTACGAGAACGAATACAAAGCCCGCAAGATCACCACAGAAACAAAACTTCAGAAAGATTATGTTTCGTCCAAGCCTGAAAGCAAACTGGAATTTCCATTACAGACGGAGCAAACTAACTCCTTTGTGGGACAGAAAAGGAAAAAAAAAAGTTATCTGAGCTCTAAATTGCAATATTACAAAATCATAACCCGTTCGCTTTTCTAAACATCTCCTCTCTACTTCCTTTCGTATTTGTTCTTCATAAAAACGAGAAAATTGTAGGCAAAGAATGGAAAGGAAGGCGGTAAGAAAGAGGGAGCCAGACACGTGGGGTCGCATGAATAAGATGGTGGGGTGCTTAAGGAACGGGGTCAAGGGGCTGCGAAACGCTCACTACTAAATCAGCAGAGCAGAGCAAGGGTTCAGGCGGGGACCAATGCTGTCTAAATCATCAGCATGTTGAGAGACAGAACACTGCAATGTAGGTCGTCTCTGCCTCACCACTTTCCCCCCTTCGCACTAACAAGGAGTAGGCCGCCCAATCAGGCAAGAGAGGGAAGTACCACTGAAGCTGGAGTACACGTCTTGATATGAGACATCCCGATGTGTCTTAAATCCACGGATCATGTGCAAACACACTTCAGTGTGAAAAACGTTATTAATAAAAAAAACTGTTTTTGTTTTATAACATAGCTATGTGTTTCGGCTTGAAAGAACCCAAATTACACGGGCCAACTGTAAGAAATATGCAGAGGAGTAATTACAGCTGTTTAGGTTGTTGAAATCTGAATTCTTCCACATTTTTTTGTAAACGTATATATATCTCAATAATTTGTAAAAGTATGCAGATCTCAATAATTCGTAAAAGTATACAGATCTCAACAATTTGTAAATGTACGTATATGTCAATAATTTGTAAAAGTAGGCAGATCTCAATAATTTGTGAAAGTATGCAGATCTCAATAATTTGTAAAAGTATGCATATCTCAATAATTTGTAAAAGTACGCATATCTCAATAATTTGTAAAAATACGCATATCTCAATAATTTGTAAAAGTATGCAGATCTCAATAATTTGTAAAAGTATGCAGATCTCAATAATTTGTAGAAGTATACAGATCTCAACAATTTGTAAATGTACGTATATGTCAATAATTTGTAAAGGTATGCAGATCTCAATAATTTGTAAAAGTACGCAGATCTCAATAATTTGTAAAAGTATGCAGATCTCAATAATTTGTAAAAGTATGCAGATCTCAATAATTTGTAAAAGTATGCAGACCTCGATAATCTGCAAACGTATGTACATCTCAATCACTCAAGGCACAATAATAACTGTCATATTCCTCTGCATATTTCTTTACAGTTAGTCTGATAATTGCTAACTTTCAAACCGAAACACGTAGCGGTTGCAGTTTTAATGGAATTGGTCCAGTTGTGCTGTGACATGTTAATATTCGTGCATATACTACTTTCAGGGCAACAAGCTTTTAATAATATAATCGATAAATGCCACACGTAGACCATCAGCAGGCACTAAAAAACATGATTTAAAATAAAAGTACTGTAGAATAATTTGCAGCAACATTTCCCGGCGGAAATTCTTTAATTCTTCACGACGGAAGACTTTTTCTGCCGCACGTTCTATACAGTATTTAGAATCCTATTCAGGTCATTCGTGCTGCTTTTATGTAAGCATTTGCTGTACATAAGGAATCCGGCTCACGTTCTGAATTAGTTTCGAATGCCTGAGAATTTAAAACGAATGTAAGCAAAGTAAACGAAATAAAACCACAATCGTACTTCAAGGAATTGTGTTTTCACTTTAAAAAGCCCAGTTTATTTTTATCATGCGCAATCCCATAGGGACTGAGAGATACACATCGAATCCAGAAAAAGAACCTTCTGTAAAAAAAATCGGAAAGTAGAATTTCGTGTACCGAAGCAGTTCCAGTCACAAAACCGTACTCTAGCAACATGTCACGTTGCCTGCTATACGTGTGGAATAAAAGATGTAGGTTTCTTGTATTTTTTTCAAATCTGCCTCTCTCAGAATGGCGATATGGCCGAAACCCAACAAAATTAAACGGGAAATGACTGACGTACCCTATAATTTGAACGAAATATGTATAAACTGCATCAGTGTCCTGAAGAACAGAACTTATATCATGAAGTGCGCCTTCTTTATGCAAAGAAAGACACTATAACAAAAAAGGCGTAGAAGGTAGGAGAAATGCTAAAACACATTAAAAATTAGATATAAGGATGTCAACTGTATGCACCTAAGTACAGGGATGTGCAGTGCGCTCTGGTGTGCCAGAAGATAAACTTGCGATTCCATAAAAGGCTGGCAGCAACTTGACCATCTGAATGACAGTTATCCCTTTCACTCCGCGATTAAATCCCCCCGGCGCAGGTCCACCAGCCGAGGTTTTTCTCTGGGCATTTAAGGTAACGCATTTTCTAGGATCTAAAGTACTGCAGTTTTGTACACATATACCAACGTAACGGAGAGATCTGCCTCAATCTTCAGTATAGAAAGTAACCTATCAAGGTACACGGCGTCAAATCCCACAAGACTGCAGTCTCAATACTCATCATGGTTAAGACCAAGAATGTCATTCGAACTACTATTGTTCGATAACTTTTAAGGGCTCTGATCAATAAACATTCATTGTTTAGCACAGGACGTATCTTTAATCTTTTCCAGAGTACAGCAGCTTCCTCATACAGAACGCATACATCCGCCGCGACACCGTATGACAGTTGGGTACGTTATTCAGTTAACTCTACGGGCTGGAAGATGCCGGGTTTGAATGCCTGCTGGGGCAAGAGATTTTCTCTAACACGACCAGAGCTCTTAGTCAAACGGTAGTAGGGTTCTTTCCGGGAGTTAAAACAGCCGGAGCGTGAAGTTGACCAGCCACCTCCATCTAATGCCCAGGTTGTGAATAACTGGAGCTATACCTCTACTCCCCTTACACGCCTTCATGGCGTGGACGAAACAACTTTACCTTTTCACGTTTACCTTATTCTGAAACTCGAACGTGCACAGTGGCAGGTGGCACATCTGAATCTTCCTTATGGCTGATTAATCGATCGACCTGACATGTAAACAGATTAATGTGCCTAGAATAATGGGAGCCATTTCCCCCATAGTTTGTGACCTGCGTCCCCATTCGACCGGATGATTGTTGATAGAGACTTTAATCTCTCTTTATTACCGGATTCAATTAAAATGCAAATGGACCTGAGGAGCGACCGGGCTAACGTAAAGTGTGCACGACAAGGCGGCCAGCCGGAGCAGCGTTTGCCTGCCAGAGGGACGGATGACGTATGTACATCGAGAACACGGTCTGATACCGCTCTGCTAGACGCCCTTTCCCTGCCTTCATTTCACCATTTTCACATGTAATAAGAAAAGGGTAAAACAGGTATTTCACTGTGTAAGAATACAGGTAAAATCATCCTTTTCTTTCTCAGCCTGACCTCTTTATACCTACTCATTGCAGGTGTAAAAGGTTGCACCTGATCAAAACACACTCGGTAAAAGATTTTCAGACGCGCGCCGCAGAAGTTGTGAAACGCGACCACTGATGTCGTCGTCTGATCGCGTGGGACAACTCGGCTCCCACTGGCCGTATTTTCGTGAAATTTGATATTGGGGAATTTTATTGAAATTTGTCTCTCAGATTCAAGTTTGGTTAAAATCGGGCGTCAATAACAGACACTTCAGATGAACATCTAGTACATTTATGACGACATCTGGCGGCTAACGAGGTAAGTACAAGACATACAGCTGACGATCTACCCGTAGGTAACAAGGCGCTACACAACTGCCACTTGACACACACCACGCAATTAAGGCAAAAATAGAAACAAAATCACGCTGTTTACCATTTGTTGTTTCCTGCTTCATTATGATTACGCAACACTGCGCCACACAGACGCAGTTTGCTGCAGTACGACGTAATAATGTAAGGACTTCGCTTTCCTGCCGCTGCTTCTCTTTCCTATGCAGTTCTTCATGCCATTTACATGATGCATCATTCAAGAAAACATATAAGCACCCTTCACAGTATTCAGCACTTCCTGATTGTATATCGGAGATGTAATAACCTGAGGTCCTAGCTTTTGTGTCGTTGATTTCTCTTTCCTACGCTTTTATCAACCTTTTCTTCATGCGATTTACATGATGCATAAATAATGAAAACACAAAAGCTCCGTCACAGTATCGAGAACTTACCGAATATATTTCGGAACAGGCACTTTCGCATACAGATAGAGTACGAATATATCTGCAGATTGTGTCTGAGTGCTGCCCGTAACTCAGCAATTATAAAAAAAAAAATTCGACGGTATAAAACTTGGAGGTTATATAAGACCGATGCATTTAACATACACTGTCACTGTAAAACATATACATAATGTTGAATGTCTCTCTCTCTCTCTCTCTCTTCAACGGAAAGCTATATTGCTACACTTACGCAATTATGAAGAACTGCACTTCATGTAAGATGGAGCATGGCCACGTTTTGCGCTTCCTGTCTGTGCGTGGCTTGACAAACAGTTTAATGCTAGGTGGACTGGGCGTGGAGGACCGACTGGTTTCCGCCAAGGCACGATATTACTACATGTAGTGTTGGGCCAAACAGAAAGGCCGCCGATCACAACCAGTAACACTTGATGATGTGAAACAACAAATCCGAGATTTTTATCGCTGTTCCTCTTGGCTTCTTAAGGAAAATCGCCGAGTCTCTGTCTTCCAGGTTGTAAGAAGCGTGTGCGAAATGTTGGTGCCTATGTTGAAACATAACATTAGATGGGTCTGAAAACGGTGTAAAATTGTAGCAATACAGCATTCTTTTTAGGAAACACAATTATCTAAATCTACGTACTTATTTTAGAATCATCCTGTACACAATATCAACGCGGACACACGGCATAAATAACCAGTTCTTGTAACAACCACGACAGACCATAGCAATGGCAATAACATTTTATAACGTATCTAAAATTGTGAATAATAAGAAAAAGTGTGACCCAAGTGGATTAAATGGTATGACCAGATGGAAAAATTACGGTATGCAGAGAAGAACGCGCCTCAACACTGTGTTATACGCAAATTTCCTATTTTCTTGTACTTCCTGTCAGTGATTTCAGTCTTTTCCTTCCTTCGCTTTATAAATGCATTCACATCAATTTACTTTTGCGTGTAAGCACAACATACGTTTCCAAGGAAACACAAATTTAAAGACAATATCCGTTTCTTCTGAGATGTGACGCTGAGTCATTGGATTATCAGTAAGTCCTAGATTTGTTTACAATTTGTTTACCTTTTAAGATGCAGGCAATACGTTCCCTCGAAACGTCGGGGCCCCATTATCCAACGACACAGCGTCATATCCCAGAAGGACGGAGTCCTCAACTACGCTGCTGTAAAAACCTAAAAACTGGCGAAGAAATATAAATTTCTTAGACCTTCTAAGTACCGAGTCTATCAGGATGACTTGACTTCAGGACTTTCCCCGTCTTCTAGTTCAATCTGTCGAACATAACTCGATAGGCACCTCCCCTGTTTTTTCACCTGACGACGGAAACATCCAATGTGCTCATTGGAACACCATTCGGTGGGAAAAATTGGCTAACCGAGCAATCCTGCATGTGCATCATCGTCGGGGTCCTTTAGAACTGACTTATTGTATCACTACTCACGGAGCACCCTATACCTAGACGTTTGTAGCTTCATTTTGTGTTTCCGAATACATTTCCTGACGTGACTCAATCACTCCGTCTCTTTGCTACGTTACTATTCTAACTGCAGCGCCCTCTCCTAGTGATACTGACAGCTCCTACTGTGACTCTAAATTGCGTTGTCTCCTCACTGAGAAGTTTGCGGTAATACGAAAACACCTGCGTCTGGGTACACAAGTGGTTCCCTTATCATTTCACAGTTCCAAATTAACAATACACACACCCAGAAGTTTCCATCGTCGTCATAAAATCTGCCTGCTGCAGTAATTATAACCAAATGTGCAGGCGGCAGATACAGACTCTCTGTTATTTTGAAGTCTCACGCTTCTAGATAGGCTAAAATTGCAAATTCAAAAACAGGCATCTGTTACAGCCTTATTTGAAGCACAAAAGAACTCGCTACAACCTACTCTACCTACACCTGGCGGCGTAAGTTCGTGTTAGCAATCGTAGTGTCATCTAGTGGTCAGTCCGGCAACTATTTGATCTCCATACGTAGATGCTACATATCTAATCCACCTCACACTTCGCTGTTGTTCATTGCTCATGGGACTTTTTACCTGCCCTCTGAGTAGTTCAAGTCACAAGGTGTCTAGATTTAGCACGCTTAGTAACTGACAACACCGAAATGATGAGGAAGACCGCAATCATGGCCCAATTTAACGTCCAATCCGGAAATCTGCCTGTAGAAAATGAGTAAAACTACGAAAAATCTATCAGAGCTGCCAGTCTAGGGGCTGAGATTCTCCCCCCCCCCCCTTCCCCCCACAAGAAAAGATTTGCCACCGCACCTTTCGGTATGTCACATTGTTTTACTCAAAGACCTCAAGGGCACAAGCGTACAATACGACCTTGAAGCCCCTCATTACGTAGACAAAATTACCTCTCGTCCTCTGTTACTTTATCTCTCTTAGTTTCGGGCACCTTCGTCAGCAGTGCGTGTCAAATTAAGCACCATCAATCACCACTATACTTCGATACTGCATAGTAGTTCCAACGCTAATCAGCAGCGTGAGTGGAAATTCTGGGCTTCTTTGCACAGTTTACACAACGCACCGGGCAGTAGCAGTCCCTGCTGACGCTTCGACGCCTCTGCTCTGTCTATATACGTTACCCTTTTAAAGCCTAGCGGTAACTTTACATACGACCAGGTTTAACATTAAAAAATTCTGCGTGGTGCCCACATTGCGTTTATGTGTTTTGTACGGATCTCAGAACAAACAGCAACTTTTGCCTTATAAAACATTAAGAGATTGGTTTATATAACCGAAGTGGAGAGTGTTTACAGCGCGGTACGCACTGAGTCCTTATACAAAACAGATACGCTTCGTCTTTACAGGGTTAAACAGACGTTCGAGATAGGGGCACTGCTACAGGCACGATCACGAATAACACGGGACGCTGCTGGTTCGAATCTCTGTTGGGACACCAACTATCCTGGTTAAGGATTTTGTAGATTTTCCTCAGTCCCTCCAGGTAAATGCTGTGATACCATCTCAAAAACAGGCCACAAACTATTACCTCCATATCTCTTTCAATTCATTGTTCACCATTCATCCTAATATCAAAGGCCATATGGTCTGAGCCACTGGCAGTTATGATAAATGAATAAAATAAGTAGCACGGCCACAAACACGTGACTTGTGCGCCACCCGGTATATAGTTCTACACACATACACATAGAGGCCTATGTACAGGAGTGTGTACTAGTTGGGGCTAATGCCCGAAAATTTGAAGACTCTATCACCTACATTAAACACTGATTACACCAGTTGTTATCGCCACGAGTAGCAAACCTTGTCGCAACGCACGGTGGTGTGGCGGAAAGACACGGGACAAAGAGATGCGTCGTTTAGTCCTAGTTATTATCAGAGGCATTCCACTAATTAAGGGTCTATACCCCAATATTCAATAACACCTTCAAATATCCTTCCATACTATAACTTGTTTAGTCAAAACAACGCTGTTAAATAACCCGTTAGGTTTTCATGCTACTCCTATCGTGCATGTTCTTATAGCGAATACATTAACCTTTTAAAGACGAAGCGTGTCTGTTTCATATAAGGACTTAGTGCGTACCGCGCTGTAAACACTCTCCACTTCGGTTATAAAAACCAGTCTCTTAATGTTTTATAAGGCAAAAGTTGCTGTTTGTTCTGAGATCCGTACAAAACACATAAACGCAGCGTGGGCACCACGTAGGATTTTTTAATGTTAAACCTGGTGGTATGTAAAGTTACCGCTAGGCTTTAAACGGTTAACCAAGTTATGCACACCGCATGACACGACACACATCACACACACTAGGCAAGACGAGATGTCTTCAGCTCGTAACAGGCCGAGGCAGATGTATGTATTCATGTTACACAAACAGCGGAAACAACTGGAAACGTCTGCCTGGAACATCTCACTTTAAAAAAATTTTAAATTTACAGTATTTTGGATTTTATGATTGTCAAAATTGTGCGTTTTGGAATATTAACCTTTTAAAGCCTAGCGGTAACTTCACATACGACCAGGTTTTAAGATTAAAAAATTCTACGTGGTGCCCACATTGCGTTTATGTGTTTTGTACGTATCTCAGAACAAACAGCAACTTTTGCCTTATAAAGCATTAAGAGATTGGTTTTTATAACCGAAGTGTAGAGTATTTACAGCGCGGTACGCACTGAGTCCTTATATAAAACAGATACGCTTCGTCTTTAAAGGGTTAATATTTTAATCATCTTAATGCAGGCGACACAGTACCTGCATAAGTGTGCTGGTCTTGTATTCCTTTGTTCAGATAAATGATGGCACCTCGGTGCCGAAACATGTAGGAGTTTTATACTTACTTTTGAATGTATTTTGTTAAGTGCATAAGTTGGTTGATGTATTAATTAATCTATTCTTGTTTCAATTTTGAGCAGGGGCAACATTTGTCTTTTGGAACTGCGGTATGTAATGAACCCATTGCGCATCATTCGAACGGTGAAGTTCAAAACAGGTAAAAGTAAAAGTTTGCCCCACAACAGGCCATGAAGCCCCAGACGGGGAAGTACAGGTATTGGTCTACTCTTTCTATAACCTCGGCACTAGATATGGACGGATGGTCAACGCCACGCGTTGGCCGCTTTACCCCACAAAAAGAGACCCGGTACCCATTATACAGGAAGCTAAATGGGACCCAGGGCCGGTCTGGACCGGTGCCCCCACAGGGATTCGATTCCCAGCCTGTAGCGAGTCCCTACATCGACTGAGCTATCCCAGCCCACTCATTCCAACGATAAATAAATGAATACGGCACAATGGTGGAATGATAACAGACTGGGAAAAACTGAGGACCTCGGAAAAACACGGGTCCCAACACCACTTTCTCCGCCACAAATATCATATGGACTACCCTGAAATCAAACCCAGGCCTCCGCGGTGAGGAGAGGCCGGCCACTGACTGCCCCACTACATATTTTCGACTGATGTGCGGAAAATCCGGTGCGATAAATCTTCAAATGGTGTAATTCAGTAACTACGCCCCTGGCCGCCGAAAGGGGGTTCGGGCTCCTGTGAAAAACTTTTCGTCCCCCCCCCCCCCGCAGCAAGGTCGGACAGACTAAAAAATCTTTACATAAGATTTCAAACACAAGTCTCGCAAATGTCCGTTCAGTGTGAAGCATACTTTACTTATGGACATAAAACAATCTTTATCCTACTTTCTACAATTTTCTTCCGATTTAAACAACGTTCTATATGCACGGTTTTCGTAAAATTCTATCAAGCAACTGCGAGGTTCTTGAAAATCGCCCCAGTCACACTCATATTTTGCTTAGGGCGTAAATGAACTGCGATACGCACTTCCCCATTTATTGTCTGATTTATGTGAAAATCGGCCCAAGCGATCTGAACATACTTCTGCTGAGCATTTACAAGTTTCGTCAAAACTGTCGCTGAGTAGGCCATACTTTCCTGAAGAACGTAGGTGAAAATACATTTACACGTGTAACGTGGAAACCTAAATGACAATTTGACAATAAAGAGAACCTTTGTAAAGCGTGTGTACAGCGTCACAGACTGCAAAACTTGCAGTCTTGTTGAGATTCAAGAGGACGCTTCATAAATTATCTTTATTACTGCCGTTTGTCCGACAGCAATATTGCTACAAATCCTGCAATAAAATGCGAACTACAATATAGCAAAACATGAATCTGGGGTTTGAAAACCAAAGAAATGCACAAGATGATTCATTAGATGTTTTTAGTACAAGTTTTGAGGTTTAATGCGTGCGTTAAAAAAATCCTGGTAGAGACGACAGCTCTTAAGAGACGAGAAAGAGATAAATAAGGAGAAAGTAGTGAGTGAGTTAGAAGGGAGAGTAGCAGGTTGGTTCTGTAGTTGGCCACATGGTGGCTCTGCCTCTCCCAACAATCGATGGCTATAAAATCCAGCGTCTAGTGCGTCCCATCCAATCCCGACGCTCGTCAGCAAGGCATCGACAGCAAACTGAAGCCTGCTTCACATTATTCTTTTCCCTATCAAATAATTCGTGGAGGGAAGGCTCCCTAGCATTCAAGTATACGGCTGTAAAGTGAGTAGATTTTATGACGAAAATTCCCTTCCACATAAAACGCAGGACCCTCCCGCATCCGGGCCCTGAAAGCGTCCCTTATGTTACCGTCTGTTTGTTAAACACCTGCTGTACGTTGCGATGCAACATAATGCAAAATCCACCGATTACACTCTAACACGGACACAGAACGTAGCTTTTAATTACGAGAAGAAAGCGCCTATCACCAAAGGCGTCACAGGCCCCCACCTAGATAGCACCACTATTCAGGTGCGCATCCAGAATTTTTTCGTTGGGGGGGGGGGGTGATCCTGAGGCTATATATAATTTTTATTTGATTTTAAAAATTATGTTACAAAAATCATGTTGTAAGTACAACATAACACTCCTTGCAGCTGCATTTATGCTGTATACATACGAATAAAGCTACCTATCTTCTTGGTTTTTTAATTTTATTAATTTATTTTTCAAAATTCTAATGTACTAGCCATCAGCTGATTTCACTGGTTCATTTCGGCTGAAGGCGAAATCACGTAAAACTTTTGATATAGCAATATCCACAAAATGTTTTTTTTTTTTAGATTTCGGTGTCCGGGGGTTTGGGGGGGGCTCTAGCCCAGCAGCCCCCCCCCCCTTGGGTGCGCCCTGCCACTATTTAATACTTCAATGAAGCTTAATTACTCAAATGACACCACAAACACGAATGCTGTAACACTCAAACGAAACCGTTTTGTTAATTACAGACAGGACATACACGTCGGCCGAGCCCAGTGGCCGGGCGGTCTAAGGCGTAGGTCTGCGGCCGAGTGCTTGCTGGGATCGTGGGTTCGAATCCCACCGCAGGCATGGATGTTTGTCTCTTTACAGTATTTGTGTTGTCAAGTAGAGGTCTCTGCGACAGGCCGATCCCTCGTCCAGAGGAGTCCTATCGACTGTGGTGTGTGTGTCTGAGTGTGATCAAGTGAATACAAAAACCCTCTACACCTGCTGTGAACAAGTAGGTAGAAGACAGAAGGACAACGAAACGAAACATACACGTCGATACCATACATCGACCAAGTTCTATCGTAAATGTCGATATCCTTACTATTTAACATGGCCGTTACGTCATTCAGAAATGACGCTCCATCATAACGACGAAAACGACTCAATGTTTCTCACAAAGTATGGGTACTATAGAAGGGAGATAACCAAATATATCGTCCAAACGTTTATGGTGCAGTACCTAAACGTCTTCTGGAAGCTGTCGATCCGAATTACGGATTCCCGATTACACAGCAACTGGCTGACAAGCCTTAACTTCCAGCAGTGTTGGTGGTATCACTGTGCTACTGATTTTTATCATCCGTCTTTTCAGAAAACCAAACTGAGTGTAGAACTGGAGCTTTGTGCTACCCTGCAGACACTAAGCGATTCCCACATTAATCAAACCTCCTCATAAAAAAATTACCGAACTGAGTTCAAGTCTTCAAAGGAATTTAGACTCCATTAAATCCATTATTATTGTCGCACGGTAATGGAACCAGTTTTGGGTGACTCACATTTCAATGGCTCCGTCCGTCCTTCTTACGTCACCTGACGGCTGCAGGACTCGCCCCAAAATGGTCAACGGAATCTGCAAGAAGTTAATACGAACACGGGGTTAGTCTATCCAGTTGAAAGTTACAGCCACCTTGCAGGGATTTTTTGTACTAATTGGTTTATATTTTTATACATCATACATGCAGATCTATGGATGCAGGATGGGGAGACTGCAAACACACTCATGTCACGTACTGACACAGCGTCGTGCTTGTTTTGTTGAGCGTCTGCTAGGCCCAAGACGCTAAACAAACGTTATAGTGTATGTTTTTTTGGTGGTGAAGCGCTCCGCAACAGATGCTACGGACGCACCGCAGCCTTAAGGCTTCTTCTGCAACCCTATGATGGAGATAAAGATGATTTTTTGTCCTTTTCCAAGTAAGGGAGCACCGGTGGAATGAAATTGACTGGGGAAAACCGAAGTTCTCGGAAAAAAAAACCCTGTCCCAGTGCCACTTTATCCACCATAAAGCCCACATGGACTGACCCGGGATCGAACCCGGGCCTCCGTATAATGAATGCTGATGTGAACGAACACACATCATTATTTTTATTAAACTTATTTTGTTATTCTGCTCTTCTTTCTGCATCTGATTTCGGAAGGGAAACAAAAATATCCTAGGAAAGCCTATTACTTGAACGTAAAACAGTCACTTCAGAATTATATAATTTCACAAACTACCTTCACGTATTCTGAACAGGTCTGACGTTTCCATGGTGCTAAGAATAAACTACAGCACATTTCATATAACAATGTCATAAATAGTCTAACTCGGTTATAACGTCATGAAAGGAAACTGAATATTTCGTGTCGTTATAAACGAGTGTTGTTATAACTGAGTAGTGTAACGTTACGGTTAACAGTGAGGAATTAATCGGTACCACAGAATATCTGACGCTATAGACGAAGTGTCGCATAAACCGATGTTATAACCGGGTTCATCTGTACTTATTTTAATGACGAAGTAACTTTTATCAACCCGTCCATCCACCCATGTACCAACACGCCCTCCACCCACCAGACAATGTCCCCATGCGTCCATACACCCATTCGTCCAGTCATGTACCTAGCTTTTTAGAAGGTTTTGTTTAATGACGTCGACTACTGAAACTGTACAGCATCTGACGGATGAATGAATGCGTATGGAGCATTGCTAGTGATACTGACAGAGGAACTATTCGAAGAGAAACCTGTCCCAGTGTCATTTTGTTCACCATAAATCCAACATAGACTGGCAAGGGATCGAACCGCGGCTTCCGCAGTAACATCCTGAGCCATACCACGGCCACCCTATGTACCTACAACCCCATCCATCACACCATTCACTCAATCACACAACCAGGCACCATCAAACCATCCGTGTGCCTACACATCCAACCACTGAGATCTGGGCTCTTCTTGATATTACACAACGTTGTGTGGTAATTCTGTACCGACGTTTCGGGACAGTCTATAGGTTCAATCTTTAAGGGTCAAGAAACCCAGGAAGAAAGGCTTTCTTTTTGTATTTCTTGACCCTTGAATATGGGACCGATAGGTTGTTCCGAAACGTCGGTAGAGAATTACCATACAACGTTGTGTAATACCCCAGAAGAGCGCAGATCTCATCTGCATCGCGGCGGAAGCCTGAAATCACGCACCCATCCACCCAACTATCCTTTATCCCTCCACCCAGCACCCAAATCCGTACTGTACCTTCTTCCCTAATGAGTTACTAATTGTGAAATCTGTCAATAAATTTCCCACTTCTGTACGACCCTAAAATGCAGACGAGTACCCAAGGGGAGGGTTTTGGGGGGCTGCCAGTCTGCAGCCCCCCAAAACCCTCCCAAAACAGAAATGACCCCTTTAAAGACGAAGCGTGTCTGTTTTATATAAGGACTCAGTGCGTACCGCGCTGTAAACACTCTCCACTTCGGTTATAAAAACTAGTCTCTTAATGTTTTATAAGGCAAAAGTTGCTGTTTGTTCTGAGATCCGTACAAAACACATAAACGCAATGTGGACACCACGTAGAATTTTTTAATGTTAAACCTGGTGGTACCTAAAGTTACCGCTAGGCTTTAAAAGGTTAAAAAAACAGATTTCGTAAGTATTACGATACCAAAACGTGTACGTGATTTCCCCTTCAGCCAAAATCAGCCACTGAAATCAGCTGATGACTAGTACGTTAGAATTTTGAAAAATAAATTAATAAAATTATAAAAACAAGAAGACAGGACACTGTGATTGAGTCACGGAACATATAGTTATATTCCTATGTACATAAATGCAGTTGCAGACGGCGTTATGTTGTACTTACAGCACGATTTTTATAGCATAACTTTTAAAATCAGACATAAATTATATATAGCCTCAGCGTCAGCACCCCCCCCCCCCCAATGAAAAATTCTGGGTCCGCACCTGCTAAAAATCATCACCGTTACCCTTAAATCCCACCAACGGACCGTATCCTCAGCTTCCCCGCCCCATTCGTTATGGTTTGCGTTTCGCTAAAGGGTTTCGCAGACAAAGCGGGTTTGTGAAACAGAAGTGTAGCATACGCAGTAACTTGGAAGCCTTGTCTCGTTCCTACTGGCGAAGCATCAAGACCGTGTTCTGCTTTGTTCCCTGTCATGCAGATACAGAAACAGGACTCACAATGCTGCTGGTTTGTACTGTAAGCCTATGGTCAAGTTCAGCAAGGCACGGGGGTTTTAACATAATTTACAACAGCAGTGCTGGGAGACTTAAAATACTCTGCAGTTAACTAGTATTGTCTTCTTTATGACCTTGTACAGCAAAACCAGCTCCGGTCTTACACGTCAAATGCACACAGCGGAGTGACGGAATAAATTGTCCTACCCAAATTCTAAGAGCTTCTGTTAACCCATTCAATTGCATAACGCAGCTGTACTGTGAAGTCAGGATTCCATTTGACTCTCTGAAAATGTTATGGATCAAAACTGACGCAAATAGGTCGTAAAGTGCTGAATTTGTAGCCGACGCTAAGCTCCTGAAGCTGAATGAAATGAATAGCCTGTGTAATAAATAAGATGTACATAACACGGCCAGTCCGTGCTTTGCACACAACTGCACTGCAGTTCAATGAAACACGGTTTATGTAATGTTTGTTGAGAATTTCTTACAGTAAATTGCAAAGACAGCGCCCTCTGTAGGCACACTACATACACGGAATGTTTCTGCATACATTTTTTTTATTGGTGAAGGGCCCCGCAGCAGACGCTACGGACACAACGCAGCCTTGAGGCTTCTTGTGCAACCCTGTGATGAAAGTGACGATGATGATTATTATTTTTTGTCCTTTTCCTAGTAATGGAGCACCGGTGGGATGAAACTGACAGTGTAAAACCGAAGTACTCGGGGGAAAAACCTGTCTCAGTGCCACTTTGTCCACCACAAATTCCACATGGACTGACCCCGGGATCGAACGCGGGCCTCCGCAGTGGGGGACCGGCGGCTAACCGCCTGAGCCATGGCACGGCCTTCTACGTACATTCTGATGTGAAATATTTCTTTCCCAGCACAGTTTGAAGAAGATGTGGGAGCATGCAGCAGCGGCTGGCCGACACAGTTACTGTCCACAGACGGCACGTTGTGTCACGGTGTGTGCTGGGACTTAACAAAGGCTTCAAACAAAATCGAATTACTGAAATACGTGCAGCACAGAACTGTCTGAGAAGCTATCAGTCGCTCAGCTGGTCAAGAAAAGATTATCTCAAATTTATAGGATAGAGGCAACGTATGTAGAAATGTAACATTGAGGCGCGTTCGCGTAACCATTGTTACCGTGGAAAAGCAATAAGTATGTAATACTCTGAGTGTGTGTCTGCAGCCTTAGTTATCCAGCATGCAAAAAGCGCATGCGCCGTGTGATATTGTCATCTGTGGCCTGTCTGGTTGTACCATGTTTTTCCACATTATCTCATAAACGGCACGATTTTCGGGGAAAGGTTACTGAACCTAAAATGTGTGTTTTGATTTTCTCTACAACTTGTTTCTGAAAAATTTCTCATTCTAAGAAGAATTGAGCGAGATATTACCATAAATGTACATAGGTCCTCATATAAAATACCGGTATTAATGTCATATTTTAATGAAACTTGACTTTTCTCAACAGATTTTCGAAAAATACTTAGGTATCAAATTCCACGAAAATCCGTCCGGTGGTAGCCGAGTTGTTCCATGTGGACGGACGGGCGGACGGACAGATATGACGAATCTAATAGTCGCATTTCGCAATTGTGCCAAAGCACTTAAAATGAGAATCAAGCATCGTTGATGTAATTTTTTTAGAAGTTTACTAATTGTTATCTATCGGTACGGTATCTATAAAGTAAAACCGCATCCCTAATGCTCGCAGTCGACATCATCTAATTACGAAAAATAATTTTCCATTCTGGCCCCTACGATAACTATAAGCCACAAAATAACGGGTGAAATTTCGAAGTGACAAGGGACACCCTGTATTATTTTGGTGATTTAAGTTTGATTCCAAAGCTCTACACCAACAGTGCTGGAACTCCGTCCTCCAGTTGTCTACAAAAGTACAAGTAAGCCGGCAGCGACAAAGTCTTTTTCAAGTTTTGTTTTACAACTTTCAGATATTGGAAACCTATATCGGCCCGCATTAAGTTTTACAGTTATTGATTCGTAAGTTCGTGTGTCCCACGTACTTAGTTTGAAACATCGAAAGGAAAGCAGCTGTTACGTTCAGAACAACAGCCTTCATGATCTCAAGTCCTCACAGGGCCTATCTGATTAACCTTTTAAAGCCTAGCGGTAACTTTACATACCACCAGGTTTAACATTAAAAAACTCTACGTGGTGCCCACATTGCGTTTATGTGTTTTGTACGGATCTCAGAACAAACAGCAACTTTTGCCTTATAAAACATTAAGAGATCGGTTTTTATAACCGAAGTGGAGAGTGTTTACAGCGCGGTACGCACTGAGTCCTTATATAAAACAGATATGTTTCGTCTTTAACCTTTTAAAGCCTAGCGGTAACTTTACGTACCACCACCTGGTTTAACATTAAAAAATTCTACGTGGTGCCCACATTGCGTTTATGTGTTTTGTACGGATCTCAGAACAAACAGCAACTTTTGCCTTATAAAACATTAAGAGACTGGTTTTTATAACCGAAGTGGAGAGTGTTTCCAGCGCGGTACGCACTGAGTCCTTATATAAAACAGATACGCTTCGTCTTTAACCTTTTAAAGCCTAGCAGCAACTTTACATACTACCAGGTTTAACATTAAAAAACTCTACGTGGTGCCCACATTGCGTTTATGTGTTTTGTACGGATCTCAGAAGAAACAGCAACTTTTGCCTTATAAAACATTAAGAGATTGGTTTTTATAACCGAATGGAGAGTGTTTACAGCGCGGTACGCACTGAATCCTTATATAAAACAGATACGTACCGTCTTTAAAGGGTTAAAGGGTTAATCTGCATGGATAATGATTACATCCACGTGCCCGTCACACAACGGGCTGCCACCACATCCACTCTCTATCCACCGCCCCTTTCATCGCCATTGCCTTTACTCGAACACAAACCCATGTTTAAACTTCGTCTGTCCAAGCGGTGCCATCTTGTTTTTCCACGTTGTACTATACGCTCGATACTCAACTGTTTCTTCAGCCTCAGCCCGTAGCGCACACAGCACACTCAACTATTAACAACTATTTATTCGGCCTCCGCACGTACCTCACAGAGAACACACTCAACCTCACATGCATCTGATACAGGATACGACGTCGCTAGTAAGCACGACATCCAGTGCGTAATCGAATCATTCACATCACGGGTACTACATAGAGTCGAGATCCACACAGAGGTCAGTGGTTGTGTATTTTGTCAGCGGCATGATCTCTCTGGCTAACAGACAATGCTGCAGTCGCGTAGCAACGCTGACTGTTGGAAAGCTGTTCTGTTTCTAGCCCCATTGTCTTAATTATTCCGGTTGGTTGGGGTACAGCCTACGTATCGTCCGGTGGGCATTTAATTAAGTTGACAGCGAAAGACGTGAAAATTAATGACCTACCATGCTTCCGACGGTTAGTCGCCGGAAGTTTTGGGAACAACTTTTGAAAAAAAAAATACCATCTCTATCCACGGCTTCCACATAGAAACCTTCCTTTGAGCCACTCGTATATATTTCAGACACTGAGGGACTCAGCACTGTGAACGAGACACAAACGCTGTTTCACCTCGTCATTCAACTGTTCTTATATGTCACGTTGCCCATAAGCATGCCGAAAAGTTACATGCGACAGTGGAGATATAGTTCCGCTCATTCTTAAGATCGACAAGAAATATGACTGGTCAGTTTCAAGCCCCGGCCGCGTTACCCCCGGTGAAAGAAACCCCAGTAGCCTTTGAACACAGAGTTTATGCTCGTACATATGTTGCAAGTGTTCACTGTTTTTGTTGCGATTATGTTGATTGGTGTTTGTACCGTTTCTTCCTTTCCTGTGGCGCAACAGCCTGACTCAGGCCTACGCCGCCTCAGTGTACAAGTTTCACAATCACACCAGTAGGACTCCTTTGGACGAGTGATCAGCCCGACGCAGAGACCTCTAGCTGACAACACACAAACACTCACAAGAGACAAACATCCATGGCCCCGGAGGGATTCGAACCCGCAATCCCCGCAAGCGAGCGGCCGCAGACCCACGCTTTAGATCGCGCGGCCACTGAAATCGCCTGGTGTTTATATCCCTTTATTTGTTTCTATTAACCGGTACTGATATTACAGTCTTTATTTTTATATCAAGTGATATACAGGATATACACAAAAGAATGGTGCGGTTTCAAAAGTTAACAAGAAATTTATTTCTCACCTTACACGGGCACAACGTACACCGTCAGCAGCGGCAACTGTCCAAGTTTCTTATGCGCTACCAGCAACTCGCTTCTCATGCTTACTGCGGGGCCGCGGGGCCAGTTTCCAAGATGGCGTCGCAGCAGGAGAAGGCGTTCTGTGTGCTCCGTTTTGAGGTGTCCAGATCTGCCACCCCGTTCGCCGGATCTAATACAATGCGATGTCTTTCTTTGGGGGTTCATTAAAGACAGCGTTTACGTACCACCATTGCCCATATCCCTCAAGGAACTTCGTGATCGGATAACCCAGGCACTGCAGACCATTACAGCGGACATGCTACACCGAGTGTGGGACGAATTTGATTACCGTGTGGATGTGTGTCGTCTGACCCAGGGTGCACACATTGAAGGATTGTGATTAACGCATGAGAAACTTGGACAGTTGCCGCTGCTGACGGTGTACGTTGTGCCCGTGTAAGGTGAGAAATAAATTTCTTGTTAACTTTTGAAACCGCACCATTCTTTTGTCTATACCCAGTATGTATACACAGTCGCCCGGTTATAACGACATCGGTTTAAGCGAACCTCATATATAACGTCAGGTGCGCTGTGGTACCAATTAATTCCTCACTCTTAACCACACCACTATACTCCTCGGTTATAACCAGACTCGTTTATAACGACACAAATTATTCAGTCCCTTTCATGACGTTATAACAGAGTTCCACTGTATTTGGTATTTTAAATCATCTCGGCCAAAAAAACAAGCATGTAACGTCATTTATAAACATCAGCAGTCGACCAACCAATCAAACAAATTAGCTAAACTGGTAATTATTCTATTTAAGAAATCAATTACTTGCACATATAAAGCATATGTACATATTATTTTCTCTGCTACATGTTTCGGCGTGCCGATCGCCATCATAAGGGAGTGAAATCTAAAACAGACCCCGCACAATGCTTAATACAACAACCACACAGTGACACAACCCGTTATGGACTGCAACAAACTGAGACATTCGTACGTCAAAAGCACGATATGGCAGTGTTATAAAAGTCTAAGCACACACACTTACCTGACGCTGCGCCACATTCTGTAATACCAAGAACAGTAAAACACATTCTGGGATGTACAGTGCTTAACATAAACACTTTGTAAATCAGGACTGTAACAGAACATGCGCGCTATATGTTTAGGGATCTGAAATACTTATCACATATTTAACCCAATATTTTATCACCCTGATATTTTTTTATTTTATAACAGGCAATAAGTGTGTTATATCATTTTAACTTATATACAGGGTGCGGCAGAAAAACCTGACGGTTTTCAAAACGAAATAACACAATAATGCCTCAGCTTATTGTGTAACAGTTACTATCATTGAAGAACTCAGTACATGCCATTTTATGTATTGTACAACACGTCACTCAGATGTCTCCCACCATTTCTCAAACACTGCTCTAATCTTCCTAGAAGATTTTCCATCACTCGACGAGGTCATCTGCTCCGGGATTGCTGCGATTTCTTCCTTTATTCTTTGCTTTAGTTCTTCGATGGTTGTTGGCTTAGAGATTAAAACTTTACTTTTGAGATACCCCCATAAAAAGTAATCATAGGTGGAGAGATCAGGTGAACATGCAGGCCAGGGAACGTCACCGGCACGAGAAATTACGTGTTGTGCAAACGTTTTCTCGCAGGACACTCAATGATACCCTTGCAGTATGGGCTGTTGCCCCATCTTTGGGAGCCATACTGAAGAGAGATCGATTCCACGACGACGTAACTTGTTCACAGAAGTTGCGTAAAATTTCCACACGGTGCTGAGATGTCACAGTAACCGCCGCGCCTTCGTTGTCTTCAAAGAGGTACGGGCCAAGGACACCAAAAGATGAGATCCCACACCAGACAGTCAATTTATCGCTCTGGAGAGGCCGCTGAGGGAGCTTTTGTGGATTTTCGGCTGCCCAGTGGCGGTAATTCTGCTTGTTCACATAACCAGACAAGAGGAAATGTGCTTCATTAGTAATAAGGAAAGTGTTGATAGGAGCATCAACATTCAGCTTTTCGAGAAGTTGCTTAGAAGACATCCTGCGATTTGCCACGTCGCGATCATTCAATTCTTGAACGGTCACAATTTTGTACGGATGGAAATTAAGATCCTTGTCCAAAATTCTCCGCACTCTGCGATCAGACAGACCTACGGAAGCGGAATGCCTCCTTGCTGCCGCCTTGCACCCTTTACAATACCCCCCCCCCCTTACCTTTTCAACATTTTCTGGTGTCCGTACCATAGAAATTCTACCTCTCAGTTTTCTTTTTAAGGCTGAAACAATTTTCCGAAAGCTTTTATGGTGTTACGACAGGGAACACAGCCATGACGCGGAGCGTTAAAATGTGTGTGAAATAATCGTTGTGTTCTAACAACAGAATCGCCATTCTTGAAATAAGCTTCAACAACAAATGCACGACGTTGCGCGGTCCACCGCTCCATTGCTTCTGAACTGGCATGACACAAGTTAGCCACTGACCTTAACCCTTTACGAAGAGTATCTGTTTTATATAAGGACTCAGTGCGTACCGCGCTGTAAACACTCTCCACTTCGGTTATAAAAACCAATCTCTTAATGTTTTATAAGGTAAAAGTTGCTGTTTGTTCTGAGATCCGTACAAAACACATAAACGCAATGTGGGCACCACGTAGAATTTTTTAATGTTAAACCTGGTAGTATGTTAAGTTACCGCTAGGCTTTAAAATGTTAATGTCATTGCCGCATCCCACGGTCTCCTAGTGACTGATAAGGCAGATTTCCTTTTGCCTGGTTAGGTGAACAAGCAGAATTACCGCTACTGGGCAGCCGAAAATCCACAAAAGCTCCCTCAGAGGCCTCTCCAGAGCGACAAATTGACTGTCTGGTGTGGGATCGCGTCTTTAGGGGTCCTTTGCCCTTACTTCTTTGAAAACAACGAAGGTGCAGCGGTTACTGTGACATCCGAGCGCTATGTGGAAATTTTACGCAACTTCTGTGAACAAGTTACGTCGTAGTGGAATCGATCTCTCTTCAGTATGGCTCCCAAAGATGGGGCAACAGCCCATACTGCAAGGGTATCATTGAGTGTCCTGCGAGAAATGTTTCCACAACACGTAATTTCTCGTGACGGTGACGTTTCATGGCCTGCGTGTTCACTTGATGTCGCCACCTATGAGTAATTTTTATGTGGGTATCTCAAAAGTAAAGTTTTAATCTCGAAGCTAACAACCATCGAGGACCTAAGGCAAAGAATAAAGGAAGAAGTCGCAACAATCCCGGAGCAGATGACTCGTCGGGTGATGGAAAATCGTCGAGCAAGAGTGGAGCAGTGTTTGAAAAATCGTGGGAGATATCTGAATCACGAAATTTTGAAAAATAAAATGGCAAGTACTGAGTTCTTCAGTGAAAACAAGTGTTACATAAGAAGGTGAAACGTCATTGTGTTACTTCATTGAAAACCGTCAAGTTTTTCTGCCCCATCCTGTACTTGCACAATGGCTTCATTAGGTTTCAAGCTATGTAAGTTGTAGAAGCAAATGTTACTCCCTGATGATGGCGAGCGGCACGCCGAAACATGTAGGAAGGAAAATTGTATGTATATATTCTTTGTATGTGCAAGTGGTTGGTTTTTTTAAAAGTGTCATTTTCTTTCCTTTCCTGTGGCGCAACAGCCCAAATCGGGCCCTAGACCGCCTCCTTTTGGAGATTTCTAGATCACACTAACACGCCACACTCGGTAGGACTCCTCTGGACGAGTGATAAGCCCTTTGCAGAGACCTCTACCGGACAACACACAAACACTCACAAGAGACAAACATCCATGCCCCCGCTGAGACACGAACCCACGATCCCAGAAAGCGAACGCCCGCAGACCCACGCCTTAGACCGCGCGGCCACTGGGATCGGCTACAAGTGTAATACGTTACACAAAATGAAAAATACTAAAATTGGTACATTCACTTCATGAGACAGGGCCGTTCTTGAAAAATTTAACGTAGCTTGGCTGGTCAAATATTTGTATGAATCGCAAAGGCTTACCACCTTGTTAACAAAAGCCAACCCACACATTCACAGCCTTTTGTCTAAGATCCATTTTAATATCATTCTTCCACCTAGATACAGGTCTCCCAAACTACATCTCCTATTCAGATTTTTTAACTGATCTGTTCTATGAATTTCTCATTTCCCAACGCTGGCTACATTTAGGCATAATGTACAAAACGTGTGCGGAATTGGCCTTCTTACCAACTGCAGGAGGCTGCTATTGTAAATATACATTACCATCTGCAGGAGGCTGAAGGTATACCGGTACAGTGTTTTACATTCGGGCACACACTACAGAAGTACGCTTTCACGTACCGGGTGCTGGACATTTTGACAACAGGAAGTGAAAGTGTGAACAACAGAAGGCGAAAGCATGAACAACGGAAGTGAAAGTATGAACAGGAAGTGAAAGTATGAACAGGAAGTGTACGTATGGACAACAGGAAGTGTAAGTATGGACAACAGGAAGTGTAAGTATGGACAACAGGAAGTGTAAGTATGGACAACAGGAAGTGTTAATATGGACAACAGGAAGTGTACGTATGGACAACAGGAAGTGTAAGTATGGACAACAGGAAGTGTAAGTATGGACAACAGGAAGTGTAAGTATGGACAACAGGAAGTGACAGTACGGACAACAGGGAATAAAAGTAAGGGCGTTTATAACAAAGATAAATATTTTGATCAGAAAATATCAAAATTGTTGCAATCTCTATACAAAAATTCGGTAATGTAATGGTATGTGACGCTTGGAGTTCCAAGGGCTGCAGGCAGATGGCAGAACAACTATGAGAACGTTGGAGTTCACAGACCGCCACTAGATGTCAGGAGACGTAAATACAGAGAACAGTTTCTGTGCGGTACGATCTGAGCCCGTAATATGATCCAGCTTTATTTAGTGTTTTGTATGGACCTCGGAAAAAACCATGATTCTTTCCCATACAGCATTAACTCATGGATTTTTAAAACCCTGTCGGTGTGTTTTTACTGCGCCGTACGAAATGAGCCTGTACTATAATCAGCTTTGTTTAGTGCTTTGTATGGATCTTCGGAACAAACCGCGATCGTTTCCCCATACAGCATTAACTGACTGATTTTTAAGACCGAGACGGAGTGTTTACTGCGCGGTACGGGCTGAATATTTATATATGTACCACCAGGTTTAACATTCACAAATTCTACGTTCTGCCCACAGTGTATTTATGTGCTTTGTGTCGATCTCAGAACAAACAGCGATTATTTGCCTATACAGCATTAACTGACTGGTTTTTATAACCGAGACGGAGTGTGTTTACTGCGCGGTACGGGCTGAATATTTATATATGAACCACCAGGTTTAACATGCACAAATTCTACGTTCTGCCCACACAGTGTATTTGTGTTTTGTGTGGATCTGAGAACAAACAGCGATTATTCCCCTATACAGCATTAACTGACTGGTTTTTATAACCGAGACGGAGTGTGTTTACTGCGCGGTACGGACTGAATCTTTATATATAATTCAGCATAATCTCAGTCTTTAAATGGTTAATCACTAAGATATAAAATAACAAAGAAATATTCGTAAACAATGTTCTCTTTGGTGTAACTTATCATTTAAGGTCGTGCCATGGCTCAGGCGGTTAGTCACCGGTCTCCCAGCGCGGAGGCCCGGGTTCGATCCCGGGTCAGTCCACGTGGGATTTGTGGTGAACAAAGTGGCACTGGGACAGGTTTTTCCCGAGCATTAGGTCTTTCCTTGTGAATTTCATTCCACCGGTGCTCCATTATTAGGAAAAGGATAATAATAATAACAATAACAATAATAGTCTTCATCATAAGGTTGCACAAGAAACCTTAAGACAGCGGTGCGTCCGTAGCGTCTGCTGCGGGGTCCTTCTCTACAAAAAAAACTTAAAGCATGGTATGGGATTTCATGGTGTGGCTTTTTCTTCAAATGCGTGAACGTTTTGCCTTCTGCAAGCAGTAAGCCCACCTTATATGCACTGTAGCATTGTCAGTCTCTATCACACTCCCACATTGGAGTTTCATGGACCGCCCCCCAGATGACAAGAAAAGACAAGACAGAATTTAGTTGGACGGACGCGCGGATGGTATGTAACAGACACGACTAATTTGGGTTCCCACGTTAACTACGTAAAGGTTCGCCGGGCACTAATACGACAGTATAATATACATACGTACACATTATTCGGGTTTTCACGATAACTGCAACCACCATTACGAAGTTACAATACAAGGGCATGTACATTCTTCAGGTCTCCACGGTAACTACGTACATGCGCGTGCCTTGCCTGCCCACATCGCGAGGTTTCCGCGGTAACTTCGGAAATGCGTGTGCCTTGCCTGCCCGGATGGTGGGGCTTCCGCAGTAACTGCGTACATGAAGTGTTCCTTGCACCCATGGGTCGCGAGTTTTCAAAGGTAATTAAGTAAATGGGTGTGCATTGCCTGCCCGGATTGCGGGGTTTCCGCAGTAACTGATAAACATGAACTGTGCCTTGCCCCATGGGTCTTGAAGTTTCAAAGGTAACTAAGTAAATGGGTGCGCCTTACTTGTTTGGGTTGCGGGATTTCCACAGTAACTGCATACATGAAATGTTCCTTGACCTCAGGGGTCGCGAGGTTTCAAATGGAACTAAGTAAATGCGTATGCCTTCCCTGCTCGGGTCGCGGGGTTTCCACAGTAACTGCGTACATGAAGTGTTCCTTGACCCCACGGGTTGCGGGGATTGCACGGTAAATGCGTAAATGGGTGTTCCTAGCCTGCCGGGGTCGCCGGTCACCAGCATACTTGTAATTCTTCAAATTCAGTTACGGAACGAGTCTAATATTTGATTTGCTTGGAATATGACTCCGAGGTAAGTCATAAAACGTGCCGTCGTCAAGGGATCCCTGTGACGTTAACCTTTTAAAGCCTACTGGTTACTTTACGTACCACCAAGTTTAACATTCACAAATTCTACGTTCTGCCCACACAGTGTATTTTTGTGTTTTGTGTGGATCTCAGAACAAACAGCGATTATTTTCATATACAGCATTAACTGTTTGGTTTTTATAACCGAGACGGAGTGTGTTTACTGCGCGGTACGGACTGGGTCTTCCTTTAAAGCCCAGTGGTTACTATATGTACCGCCAGGTTTAACATTCACAAATTCTACGTTCTGCCCACACAGTGTATTTATGTGTTTTGTGTAGATTTCAGAACAAACAGCGAGTATTTCACTATACAGCATTAACTGATTGGTTTTTATAATCGAGACGGAGTGTGTTTACTGCGCGTTACGAACTGAGTATATGTAATTCAGGTTAATTAACATTCACAAATTCTACGTTCTGCCCACACAGTGTATTTTTATGTTTTGTGTGGATCTCAGAACAAACAGCTATTATTTTCATATACAGCATTAACTGACTGGTTTTTATAATCGAGACGGAGTGTGTTTACTGCGCGGTACGAACTGGGTCTTTAAATAAAGCGGTTTACTCTTCATGTTTAAGGGGTTAAATAGAACATCAAGACGATGACACAACGCTGATACTACGTAAAGAAAAACGATATTAATGAATGTAAAACTTTCGCTAAGGGGATCAAAAATGTATTAGTGTAATTCAATAAGGGTATACGAAGTTTCTAAAAACTGTCAACAGATGTAACAGATTAGGCAGAGTTACAGTTAAGACATATGGAGTGAAGTATATATTTATTGGGAAAACAGCACAGGAAAATAGTGAGACGGTAGAACAAGATAAACAATAAAAAACAGCACTCCAAAAACAGTCTTCAGTTAAAACATGAAGGACGTGAAGATGCCGGAGGATCACGAGTCTGGTATGAAGGAGTGATCGTTAGTATAAAGATGGGGGTGGGAGAGGAGAAGGTGAAAACAGAGAATTGTAATGACCACGCGTAGGATGGCAAGTCTTACAATAATTATTACGCTAATAATAGTAGCCCCGTTTTGTTTCCTGTTCTTTGGGAAATGAACAAATTTTTGTATTTATTTATAACGGTGGGACAGTACCGTTAAAAATTAAATTGAAAGTAGTACACACAGAGGCCACCTGACGATTACCGCCACCTGTCAGACACTGTCAGCCTCTTAAAAGTGTAAGTATGTATATGTCGAAGCCATCTGGTAGTTACCGCCGTCTGTCAGTGAGTCTCTCTTTTAGGTGAAAGTATGTACATACACAAGCTGTACAACAGTGCAATTTGTCAGGCACTGAAAGTATCTCTAAGGTGAAAGTATGAACATATCGGGTGGGGACGGTGTCTTCATTAACGCCATCTTTCAGACACTGAAAGCCTCTTACAGGTGAAAGTATGAACATATCGGGTCGGGACGGTGTCTTCATTAACGCCATCTGTCAGACACTGAAAGCCTCTTGCAGGTGAAAGTATGAACATGTCGGGTCGGGACGGTGTCTTCATTAACGCCATCTGTCAGACACTGAACGCCTCTTAAGGTGAAAGTATGAACATATCGGGTCGGGACGGTGTCTTCATTAACGCCATCTGTCAGACACTGAAAGCCTCTTACAGGTGAAAGTACGAACATGTCGAGGCCACCTGACTACTAATGACATTTACTGTGCGACTGCATAACATACACGCATAGTCAAGCACAAATCGCCACCTGTTACATAAACGCATAAATTAATTCTTTGCGAAAACCAAAACAAAATTCATTTACAATGTTCCACAGAAAATACGCCGCCAAATTTACGCCTACAGTAAGATGTATATGGCCTCAGTACAGCAGTCTCTGGTAGCCTCGAGTCCAGCACACCCACTGGTTAGAAGGGTGAGCGGGCAACAAAGGCGAACCCAATGCAATGATGAATAAATTCAAACACCTGTCTTGGAATGGAACCCCGGCCCTCTACCCAACCGACCACCCCTATACTGACAGCCACCAGGTCTCTTTTTCGAAGATAGAATGTCTTAATTCAAAAGTAGCCGGGTAACAAAGATTCGCATAATAAAGTGAGTAATTAGCTCAGGCTTAGCAAGTAGCAAACTTTCAGCGTTACTGGAATGAAGAAAATCGCAAAACTAAGAACGGAACTCAATTTGTCTTCTCTTTGCATTAATTCTGTTTCAGTCTATAAGAAATCTCTTGATCAGTTCCCAAACTTAAATCCCCCCCTCCACATCCATGTGCCGTCAATACTCAAAGAAACTCTGCAAATTTTGTTACTGCTCCCTTTCTAACAGCGTCATGTCGATGAGAAACAGACATTCAAAGAAAGGAATTCAGTTTCGTGGTCCCCATCACTTAGTCACATCGGTGGGGGTGGGGCTCATAAAGTGATTTTATGGGCTTCTCGTAAGACGTGCCAGTTTCTTGGTTTATTATGTTAGGGATGCGGCGTATCAGCAGCATTTGGAACATTAAAATTATACGACGCACGCATCACTGGCTGAATTCTCCAAGTGAGAAGTGATAAGCCGCATTAAACCCGGGATGCCAGTATCAGTACTACACCGGAGTCATAGTGAATGCAGTTTGTCTTGCCAAGACTTTGCTAACCAAACTGCACTACTGTCTTTCTGCAGTGCTTCCTTGTTTGTTTGTTTTTCTTTTATTTCTTTTTGTTTGTTTGTTTGTTTGTTTGTTTTTCTTTCTTTCTTTCTTTCTTTCTTTCTTTCTTTCTTTCTTTCTTTCTATCTTTCTTCTGTTCTTCCCTACATTCTTCCTACGAAATTTTTCTTTCTGTTTCACTTTCATCTTAATTTTTCTCTTACAATAATTATGCCCGCCTTCTTTCTTTCCCTATGTTTTCATTCCTTCCTTCTTTCCACATTTATTTCAGTCCATCCATCCATCCATCCATCCATCCATCCACACACATACACACATTCCCAGGGGTAAGGCGGCCGGGGCGGGATGCTGACCACTCAGCTCCACCTAGCGCCGAAGTTATGTGCATAGCTGTACCTCCACTCCGTATACGCCTTTATCTCACAACACATCGCTAGAATAAATTTCATTCCACACGCTGTCACTAGTTTCTTTCTTAGATTAATTTTTTAGTAAAAAAAAAACTTGTCCAACTGTTGCCCGAAACATGTCAAGAAGTACGGTTGCAGGCGGGGGCGGGGGCAGTAGCTAAGGCCCTTGCAAAATGAAATTACAGTCTTTACTGTAGACATCATTTGTACGAGTTTTGAGAAAGTTAAAGGGGTTTTAATGGAATGAAAAGAAATGCAGAACGATTTTATCAACTCGTAAACATTTTAATGACATCTTGTACCAGTCAGACTCAGGGAAATTACAAGAGTTTCGGTAGTTACTGTTCCCAGCAAGACAGACATTAATTTGAATTAATTATTCCACTGACAAGTAAAGTTTCGTTTTAAATTTTTAATGCTATTTCATGGTCAATATATCGACTCCGGAATTTTCCTTTCTTTTTACATCTAGGTCTTAACCTACGTCTGTGTTCCGAGATCTTCATCGGAAAAGGAGGAGCCTGACCGCTATTAACCTTTTAAAGCCTAGCGGTAACTTTACGTACCACCAGGTTTAACATTAAGAAATTCTACGTGGTGCCCACATTGCGTTTATGTGTTTTGTACGGATCTCAGAACAAACAGCGACTTTTGCCTTATAAAACATTAAGAGACTGGTTTTTACAACCGAAGTGGAGAGTGTTTACAGCGCGGTACGCACTGAGTCCTTACATAAAACAGATACGCTTCGTATTTGACGGGTTAATACTTCTCAAAGTCAATGGCCAAGAATTCGCGTACATTCAGACATACAGACATGACATCAGAAAGTATGTAAAGGGCACAGTTCACCCTAGAACAGGCCCTAAAGGCCCAGAAAGAGAGCAGAGGTATAGCTCTACTCTTTCTTTAACCTCGGCGCTATATGTTGGTGGGTGGTCAACGCCACGCCCCGGCCGCTTTAACCCCGGGAAAGAGACCCGCTACCCATTGTACAGGAGGCTGGGTGGGCCCCAGGGCCGGTCTGGACGGGTGCTGAAAATCTCGCCCCCACCGACGTTCGATCCCCGGACCTTCCATCCCGTAGCGAGTCGCTATACCGACTGAGCCATCCCCGCCTACTCAGAAAGTAGCCTATGCATCATCAATTAATTAACTAATTAATTACACAGTCTTATTTATGTACCTTCTGGCGTGCTACAATGTCTGACGTGCCGATCCCAGTGGCCGTGCGGTCTAAGGCGTGTGTCTGCGGTCGTTCGCTTGCTGGGATTGCGGGTTCGAATCCCGCTGGAGGCATGGATGTCTATCTGGTGTGAGTGCTGTGTGTTGTCAGGTCGAGGTCTCTCTGACGTGCTGATCACCCGTCCAGAGGAGTCCTACCGAGTGTGGTGTGTCTGAGTGTGATTATGAAGCCTGGATAATGAGGAGGCCCTGGCCCACTGGGGGCTGCTGCGCCACTGGAAAGAAAATAAACGATTCGAAGTTCGACACTATTTTCACTAGTTTGAACATACAGACCTGGAATGTTGCATACAACAGCGTATTTATAGGCTTAGATACGTTTATGATTCAGCTGTACAGTAAATGACCGAACAAGCCCCACCAAAGATTAACGCGTGTGCTTGGCCGTGCCATGGCTCAGGCGGTTAGTCGCCGGCCTCCCACAGCAGAGGACCGGGTTCGATCCCAGGTCAGTCCATGTGAGATTTGTGGTGGACAAAGTGGCATTGGGACAGGTTTTTCTCCGAGTACTTCGGTTTTCCCCAGTCAATTTCATTCCACCGGTGCTCCATTACTAGGAAAAGGACAAAAAATAATCATCATCTTCATCTTCATCATAGGGTTGCACAATAAGCCTCAAGGCTGCGGTGCGTCCGTAGCGTCTGCTGCGGGGCCCTTCACCACTAAAAAAAACGAGTTCGAATCCCGACAGCCACAGGCGCTATTCTGACCCACCGAAACCACGTTTCACTCAGCTCCTCTAGAAAAAACATCAGTCACTGCCATATATTGATTTTATATCAGGTGAGCTACTGACAGCGTCCTCGTAAAAACTACAAAGAGCTACAACAAATTTCACATTTCTACATCTAATTATTCAGTAGTTATTTCAATACGACGTAAGCTAAATGTGAAGACTGACAAAGTGCATTTATAGCTGACTGCACGGAAGGCACGGTTCCCTTTGTACTTCACGTATTTGTCAAGTGTGTTGTTTGCGAGCGTGCATACACGAACTGCTTGAGGTTACGGGCCTTATAAGGCAGAAATATAACGTACAGGTATTGAGAATTACCTGGAACACGGAGACAAAAACATACAGAACTATAACTTTGCCTGTTGTTTTGTATGGGTGTGAAACTTGGTCTCTCACATTGACAGAGTAACACGGGCTGAGGGTGTTTGAGAATTTGGTGCTGAGGAGGATATTTGAGCCTAAGATGGACCAGGTAACAGGAGACTGGAGAAAATTACGTAAGTAAGAACTTCATGATCTGCACGTCTTCTTCTTCTTCTTCTTCTTCTTCTTCTTCTTCTTCTTCTTCTTCTTCTTCTTCTTCTTCTTCTTCTTCTTCTTCTTCTTCTTCAGGCGCTACAACTTCACATATTGAAAGTCTTGGCCTCTCAGCTATTCCTTTCCATCTGTTTCTATCCTGGATGCAAACTCTCCAATCATTTAATTTAATTTCATATAGATCATTCTTTATGTCATTTTCGCATCTAAGTTTTGGTCTGCCTTGTAGTCTCGCGGCTGTTGGTTTCCCCTCATATATTTTTTTGACCATCCTGTCACTGTCCATTCGGTGAATGTGTCCAAGCCAGCTTAGTCTTTGTGCTTTAATAAAGTTAACTATAGTTTGGTTTTTAATCAATTTATTGAGTTCACTATTTGTTTTGATTCTCCACGCGCCATTTAATTCTTTGGTGGGTCCAAACACCCCTCTTAATATTTTCCTTTCAAAGACTAATAGTTTTTGTTTGATGGCGTCTTTCAAGACCCAAGTTTCGCAGCCGTACGTGACTAGAGGTCTTATGATGGTCCGATATATTTTGAGTTTGGACTTTTTGTAGACCAATTTACTCCTGAGTATGAATCTGTTTGCATAACATGCTTTATTACCAGACATAATTCCTTCTCTTATTTCTTCTTCAACAGAGTTATTCCTATTTACAGTTCATCCTAAGTATTTACAAGAATGAATTTGTTCCAATCGCCATGATCTGTACTACCCACCAAATATTACTAGGATGATCAAATCAAGTAGAATGAGATGGGCAGGGCATGCGGCACGTATGTGCGAGAAGATAAATTTAAACATGGTTTTGGTGGGTAAAACTGAAGAAAAGAGGCAGCACGGAAGACGTACGCGTAGGTGGAATGATAATATTAAAATGGGTCTTTAAAAACAGAATGGGTGTGAATTGGATTCGTCTGGCTCAAGACACGGACAGGTAACGGGCTGTTGTGAACACGGCAATGAACTTTTGGTTACATAAAATGCGGGGAATTTCTTGACTAGTTGCGAAAGTGTTGGCTTGTCAGAAAAAGGACTCTCGCCCATGGAGTTAGTTAACAGTAACTGTCCGAAAACTGATATGAAGTATTGCTTTTGTACAGTAAACGTTTGTCTATTCGGGTTGTACGTTACTGTTGTGATAACAATTCAGGTTGCTCGGAAAGTTTCACGTTGTATATTTATCGAATGGCTTGTTTTGTCTCTGGAGAAAAAAATAAGAAAGAGGACAGCATTTTCTATGACATGATAGCACATACTGCAGTTTCTATGACAACCGCAGTCCACAGTCCCCGACGTCACTCTCCCTGCAATAACCACCCCACACTCCAATCCTTCCGTCTCCAAACTCATTCAACGATCCCGACGTTTCCGTCGCTTCGGCGCCACCAGGGAGGAATAATCGCAAAACGGAAACAGTATTGTAAGGGAAATCAAGCGAATGAGGTCTGCAACTGAGGGACAATGACTGTGCAATTGGCAGCACACAGCAGCGATGCATCGGGCGCGCAAAACAGCAATTCTGACTTCGCCTTTAAAATAATTGAAATTTTAACGTTTATCGCCAAAGCACAAGCTTAAAATTGTCAATACTGTGCCACAGATCATAGGAGTAACTTGGTAGGGGGTAAGGGGGGGGCAAATACCCCCCAACATTTTTTCTACCTATTATTTGGTTACTGAATTGAAGAATGGCATATGAAAAATAGACAGAAAAAAGAAAATGAAAAACTTGCGTTTTATGCGACCAATTTTCACCTCTTTCAAATCTGACTCCTTTGCAAAATAAAGTTCCTAATACCCATGATCAGTTTTGCCCCCCCCCCTCCCCTCTCCCCCACTGTTATTAGCCAAGTTACGCTTATGCTATAAATACCAAATTATGCCCACTAACAGTTCCAAGCTACGTAATATAAGTACCCTCACAACGGCCGGAGCCTAATGCTTATCATTCACCTCCTGCGGATATTAACACTAAGAATGCATGCAGCTACATCCTCCACTTACTTATACGTCATCACTGCGAAGTGTTTAACCCTTTGCAGTTCAACTTTCCAACTTACTCTTGCGAATTCCAAAACGGTGGTGCCAATTTGCTTTCTAGAAAATCTGTGATCTTCAAAGATCAAAACAGCCGCTAGGCAACAGGAGCTTAGCAAAAGGCAACATATAACACTCCAGAGCACTGCTTCCCAAAGTGTACCCTGGGGATCCACCCGCGACCAGTTCCCAGGGGATCCGCGGATACATTTCTGCGATAGCTAATTTGAAATTTACTTATTTCTTAAATTAAAATAATAATGTCTTGTTAAACACAATAGCGGCACTTCTGTAATTGGTTTCGTTTCGTTTCGCAGTCCTTCCCTCTTCTACCTGTTCACAGTAGGTGTCGAGGTTGTTTGTTTCCATTTGATCACACTCAGACACACACCACAGTCGGTAGGACTCCGCTGGACGAGAGATCAGCCCGTCGCAGAGACCTCTACCTGGCAACACAAACACTCACAAGAGACAAACATCCATGCCCCCGGTGGGATTCGAACCCACGATCCCAGCAAGCGCTCGGCCGCAGACCTACGCCTTAGACCGCGCGGCCACTGGGATCGGCGAACTGTTTATTCGCATATCAAAATGTCAGTAAACGGGCGATGTGCACGGGGACCGTGGCTGAAGGATACAAGGCCTGTTGTTCTTCTGCAGGGCCCGTCAGCATATGCCCCGGATGCACCCCACCCTTAGGCTTATTGTGCAGAAGCCCTGTTGTTCATCATACACACAAACATTGCAAGTGGACAGACGAATATGAAACTATTCTGACGCCGATCCCGGTGGCTGCACGGTCTAAGGCATAAATATGAAGTAACTTTATCGTTGGGATCGCGGGTTCGAATCCCGCTGAGGGCAGGAATTCTGTCCCTTATGATTGTTGTGTGTTGTGTACGTAGCCACCTCTGCGACGAGCTCATCACTCGTCCAGAGAAGTCCTACCGAGTGTGTGTGTGTGTGTGTGTGTGTGTGTGTCAGTGTGTGCGCTCTAGACAGCTCAACAACGAGGCGGTCTAGGCCCGAGTTGGGCTGTTGCGCCATAGAAAGAAAAACTGTTCTAAAAGATCGAACGAGAAAAACATTTTATTATTCTAGTCTTAGTACAATCTGTAAATTAACTGTATTTTAAATATATTTTAGAATTAGGTTATAGTCACGTATCGTAATACACAATTATTATTTCAATTTTTGTATATTTTAGGATATAATTAGCTAGATTTTAACACAACCTTAAAGTCTAGCGGTAACTTTACGTACCACCAGGTTTAACATTAAAAAATTCTACGTGGTGCCCACATTGCGTTTATGTGTTTTGTACGGATCTCAGAACAAACAGCAACTTTTGCCTTATAAAACATTAAGAGATTGGTTTTTATAACCGAAGTGGAGAGTGTTTACAGCGCGGTACGCACTGAGTCCTTATATAAAACAGACCCGCTTCATCTTTAAAGGGTTACTACAACTGTATAACAAAATTACTATCAGTGTGGCAGCTCCAAACACGGAATGACCATTTATAATCGTACCATCAGTCTTTTCTTAATCACCGCAATTCGGCCGCAATGAATGTCGCGTTTTGCTGTGGCCCGCACTCTGTAAAGCCTGCACACCCCTGTTTCACAACACATACTTCAGTCGTATACCGTCTGCAATCTGTACAGAAGTGTTTTCTGCTAATGCTTTTCCTTTCGTTTTGTTCTGTAGCTGCGGCTTTCAACATTGCAAATAAAGTCTCTGATGAAGATTCAAGTGGTTATTATTTTTCAAATGGAGGCTTATCCATAATGGAGCCTTATTCCGGAGAGATCTGTATGCGGTCATGTAGTAACAATGATGTCTCCATGACTCTCCACTTCAGTTCAAAGAAGGTGCTTTGTCCTGCTTCAAACTGTTTGCAATGAAATATGCTGGGAGCCAACGAGTTACTGCGAACAACAAGAAACTTGTCTGTGAGCCTGTTAATTATGTACGTACAAGTATCAAGACTTGACATACAAATGTAGTCACATCTACGTATTTTATTCTTAAAAGCCTGTGCTCACAGCGGACTAATTAGACGCAGTGTCTCACAGATGGCGTTACTCGTGCGTTAAGGTCCCATTCCACAGCTAATGTACACGCTTTCGCAGCTTGTGTTATGAGGGAGGGGACAATTGTATCTGGTAACTGTGATCACTAATTCACTCAGATAATCTGAATGAAAATAATCAGCCCAGAAAACATCACAACAATTGCATGCTCCATTCCAATAATTCTCCAAACACAACAAAAATGATATATTGTGTTCCAGTAATTCTCCAAACATCATCCCAACAATGGCATGTTGTATGCCAGTAATTCTCCAAACACAACAAAAATGGTATATTGTGTTCCAGTAATTCTCCAAACATCATCCCAATAATGGCATGTTCTATTCCAGTAATTCTCCAAACACAACAAAAATGATATGTTGTGTTCCAGTAATTCTCCAAACACAACAAAAATGACATGTTGTGTTCCAGTAATTCTCCAAACATCATCCCAACAATGACATGTTGTATTCCAGTAATTCTCCAAACACAACAAAAATAATATGTTGTGTTCCAGTAATTCTCCAAACATCATTCCAAAAATGGCATGTTGTATTCCAGTAATTCTCCAAACACAACAAAAATAATATGTTGTGTTCCAGTAATTCTCCAAAGAACATCACAACAGTGGCATGCTGTATTCCAGTAATTCGCAAATCAATGCCCTCTGGCCGTCACACGCCACATACTCAAATGTTTTATCTGTTGCTGTTGTGGATAAAATACGTGACACATTAACTTAGCTCGACATTATGTGTAGGAGTCAATTTACGCCCTTCAGCAACGACCAGGTATCACTGAACCAATTTTCACGAAGCTTCTGCTTGCTCCGTAACTTTTCATAAAGAACTCTCACACCGAATTTCATGGAAAGCAAAGTGTTTATATTCTACTACTAGGTCACAGATAGATGCCAGGACAGACACATAGACATGGTCTCCACACAAAGCCTTTTTGCTTCGTAAAGAATGCCTACAGAAACCTGTAAAATCAAAAATGATTTAAATTATTTCCGTTGTCCATGAAAGACAAGAGGAAATGTAATTATTCTTATTAGTTATTTTCTTTTTAACTTCGGAGCTTACACAGTGTCAACGAGAAAAGATGAAATACGACGACTTCAAAAGTGCTGATAGCCTGTTTTAAACTAGATCACACACCCCTATCACTGCAATCAAGGTGACGGAATTCAGTGTGAAATCCGTCAGAATGACCACTTTTCGGAGCGTCGATCGAACCCGGGACCTCGCCAACCATTACGCACTGAAGTGAACTAGACCCGGCACGTGCCCGCTCACAGACGTCCCAAGTTCTCCAGCCCCGCACCCTGCAACTTACTGTCTGCAGCCCGCAGTCAAGATGTCTGACCCGCCTATCCGTCGTTTTTATGTAGCCTCTGACTCCCCTTGGCAGGCCTAAGCCATAATCTTCTTCAGACATGTTACAATATTATTTGTGGATTTTTCATTTGGCTGGGCTTCCATTTGGCGGTCATTCAAGCAACTTGGATGCTTATATGACAAGAATTGAAAGGGAAATGGCGCAAAAAGGGCGTAGCTTAAAAAGAAAGAAACTTTTTTTTTTGTTATCATCAGTTCAGAAACTTTTATCGTCCCGTGTACTTTCCAAAACATTAAATTTGTTTAGCTCACGACGCTGCTGTCGAAAGCTTTGATAACTTCGTGTCAAATGTTGGCATGAATTATGACTGATATACTGAAAAGATTTGGAAGAAAGTGACCTTGACTTAACGCAGTGCAGTTCCATTATATGCCGGGAAGGACTGACAAATAGCACGAAAAATCTCATCCAGGATAGCAGGTGTGCTGATCGGGATTCGAACTGGGTAACTATCGAACACACATAAGAAAAGCTTGAGTCAAGTTCCTCTGTATAATATAATCAAGATATAAACAACACACATTATTTTATCTGACAACTCCCATCTATAAATCAAATGTACTTCCCCTCCACCAACACAACTTTATTAACAAGCAGTAACTGTTTACAATACTAGCTACATGTTTCGACTTTTTAGTAAAGCTATCTTCAGGCTAACTGCCATAAAATATAAACATATGACATAACCTTAAAATACTATACGAGTATCCATTTCTTTTCCGAAAATCAACTACGATGCAAAACACACTCCCCAGCAACCACAAACAAGCTGCTGACAAAAGAAAAACTGGTTATCCTGAGGATAGATTTGCTAGACAGCGCAACACGCAACCAGTAATATAAACAAGGACTGTTTACTAACACTGTTGTGTTCATGGAGTCAAGAAGTACCTTTGATTCACGTCAAGAAGCATAACGGAATGCCACATAACAAAATCGATCTCGAGTCGCTCCTCACTCAGACCGCCTCGCCTGACGGCAGGCAGCGTAACGTTCATCACTATCCCAATCTGCCGTGAGTCGTGGTCCACACGTTTTAGTCCAACGTAATGTTAAGTTAATGCTTCGGTTTAACTTGCCGGAGTGAAGGCGCCAGAAATATTTCCCTTCGTTCCGCAGAAGTGTCACAACTAACAAGCACGTTGTTCATTGTACGTTGACGTTTTTAACTTTAGCAAGTCGACGGGAAGTGACTACCCACAGCTGTGATAAAAAATGTCTCTCTAGGTTAAGGCGGCCGGAACAGTGTTGTCGGTACAGCTACTCAGTACGGACTGGACTGTCCGGGGTTCGAAACCTGGCGGGTGCCCAAGATTATCTCTTCTTCATACCTCTCCGGACCGTCTTTGGTGCCCAAACAGTCGTTCTTTCCCCGGGGGTAAAGCGGCCGTGGCGTGACACTGACCACTACCCTCCTCCAGCGCTGAGGTTAAGAATGAGAACAGCTGTACTTCTACTCCCCTATTGCGCCTTCAAGGGAAGTTATGGGGAGACCTTTACCTTGTCAGCCTATAGCTTAACCACAGTTCTGTAGCGGCTGAAACATACAGTGTGGGCTGGGATAGTGCAGCCGGTATAGCGACTCGCTACGGGTTGAACGGTCCGGGGATTGAATCCCGGTGGAGGCGAGATTTTCCACACCCGTCCAGACCGGCCCTGGGGCCCACCCAGCCTCCTGTACAATGGGTACCGGGTCTCTTTCCCGGGGATAAAGCGGCCGGGGCGTGGCGTTGACCACCCACCCCGCTCCTAGGGCCGATCTTAAAGAAACCGTAGAGCTACACCTCTGCTCCCCCTCTAGGCCTTCATGGCCCGTTGTGGGAGAAAAATTACCTTTTTACGTTTTACCTGAAACACACAGTCTCTTGCTTTAGCCAAAGAATATACAACAGGGCAACAGCAAACGCTAAAGCAAGCCGTGGGTACGAAATCCAACGAGCAATTTACAATAACACACAACGGAGACACTTAACAATATTATTAGAACGATAAACTACGGAAGACTTCAGACTTCGTTCATCTGTGCTTTGGAACTTCTTTGTTAATCTACAATTGGCAATAACGTTTCGGAGAAACAAACCGCCTCCATCTTAAGAGTCAAAATACCACAACACGAAGCTTAACAGCTGAGACTTTGAGCTGGACATGAATCTCGAATGAGTAGACAAAAAACATTTCATGAAATACCGATTCTTTACAGTATTTTTTAATCCCCCGCTGGATGGTCACCCCTTGTCGGCTGTCCAAGACAACTTATTTAACGCTTTCACATAGCCTCACTATCTTGAGGGAGAAACACAGATAATGAATAAAAACCAGCCTGAGCATTCTTCTTGGATTTCTTGGCCCTTGAATATGGGACAGTTTGTCCCGAAACGTCGGTACAGAATTATCCATAAAAGCGCAGATCTCAGCATGGAAAGGATTAATGTAACTAAATCCTGTGGCTTCAAACCCCTTGAATTTGCGTCGTATTACTCTAGCGAACATGGCGTTATTAAAAGCTGCAAGCACTTAATATCTATCGACATTCATGTATCGATAGTGCCCACCCTCGACGGAGTTTGTACGCATTCAAGTGGAGAAGCTATAAGCAGACCCGAGAACGCCTTCATCGCTGTCGATCTCAGCAGACTGACTCCACGTCAGGCCAGAGTAATTTGTTTGATGTTCCGTTAAGTACCACTACGAAGAGCTCGCAGAGGAACTTGAGAGGGCTTATTTCATGAGGGAAGCAAGTATCAGAAGGGCTGCAACACGAACGGCGAATAATCCTCTGCAAGTACAGAGAAGTTTCCAACAGTCGCCTCGCCTTCTGCATCGGCAATTTGTATCCTAACTGCGGAAATACCTTCTTGGTAGGCTACGGGCTTAGCGACCAGGCTTCGATACCTGACAGGGACAAAGATTTTTCTTCTCAACGCCATATAGAGAGCGAGTCTCGGACCCACCATGTCTCCTATCCAATGGGTTACCGGGCCCCTTTCTCCCAGTGTAAAGCGACCGAGGTGTGAAGCACGTCTTGCGCATCTAGTATCGAAGTTATAAAATATACGGACCTACACATCTAATGGCACTTAACCTTTTAAAACCTAGCGGTAACTTTACGTACCACCAGGTTTAACATTAAAAAATTCTACGTGGTGCCCACATTGCGTTTATGTGTTTTGTATGGATCTCAGAACAAACAGCAACTTTTGCCTTATGAAACATTAAGAGACTGGTTTTTATAACCGAAGTGGAGAGTGTTTACAGCGCGGTACGCACTGAGTCCTTATATAAAACAGATACGCTTCGTCATTAAAGGGTTAATTTGGCTCAGGGCAAGAGACTATCACATGAGGACGGACGAAGAAACAGGGCTAGGGGGTACACGCCATTTTGCAGTTCTTCGTAATGACCAAACCAAATACGGAAGTCCCTGCAATCGCCCAGAATGACTGAAAAAAATTCACAAAAAACGTGACAGTATAAATACGGGGCGAGCTTCTAACCGGGTGCCACTTGAAAAGATACTGTAAGGGTTTAACCACCGAAGAACCGTGGTTCGATATCTAATACTCCCGTTTTCAACGTCTTTCTCGAAAACGGTAACGAATCTAAATTCTATGAACAGTTACAGAAAAAATACGCGGAAAGTTTTACCCCATGCGCTCATTTCCTAACTTCTTGTACTACAATTTAATCTCGGGACCAGCTACGACCTCCCTCTTATGTCATCTCTCTTTGCCTATCTCTCTCAAAGGGATATTATGCTTCCGAAAGCAATAATAGGCAGCTGGAGCAGCATTAACCAAACGCGAACTATTGTGTTCACCAGAGGAATAGCGAGAGTAAGAGAGACGGACAGAGATTCCTGTCAGTGTACTCTCTCTGGATTAATACGTCGAGATGCGCCAGCATTGTCATTGTCTATTCAAAATTAAAAATATCGGGTTTTTTTGTATAAAATGACAAGTACATTTTGGCTTTTCAAATAATCTTGATATTAAGGGCACATAAATTTCGGCAGCCAGATCGGCTTCCATTATCGGGTGCTAAAGAAACAAATTATGAGACCTACTGTGCTGGGTCCAATGCACGGACCCAACAGATACTGGCGTTGCTAAAAACAAGTTACAAAACGTCCGTTACGCTGTTTCCGGTTGCGTTAGCTCTGTTATTTCATTATTTGTAAATACTTCAATACACTCTAAAGGCAGTCACTACTTTCTTCTGTTTTTCGCGTGGGATAATATAGTTAGATAGTCAGCTATTTCTTCGGCCTCTTTTGTTCTGCCTTATTGCTTGTATCTCACGAGTAAAGGTCAAGATATCGTGTTACCAGTACTCATCTCGTAAAGGGCGGTACATAATCTTTAATGTAGGCTATCTGTCTCGTAGAAAGAGGTATATTTAGATGGCCAACCTCAATTTGTACCTCACAGAGGACACAATCTACTTCAATTATAAAGACAGATCACACAAAAGTAAGTACATCGTCAAGTAAGATGTTTATTCTTTTTGTCAGATTTTGAGTAAATCAGAATGTGTCTACAAAGTTCAGTGAAAATCCCAAATATGAAATTTCATGAAAATCCATCCAGTGGAAGCTGAGCTGCTCCATGCGAACAGACGGACGGACATGACGAAGCCACAAGTCACTACTCGCTTACAAACGTGCCTGGAAATAACACGAGGTAAAGGTCCAAGTTTCAGTTCTTCTGTGATGACACGCCGTGCCGTTTGGCTAGTATCTGCTTACGTTTGGACAGACAGTAGTGCCTTCATACGCAGTGTCAAGACGTCAAGTATTCTTGTACTGCTGGACTCTGAAGATGAAGGCACAAAGATCCATCTAAATCTGAAAACTACTAACCCAACGACACGGCGTCACATCCCAGAAGACCCGAATGTTCAGCGGCAGCGCTGTGAAAACATCAACCTCGCGTCGACGTGCCACTCACGCGAGTACCACATCGTCAAAAACCTACGGACTTACCGGTGTTTTTCTTAATAGGGTTCGTAAGACTGCGACACTCTGGATAATGTTGCCCAATAGTTAACTGACAGTAAAAGGACAAAACTGTCTCTATACACGCCATGAAGGCGTATAGGGGGAGTGGAGGTAGAGCGCCACTCATTCTTGACCTTGGGATTAGACGGAGGTGAGTGGTCAGGGTGATAATCCGGCCGCTTTACTTCCGGCGCCCTCTACACACGCCATGAAGGCGTATAGGGGGAGTGGAGGTAGAGCTCCGCTCATTCTTGACCTTGGGATTAGACTGAGATGAATGGTCAGAGTCATACTCCGGCCGCTTTACTTCCGGCGCCCACTGAATTGGAGGCTGGCTGGGTTCCACAGCCGGTCTGAACGTTTCGGAAAAGCGATGTCTCTTGCCCCTACCGGGTTTGAAACCGCTGGTAGTCCATTCCGTGGTCTAGTCACTATACTGACTGAGCTACCTAGGCCCCAGTTAATCGACGGTGTAATTTAATGTCGGGAGTGAGACGGACTGATGCTGACTAATCGATATGCAAGAAGCTAATGTAATCAACATATCCGATGTGCAGTAAATGCCGCCACATGATTCATGGTCATGTAAAGGCCATACCGCATGGAAGAAGCCCTACGTTTGCACCTAAGTTAGAGTCCATTTAGGTGCAGTTCAGTCTAAGTACTAAAACTGCTTTGTTGTTCGATCTGTTGACAGCCACTGAAAAATCTCGATCAAAGGGTGACGACTCTGACTGGCATTAAGGAGATCACAGGTTCGAAACTCTTCACTGACGTCTCCTGCGGCATTTCTCAGTGCCTCGGACAAATTCCCGGGCAGTACCTGAAGGCAGACCAGGTGCTCTTCCTCATAAGTCGATCCCTCTTAACTGCGCACTCATCATCCTACCATCCGACACTAAATATCCTGAGCTAACGACCGCATCATTAAACCGCCATAAATAGAACTAAATAAAACAGTTAATAACTAACTAACTAACTAACCAACCAACCAACCAACCAACCAACCAACCAACCAACCACCTACCTACCACCTACCTACCTACCTACCTACCTACCTACCTACCTAACCAACCAACCAACCACCTACCTACCTACCTACCTACCTACCTACCTACCTACCTACCTACCTA
>BLKM01001554.1:374350-394116 GCA_013340265.1 Coptotermes formosanus
TTATATACCTGAAACAAACCATGTTTCTAGGGTACACAGTGCCGCAGCTATTCCGCGCGTACTGTTAATGGTGCATATAGCGCTGTCTGCAATATTAAACTCTTTTGTGCTTCTACATCAGTACTTTCGGAAGTATGTGTGCTTATTATTATTATTATTATTATTATCATCATCATCATCATCATCACTGTTATTACCATTATTATTATTATTATTATTATTATTATTATCCGCACTCCTTAATTCACAGCAGTTCAGCCGGTTCCCAAAACAGTACCAGTCTCACTGACCAAGCAATTCTTATTCATCGTTCGACCAAAAACTGTGGGGCACTGCGCTACAAGCCGGAAGGTCGCGGGCTCGATTCCCGATGGTCTCACTGGAATTTTTCGTTGACATAATCCTTCCGGCCGCACTGTGGCCCTGGGGTCGACTCAGCCTCTAACAGAAATGTGTATCAGGAATATTTCCTGGGGGGTAAAGGCGGCCCGTGCGTAGGGCTGACAACCTTACCACCTTCATGTCTCGAAATCTGGAAGCCTCAACCTCCTGCATCCTTCAGGGCCTGTCTAGGCCTGTAATGGGATAGCTTTACCTTTTTACCAAAAACTGACAATACGGCACGTATTAAGCAGTACCATTATGCACAACACGCCTTATCGGAAGGCTTGGAGTATGAGACTGAATGTGCGCTGTCCATTCGAACATTATACTTGTAAAGTGTGCCAATCCATTGTACCATATATGAATACCAAATCGGTGTGTACTGCGCATGCACCATAGAGATATTGACCTTGCCTGACTAATATTGCACTCACCTCCATTTCTTTATGCCATGAAATGTAACGTTTCGAGATTGGAAAACATATTAATCAATGTTATAACAGAAATATTTAGTGCAAGAAGGATGTATAGCATATGAAACGGAACAGCGTTGAAAGCTGAGGCGCTGCTACTGCTGGAGTTCCTTCCATCTATGTCTAGGTATGCCTAATGGTCTCTTCCGTCCACGGTTCAGGGCCCAAACATTTGTCTTTTCCATTGTATATGTAAAACCAAACAATACCCCCAAGTCCACGGTTTTGTACACTTCTATAACACGGTGAATTATTTAATGATTACTTTCAAATAAAGAACTTATACTGAACACCGCATTACCACGGTAAACGACACAACTAGACAAATTTAATGATGCCTAATACAACGTAATTCAACAAACTGAAGAAAGTCAAGAAGAACGCACAGAAATTCGAAGTCTGCGCCACTAGAAAAGAAACTAGCAATGCTGGTCACTCATCCGCGAGATACATTGCTAATAACGTGGGTGTATGTTGGTAACATACTAAATAAGCAATCTCGGACAGCCGACGTGGGGTGGTCCTCGGCTTGGCGTTGGGCGTAGGGTAACAACTCCTCACCGTAGAAGCCCACATACTACGAAAGGTTAGACAGGGCCTGTACCTAAGCCAACTGCCATAACACAGGCACAAATAAGGTAGTTAGGAGAAAGATTAGGAAACAAGAACGGACAACAGGCTTAGAAGTTGCATGAAGGGTGTAAGATGTCACGTTCTGAAAGCGGTGGTTATGAAAATTACTGTTGTACACCTCGTATAACATTTATACCCGGAAGATGGAAGCGGCAGTTTCCTACGAAACATCGATACCTAACAACCAACATGAGTAGTGCAAAGCTGAAAAAGACAATAATATGGAGGATTAATCTTTACCAAACTGTGGCTAAAATTAAAGTAAAAAATGCCTATGCGCCCAACTTACACGCATTATTAACCACAGCAATAAGTAGAAATGAGCAATCGCCTTTATGTTCCGATATTTGTAACACCGGTACACACTGAATATACACTGTACGTGAAACCTACATAAGTTATGCCAAACTGTGTTACAGCATAGTTTACAGGCGATTTAAATAAATACATTTACTACATTACTGAAAAAAATTAACCATTTAAGGCCTAGCGGTAACTTTACATACGACCAGGTTTAACATTAAAAAATTCTACGTGGTGCGCACATTGCGTTTATGTGTTTTGTACGGATCTCAGAACAAACAGCAACTTTTGCCTTATAAAACATTAAGAGATTGGTTTTTATAACCGAAGTGGAGAGTGTTTACAGCGCGGTACGCACTGAGTCCTTATATAAAACAGATACGCTTCGTCATTAAAGGGTTAACCTTCTAAAGCCTGGCGGTAACTTTACATACAACCAGGTTTAACATTAAAAAATTCTACGTGGTGCGCACATTGCGTTTATGTGTTTTGTACGGATCTCAGAACAAACAGCAACTTTTGCCTTATAAAACATTAAGAGACTGGTTTTTACAACCGAAGTGGAGAGTGTTTACAGCGCGGTACGCACTGAGTCCTTATATAAAACAGATACGCTTCGTCTTTAAAGGGTTTATTACCAACAACAGATCATTTACGCATTCCTTGGAAGCTACGTCCTTTTTGCACTAAATGCTTGAATCCTATCAAAGGTTTATATGTCAGTCATCTGTTAGTCAATTTTGGCGAAGAACGTATCAAAGGCGGTCATTCAGGATTTCTCACGTAGTAGAATAAGAAATACTCGAAACAGTCCACAACCAGAGTCTGTCAAATAGACGTCAGTATAAAGGTGAAGGTAAATGTAGTCAGTAGAGGTATAGCTCCATTCATTCTTAACTTCGGTACTCGATGGAACTGACGTTCTCATACGTATGCGTTCACCAAAGTACTGAAGTGTAAAGGTTTATTCAGACCTGCAGCTTGAGGCGTAAGTACGAGTACTTCGCAAACGAGACTGCACACCACATTGCTAGCCTTACCAGCTACATACCTGGCTCATCGTGATTGCTTAAGTCTGCTTCCACTGCCACAATGGTTACGCGAACGCGCCACAGTCTAACGTTGTACGCACATCGCCTGTCTTTTTAACCCTTTAAAGACGAAGCGTATCTCTTTTATATAAAGACTCAGTGCGTACCGCGCTGTAAACACTCTCCACTTCGGTTATAAAAACCAGTCTCTTAATGTTTTATAAGGCAAAAGTTGCTGTTTGTTCTGAGATCCGTACAAAACACATAAACGCAATGTGGGCACCACGTAGAATTTTTTAATGTTAAACCTGGTGGTATGTAAAGTTACCGCTAGGCTTTAAAAGATTAAAGACGAAGCATATCTGTTTTATATAAGGACTCAGTGCGCACCGCGCAGTAAACACTCTCCACTTCGGTTATAAAAACCAATCTCTTAATGTTTTATAAGGCAAAAGTTGCTGTTTGTTCTGAGATCCGTACAAAACACATAAACGCAATGTGCGCACCACGTAGAATTTTTTAATGTTAAACCTGGTGGTACGTAAAGTTACCGCTAGGCTTTAAAAGGTTAACCCTTTAGAGACGAAGCGTATCTGTTTTATATAAGGACTCAGTGCGTACCGCGCTGTAAACGCTCTCCACTTCGGTTATAAAAACCAGTCTCTTAATGTTTTATAAGGCAAAAGTTGCTGTTTGTTCTGAGATCCGTACAAAACACATAAACGCAATGTGGGCACCGCGTAGAATTTTTTAATGTTAAACCTGGTGGTACGTAAAGTTACCGCTAGGCTTTAAAAGGTTAAATTTAGCACCTTCAATGGCGTGTCAATCGGCGCGCTGCTCCAGAGCAGCGCGCCGACGTCAGCAATAAATTGCCCGCCCACCACTTACCTGGGCGTTAGCGCTGACCCTCTTATGTCAACTCGTGAATGATACTGGGCGATACTGTAAGAACTCGAGCGGACGTCCACACCACACCGGAACACAGGCGTCGAGACGCTCACAACCGTATGAATGAACACATTGTTTACAAACACTGGAACTCCCTATCGGCGTTGATAGCCATTCAACATTTTTCTCGTAACCCTTCTTACTTACTGGCCAAGCATGTGGTCATTTCTAACAGATTTTTGGAAGACGCTCGAAACGGGGAGTTTAAATACGGCGCAGGGAAATATGGAACACCGACATGGCACTAAAACACTCAGAAAATGCACAAATATTCGTCGTCATCTACTGAGCTCCAAGGGAACGTGATGGTATTGTATGGGGCGCCGGTACTTTGGACATCACATATAAATTAATTTTCTAAGCTAGAACCTTTCTCGTCTCACCAATATTATTCGCGTAAAAAGAAAGTAACACGAAGAATGAGGTACGCACAGGGGATACAAGACGTACACACAGGACTTTGGCTGAGAAACCTGAAGGAAAGAGGCCACATGGAAGAAATAGGTGTAGATGGGAGGATAATATTAAAATTGATCTTCAAGAAATGTGGGTTGAGGTGGACTCGATTCTTCTGGCAAAGAATAGGAAAGAGTGGCAGGCTGTTGTGAACGCGATAATGAACATTCGAGTTCCGTAAAATGCGGTAATTTTTTTTTATTAGCTGAGAAACTATCAGCTCTGCTGCATGCAGTTAGCTAAGCACTTGCCGTCATAGACCGTAGTCACCTCTAAACACGATAATGAGCACGCACGACTTCCAGGCATAGAACCAATGTAACAAACTACATAATGTATTCCACTTACATTTCTGTTTTCATTTCTTGAAAGCCCCTAGAACAGTTTTCTAGATTACACTAATTTCTATCCACTGTTGCCCTCCAAAGCTCTTTTACCATATAACATATCCATAAATTATCGCCTCTCTGTTGTTACCCTTGAGTTCAGTACTTCACGGCGCCCAGAGGAAGAAACTTTTGTGAAAAAATGACATAAATCCACAAAAACAAGAAAATTATATTCCTTGTACCGACATCTCATAATTTTGAAAGCGATTTTGAAGGGCTTTACGCCCCCCCCCCCTCCCCAGTACAGACCCGACGCAGCCATTGAATAGGAGACTGTGTGGGCCCCAGTGCCGGTCTGGAAATTTTAGAGAAAAGAAAAATTCTTGCCCCTGATGGGAATCGAACCACGGTCCCTCGGTCGTCCAGCCTGCATCCTAGTCACTATACCGCTTCTTTTTTTTAAATTTCAATCCCGAAATGTTGGTTACGTAGAAATTTTTCACAAATTCCACCGCAGATGTTCATTTTCGTGCAACAAAATTACTACTGTTTGTCACGTGATTTCATGCTTTTTTTTTAATTCTTGACCCTTGAAGTTGGGACCGATAAAATGCCCCGAAACGTCGGTACAGGACTACCACCACTCAACGCTGCGTGACATCCCAGAACAGCGCAGCTCTACTCTACTACTGTTCGTATTCACACCACAGTCAGTTCCGCTGTAAGGCGACAGCTGCGTTCTTTTGAGACCTCACGTTACAGAAAATCGCGTAACGATAGTAACAGGGCCTACGGCGCGACATCTTCACACTGGTCGCTGAGCCCCCGTAGCTGCCAACACGTGTTATACAAACGGCGTTCACAGATTCATCAATTGCGTTATTGTCAGTTCGCCTTAACGAAACACACGTAACAGCACCCCCCCCCGTCCCCCCCCCCCCCCCCCCCCCGCCCCCCGGGGGGGCGCCCCCCCCCCCCCTGACCCTGAGACTATAGAATTTATGTCTGATTTTAAAAATTAGGTTACAAAAATCATGCTGTAAGTACCACACAACACTGTTTGCAGCTGCGTTTATATACATACGAATATAACTACACGTTCCATCACTCAATCACAGTGTCCTGTCTTTTTGCTTTTTTTTTAAATTTTATTAATTTATTTTTCAAAATTCTAACGTACTAGTCACCAGCTGATTTCAATGGCTGATTTTGGCTGAAGGTGAAATCACGTAAAACTTTTTATATCATAATAGATTCAAACCCTGTGTTTTTTTAAATTTCGGTTTTGGAGGGTTTGGGGGGGGGCTGCAGACTGGCAGCCCCCTCCCCGTTGAGTGCGCCCCTGCTGTACTTCCACGCTTCAGGTTCTTCATACTGACATCCACTATTCCGTTACATAGACGTTCCAATTTTTTCGTTACCTACAGCGACACTTGCTTTATTGGGCCCTAACTGCTGGCCAGTTCAAGTTCCATTGCACGTTGTCACACCAGAAGCATGTCAGTTCCCTCGAACTTATCTTTCTAACCGAAATTCATACGTTATATTTTAACTGACCCATTGAGGCTCCACGTACTAAGGTAAAGATAAAGGTCACCCTATTACAGGCCATAAAGGCTCAGAAGTGAAACAGAGGTACAGCTCTACTTGCCTTAACCTCGGCACTAGGTGGGAATGCGTGTTCAACGCCACGCCCCGGTCGTTTTATCCCCCCAGAAGGAGACCCGGTATGCATTGTACAGGAGACTGGGTGGGTCCCAGAGCGGGTCTGGACGGTTTGGAGAACAGAAAAATCTCTTGACCCTGCCGGAATTCGAACACCGGACCGTCCAGCCCGTAGCCCAGTCGCTGGAACGATATCGCAAGTCTGCTACTCATTGCGTCAGAGGGGAGCTTTCAAAATTATTCATTGAATTTTCAACAAGGTTTCTGCCAGCGACGTATAATATAATCCGTTGGTCAGTTTATGAACAGAACACGTTCATCTGTAAGCGCTCATATATTATAGCCGGGTAAATAAGACCTCGCACAGTTGGCACAGCGTTGTTTAATATGCTACAAATCAGCATTAAACAAAACACACGTGGGAGTATCATTTAACGATCTACTGGGACTCACAATTTCAGGATTCAATACTAAGTGGTGTTTGTGTCACTTCTACACCACAAGTTCGCGCGAACACCATGTTGCTATTACTGACTGCAGGAAATTAAGTAAGTACAGAGTGGAAATGACCTCTATTATCATCAGGACCACACCAACTCCCATGCATATTCGCCAGTTGTTTTCACAATTTTTTAGAGTAGAAACGAGGACACAAATATGATGATATCATAGGCTTGTCTTTACATATATACAACATGATACGTGACGTCATACGGCGGGCCCCCACAATATTCACGCGCTACGCCACTACAAAGCGATAACCACAGAAATCAAAGTATTTTTACGTCACGCACAAACGAAGCTTTATCGCAACAAAGTGTGTGCTGCTATCTGATGGTGCTATGTTAACCAACTTGGTAACCCGGGTGTGACGTTACTTGCAACCACAGCAACGGGGAAGTGGTTCAGTATATTACTATTATCGATCAAGATCGATTCTTATCGACTGCTATCGATTATTAGAGGAATGCGTGTCGTTGTGGTATCAACGTGTGACTTGCTGGCTCCCGCTCTCACAGCAAGATTATTATGTGGGTACACAAAGAGTGAAATTCGTACCAACGGTCACTCACAACAGAGTTCCATAACTATGACATGAGATGGCAGCTCTGCCACTGAACTCACCTGAAGACGGTCTTCTCACACATTCATTGAAAAAGAAAATTTAGTGGGGTTTCCATTTTCACGGCGGAGGGAGATTACACAGATCTCTGTCCTCTACGGGGCCTACTGAGCACTCCCGAATGGAAAATAAATAAATATAACAATGGGTTAAGATTTTGACGACGGGGAAACAGAATTACTGGGAGACAAGCCTGTTTCAGTGCCACTTTGCCCACCACAAATCTCACATGGATTGCCCCAGAACTGTGCCCGGCAACTCATGGCCTGAGCCATGGTAAGCCCGAAAGAAATGGAAAGAATTTTTCCAATTTTACGTTTTTCTTAACTCCCTTATGCCGATCGCAGCGGCCACGCGGTCTAAGGCGTGGGTTTGCGAGCGTTCGCTTGCTGGGGCTGTGGGTTCGAATCCCGTCGTCGGGGACATGGATATCTGTCTGTTGTGAGTGTTGTGCGTTGTCAGGTAGAGGTCTCTGCGTCGGGCTGATCACTCGTCCAGAGGAGTCCTACCGCCTGTGGTGTGTCAGAGTGTGATCGTGAAGCCTGGATAATGAGGAGGCCCTGGCCCACTGGGGGCTGCTGAGGAATTGGAAAAAAAAGGTCAACGCTTGCATATATTATGGCCATCCTCATCGGATCCAAAATACGACAAGTTTTCCAGTCAGTAATATTTTTTATGGTTAGGACGATGGCACAATAAAGATATTTCTCTTCTCCGAAACGTCCAGACCGGCTTTGGGGCCAATCCAATGCCCCAGACAATAGGCACCGCGAGGTTCTTTTCCTGGGGTAAAGCGACCGGGGCGTGAAGTTGACCACTCACCACCATCTAGTACAGAGGTTAAGAATGAGTGGAGGTATACCTCTCCTCCGTCTATATGCCTTCTAGGAGTGGAGAAAGACAATTTATTCCACAGAGCCCAGTGAAGTCCAGGGGCCCAAAAACGTGAAGACGTTTAGGAAACACCGACTTACATAAGGAAACTGGCCAAAAACACTCGACAGCCAATCTGATTTTTCCTAAAATACACTACTGAAAGTGCTTGACATGGCCTATATATTCTGGATGACAAAAACAAAAGTTACCAAAACGCCCCATAAACTGTACTGGTATAATGAAATTGCTTATTTATTATGACAATCTCATGAATATATAGCGCTATTCCGGTTGAGCAATGTTCTATTATTTACCACCGTGGCGCCGCATAGTGATTTTCTGATGTACTAAACGGTTGCCAAGCAACGCAACAGCAGTGAATACACAGCATAACTTACAGATTGGTTTGCACGCTCAAGCCGTTATGGGCGCCTGGTGGGGCTGCCGAAATAAGAATGGGAGGAATGATACGGGCCCTTTTAAGTAAGAATATTTAATTAAATTGTAATTAAAGTCTCACGCGATTTCAAGATTTGTACCTTGTTTAATGGTACAACGTCACTTGCACTCTTTGACGAATACAACTGTCTAGGTAAATCAATCCCTGGACAGGCCCTGAGGGTTCCAGGAGGTTGAGGCTCCCTAATTTCAAGACAATCAGCACACGAAGCTGGTAAGGTTGTCAGCCCTACGCAGCGGCCGCCTTTTCCCCCCCCCCCCCCGGAGATATATATATCCCTGGTACTCATTTCTGTTAGACGCTGAGTCGACCCCAGCGCCACAGTGCGGCCGGAAGGATTATGTCAATGAAAAATTCCAATGACACCATCGGGAATCGAACCCGCAACCTCCCGGCTTGTAGCGCAGTGCCTCGACCAACTGCGCCACTGTGTGCGGCCCCAAATACAACTGCACCTGCGTTTTTATTTTCACTTACTTTTGGTTCAGCGATCTCATTCTGTCATCATTTTCAAACAGCAGGTGTTCGTAATGTTGTTTCCATTTTCTGCAAAGATGATAAACATGTTTATGGTATCACTTCGTCCTGTGAAACAGAACAACCAACCAAATTACGAAAAAAACAGGAAATGAAATTTCAGTCCATTTACAAAGGCCTTTTTTCCATTCGAATTCTGTACGATTACATTAATTGAAGTAGCAAAATCCGATGTGACAACAGAAACCGGTATCTCTGCTACGGGAATATTAAATGTGACAGGTTGAACATTCACAGCGAGCAGTTCAGGGTTCTAATTGCAAGTGGTGGCTTATGCGTGCGCTGGAATACTTTGATCAAACATGGGCACGTTTGTTATGTATTTATTTGCCTACTTATTCATTTATTATTCTTTCAATAATGCTATCACTACCGCAGGGTCCAATATGCAGATTGATAAATAATGAGTTACAAAAGATGTGGAACGACGTCGTTGTGCCATAATTTTTGGTACTATTTTGGAACTGCTTTGAAGATACTGAGAAAAACCAGCTAAAACCTCAGTCAGACTAGTGGGTGTCCAAAGGAGGGATCTGAACCAAGAACCTAACGGATACAAAGGCCCTGGTCTTCGAGACCGGACACACGGCACCAAGAATTACTCTAGGTCCCATTTAGCTTTCTAACGAATTGAAAAATATGAATATTTTGCAGATTAAACAGCGGCAGGAGTGGGAAGGTAACAACTGTCCGCATAATGGAGAGGTCATATACAGCATGCCAATTCATATTCACGTTAGTACTGAAGGAACAATTCTATCAACTACACGTGCGATTTGGTGCCCTCATTATTGCGACTATGAAAAATACCGTCTTCTGGTATATAACGCCGTTATCGACGTTTCGGAATAATAACAGCAGGTTACTTCAAAACTTCCCCAACTTCCTGACAAACTAAACGGTGCCCTATCCCAGACAACAGTAACATTATTCACACAAAAAAAAACTTTAAACACCAACGAATGCACAAAGAGTTTTTTTTCCGTCAATTATAACACACTCCTACATGTTTCGACCCTGTTGGGTCATCTTCAGGGAGAATTCCGTTGTCGTTACACTAGGTTGCACTATACAGTTAAGCGAGAATGTGCTATTGACTGTGCACTGCGCCGTTTATAGAGGCGTGAACTCTTTGTAGTCTCGGCTTAGTACAAGCCGAGACTACAGGGCCCCAGGGCCATAGTGCGACCGACAGGATTATGCCAATGAAAAAATCCAATCGCACCGCGACCTGCCGGTTTGTAGCGCAGTGCCTCAACCAGCTGCGGCACCGCGGCCGCCACCACTCGACCATACAGTATGTCAATTGCAAACAGCGTTTCGTAACGTCACTAAATAATATATCCGCAGAAAACGCAAGAAGCTTAAGGAATTAGCAATAAGAATGCGACCTGTTAAATTGTAAATGGAGTCCTCAACGTACATAAGGCACAATGTCAGTTTTGACGACAGGCAATTCACAATGCAAATGCAAGAACCGCCGTCATTTATAACGTACTTTGACAAAGGCACTTCCGTTCCTTGGTTGGTTGGTAGCTTGTCATGGTAAGCACCGTTCTTCTGTAACAACGTGAAATGACACAACAGTCTTCGCAACTAGTAGAATATATTATAAACTTACTGTAAATTAGGCGACATGTTTCGGTCCAAACGGACCATCATCAGGTCTGTGTACAAGAACTTGGTTTTTGAGTGGATGGATAAAGCGTTTGAGATCTCAGAAGGTGTTTATATGTTCAAGTCAGTGTCCAGGTTGTTAAATAGCAGTATGGTATAACACACAAGTACTATAGATAACATAGTCCCATTACAGGCCTGGACAGGCCCACAGGGTTCCAGGAGGTTGAGGCTCCAAGATTTCTAGACAGTTGTCAGCCCTACGCACCGGCAGCCTTTACCCCCCAGGGTACTCATTTCTGTTAGAGGCTGAGTCGACAGGATTATGTCAATGAAAAAATCCAGTGGCACCATCGGGAATCGAACCCGCGACCTGCCGGTTTGTAGCGCAGTGCCTCAACCAACTGCGCCACCGCGGCCCCTTTAGATAACAATAAGACTGGATAAACTAAGTCTAGATCTAAACCTAAGTACAATGGTTGACCCTTGGTAATGGGGAGTAATGTTCTTTTTCTTTTTCCGAGTTAAGGTAGTATATAACAACCTGGACACTGACTTGAACATATAAACACCTTCTGAGATCTCAAACGCTTTATCCATCCACTCAAAAACCAGGTTCTTGTACACAGACCTGATGATGGTCCGTTTGGACCGAAACATGTCGCCTGATTTACAATAAGGTTATAATATATACTACTAGTTGCGAAGACTGTTGTCTCATTTCACGTTGTTACAACCTGTCTCGCATCGGTATGCACTGTTCTTCTATTCTCTTTGCATTTGCCACTGTTACCGTGTGTGTTCTATGTGAGGTACGCCACTGAAGTGCGACACGTTATGAAAATGTTACTGTGCGGTCAACAATACAAACGTAGTTAAATATACCGAGTTCATTTATTAATTTGTTTAAATAGCTGTGTTATGTGTCGTTATACGCAAAGTGTGACTTGATGTCATAGCGTGCAAGCGGCTGGTTTGACAACAAACAATACAAAAACACATAACAAAGCACAAAAAATAGGCGTGGCCATGGCGGAAATCTCCGTTAATTAACTATTGTTTTCCCAGCAACGTAGCTGTAACGCTGGTCTTGAATTTTCAACCGGAACTGCGTAAATTTACAAAACAAAGACTCAAAAACCCACGCACCACAATAAACAAAACCAATTTTTCCAGTTTTCCGTTGTAAACAAACTGCACTTTTACAGTATCTTTTTTTCCCAGATACAGAAAGTGAACGACGGACAGACGGACGGACTGACGCTTGAATAAATGGGCGAAGTTAGACCAATAAGAATGCGCGACAGAAGAAAGCAGGTGTGAAATTACACAAAACATAAAACTTCTGATTCTATGCTTCAAAGAAGTGTATGAAGTGAACGCTTAATGGTGAGGTAACATCGATCCATTCGCCCAGCTGTCTGACCCCGAACTTCAAGTTCATAGATTTTGGATGCATTTGGATTTCATCTGCCGAAACATGTAGCTCACCTTTAACACAGTATTTTTATACAATAAATATAGCTGTGTTTGAACGTAACATTATTAAACAGTGAACCCTGATGTTACCGTTTCCTCAGTTCCCCCAGGCTAACGCCCGGACAGTACATCAATTAGTTGAAGGTCACTTCCTACCACGCCCTTTCTACGTCGTTATTAACCAATCGTCCCACTGTTCGACAATGTGTAGTCTGAGATAATAAGTGCGTCGCAATTCTCCTTCTTCTTCTTCTTCTTCTTCTTCTTCTTCTTCTTCTTCTCCTCCTCCTCCTCCTCCTCCTCCTTCTTCTCCTCCTCCTCCTTCTTCTTCTCCTCCTCCTCCTCCCCCTTCTTCTTCTCCTTCTCCTTCCCTTCTTCTTCTTCTTCTCCTCCTCCTCCTCCCCCTCTTCTCCTCCTCCTCCCCCTTCTTCTTCTCCTCCTCCTCCTTCTCCTCCTCCTCTCCCTTCTTCTTCTTCTTCTTCTTCTTCTTCTTCTTCTTCTTCTTCTTCTTCTTCTAGCGGCTCTACAACTGTACGTCAGTTTTGGTCTGTTCAATTATCCCTTTCCATTTATTTCTATCTTGTGCGGGTTTCTTCCAGTTTTGGACCTTCATCACTTTTAAGTCGTTCCTGACGTCTTCCTCCCACCTTAGTTTTGGTCTTCCAATGTGTCTTGGAGCTATAGGTTTCCAATTTGTTACATTTTTCACCGTCCCGTCTTCAGGCATTCTTTCAATGTGGCCTGGCCAACTGATTCTTTGGGCTTTGACGTATCTCACTATATTAGTAGCATGGTTAATAAGAGTAGCCAGTTCATCATTTGTTCTAATTCTCCATCTATCTTCGCTCACTTTAATTGGTCCAAATATTTTTCTTGGTATTTTCCTTTCGAACACCATCAGTTTTTGTTCAATTTTGTCTTTAAGTGTTCAAGTTGGCCGTGCCATGACTCAGGCGGTTAGCCGCCGGCCTCCCACCGCGGAGGCCCGGGTTCGATCCCGGGTCAGTCCATGTGGGATTTGTGGTGGACAAAGTAGCACTGGGACAGGTTTTCCCCCGAGTTCTTCGGTTTTCCCCTGTCAATTTCATTCCAGCGGTGCTCCATTACTAGGAAAAGGACAAAAAATAATCATCATCTTCATCACAGGGTTGCACAATAAGCCTCAAGGCTGCGGTGCGTCCGTAGCGTCTGCTGCGGGGCCCTTCACCGCTAAAAAAGTGTGTCCAAGTTTCACATGCGTATGTAACTACTGGTCTAACTACAGTGTGCGCCGCAAATAGATAAATAACTGTCGATATGTCACTGCGTGCCCTCAGCGTCGCCCTACGCCTGTACGTGGCACAGCAAGTCAGTCCACACGCGAACGAATGTCCCTGCCTCTGCTATAAACACAATTATAGAATGAGGTGAACTGAACGTCTTAAAATTCAAATCACCATCCCGGTCCGCTGGCGGACATCAAGTCGGCGTTCCACTCCACTTCTTCGCGCGCCTTCCTTCAGGCCCAATCTATTCTGGTTGGGTGATTCCTAGTTTTATTCCGTGTCGATAGAGCTCACTTGGTGCATTCACGTTCGGTGAAATTTGTGGGAAACTTTACAGGTTTAATGAGACTTTGCGTGTTTGGACGGAGGTGGCTACCATAATAACTGTCTGATGGCACGTGGCGGCCGTGCAGTTTCGCACGAGAGTTGCTAAATTTTAGACGAATCTGCAGCCTTCCTTATCGCCAGCATAGCTAATACGAACACTTCTAATAAATAAATAAATAAATAAATAAATAAATAAATAAATAAATAAATAACGCCGTCTCTATACAGTCCACAATTGCATTTAATCTTACTTTATTTGCTTAACGCGGTGGCGCAGTTGGTTGTGGCACTGCACTACAAACCGGAGGGTCGCGGGTTCGATTCCCGATGGTGTCATTTGTATTTTTCATTGACATAATCCTTCCGGCCACACTATGGCCTTGGGGTTGACTCAGCCTCTAACAGAAATGAGTATCAGCAATATTTCCTGGGGGGAAAAAGGCGGCCGGTGCTTACGGCTAACCTTACAACCTTCATTTGCCGATTGTCTTGAAATCTGGGGGCCTCAACCTGCTGGAACCCTTAGGGCCTGTCCAGGGATTGCTTTGCTTTTATTTTATTTGTTTAAAGCGTCATTTAAGGCACGTTTCGACCTGGGCTAGACCATCATCAAGAAAATCTTGCATATACAACACTGAAAATTACGGTTGACTTTGAATTTGTATCGTACATGCGTTAACCGCATGATTCTCTGTACATTAGTATGCCTGTTGCAACTGGTTCAGTACATGCACAGTATCACACTGCTTACGTATTATGATGCATATTTAAAGATAGCTGCAATTCTCAAGGTAGTGCGCTATAGTGTTTTCTTTTATAATGGCCGAGTAAAGGCCGAAGTGTGTCGGAAATAACACTGTAGACAAATGAAGGAAGGGTTAACACAATACTCCAGTATACACACATCGTGTTATGTTAATTATCATGGCAAGGATGCACAAAATAAACACGAATAACTTTAAATAATATTGTAAATACATTTAAGAGAACCTGAGAAACACAGTCGAACGCGGTTATAACGTCACGAAAGGGACCGCATATTTTGTGTCGTTATAAACGAGTGTTGTGTTATGGTTAACGGTGAGAAATTAATTGGTACTACAGAATATCTGACGTTATAAGCGAGGTTTCGCTTAAAACGATGTCGTTGTAAGCGGGCTCGACTGTATACAGTTGTGTAGGACGCCCGTTGGTTCAATTTTACACTTTTCTTCGTAGTTCCAATTAATGTTTATTATGAACGTGTTTATTTAACGTGATATTGAGTAACAAAATAATGGCTTCGGAGAAACACAGGACCAAAGAAACGCTGTCGAATGACGCGTGATTACAAATCAATAGACGTAGCCTACACCGTTACGCGAAGCTGTCTCTGTTCGTATTGATTTGGTATGGGACACCCGTTGTTAGGCTGAAGACACTCACAAGTTAAACAAGTATAATGCACACTGATTTATATAATGTGAATGTAACACAACACACTTCACAGGTTCGCACCCAGAATTTTTCACTGGGGGGAAGGGGGGGGGGACCCTGAGGCTGTATATAATGAAATTTGATTTTAAAAATTGTGTTATAAAAATCATGTAAGTCCAACACAACACTGTCTGCACCTGCATTTATATACATACAAATATAACTACACGTTCCATCACTCAATCACAGTGTCCTATCCTCATATTTTTTAATTTTATTAATTTATTTTTCAAATTTCTAATGTGCTAGTCATCAGCTGATTACGGTGGCAAATTTCGGCTGATGGGCAAAACACGTACAGCATTTGATACCATCGTATCTAGAAAACATGTCCTTTTTTAATTTCAGCTTTGGAGGTTTTGGGGGGCTGCAGCCCGGCACCCCCCCTTTGAAAGCGCCCCTGACGGTTCATGATATCCTGCCTGAATGTGACGCCACTTGCGCACACACTACACTCACTCTGGGGGCCAGACACCCTCGGTATGTACATACTTTCACCCCAGTGTTCGACAGATAGCACCAGCAGTCAGGTGGCCTCACCGTTCACCCTACCTCGTGCCATGTACAAAAAGACTTTCTCTGCTCGGTTTTCAACGTCCCTTCTCCTCTGGTTCTTACGAATAAAGCACAGTACACATCAAGCAGTTCTATAGCCGTAACCCTCCTGCATTACTTCTTATTTTTTCTTTACACCTTATACTTCATTCTTTTACGTATTTTTTCTTCACTTACATATTTTCTTCTATCATTTTCATTGTTTTCCCTTTTCTCCTTATACATTTCACTTACCTCGGTATTTTTAGTTTGATCCATCCCGAAGTGCGCATAGAATAACACGAGCTACTTTATATGTTCCGTTCAGCACACCCTGTACTCACCACTATACATGTTCCGTTCAGCACACCCTGTACTCACCAATTATTCTAACACCACATGTTTCGGCCGTTCGATCATCATCACGTGTGTAACACAAAAACACTCAATACAAGGCAAAGCAAAAGTTTTTGTGACATCTCACAAAATTTTATGAACTCTTCTCGGGCTGATAGCCGTGTCAATTGTTTAAAAACCTCCGACGTTTCAGAGACACGCTCAATCTCCATCCTCAGGGATCACTTTCCCTGAGGACGGAGACTGACCGTGTCTCCGAAACGTCGGAGGTTTTTAAACAATCGACACGGTTATTAGCCCGAGAAGAGTTCGTACAATTTTGTCGTCGTGAAAACCTGAAGACATACATCTCACAAAATAATATATTGTAAAACGTGCGAGTACACGTTACAGTTGGATTCTTGCAACCTGTGCCTGTCACTAGCTGGGAATAATTCATATTTATTTTAATTAACCCTTTAAAAGCGAAGCGTATCTGTTTTATTTAAGGACTCAGTGCGTACCGCGCTGTAAACACTCTCCACTTCGGTTATAAAAACCAGTCTCTTAATGTTTTATAAGGCAAAAGCTGCTGTCTGTTCTGAGATCCGTACAAAACACATAAACGCAATGTGGGCACCACGTAGAATTTTTTAATGTTAAACCTGGTGGTACGTAAAGTTACCGCTAGGCTTTAAAAGGTTAATAAAGGTATTTAAAATTCCTTTAAAATTCCCCACTTCCTTCGTCTTACTTTATCTTCTTTCTTTTCATATTTTGTCTTCGTCAAGTTGCTTTTTATGTCTCCCTCCTTCATTTACTTATTTCTTCTTAGTATCTGATACTTATTTTCATTCTTTGTTCCGTTTCTTCCGTCTTTCCTTCTTACCTACTCGCGCGGTACAGTAACAGCAACAATTTCATCCGTCCCCCAGTAAGACCTCTATCAGCCGGGTAGCCCCCCCCCCCCCCCCGTGCCACAATTCCTATTCTCCTTGCACTGTGTATGTGCATCCCTTCGTATGAACAGCCCCTGACAACTACAGCGCCAGCATGTGATAGTGTTTCATCAAGCGCGTATGTCTACATATCCGACGGTTAATTAGACAGAAAGCAGCGCCGTTCCAGCGGGTCGACGCATACAGTAGCTACAGTAGGGTACAGGGACACTTGACCTATAGAACCGTGATGATTGACTATGTGTGTATGTTAACGTCGTGTCCATGATGCGCCATTTTTATAGTAACACGTGATTTCCACAGACGGAATACCTAGTTTAGCACCTATGCTATCTGAACGACAAACAGGTAACCTGATGCATTGTTATGGAGAGGGTAGGGAAGGAGATAGAGATACGAAAGGGATAATGGGGAGAAAAGGGTGAAGGACAAACGGAAGACATAATTACCCACGTGAATCTCAATTGGACTCTCCATTACCTCACAACATTCTTACTGCAACCTACAGTGTGCGCAATTTGAAGTTAACACACCGGTACTGCCTACGACTCAAGTCTTATGGGATGTGACGTCATGTCGTTGGGCCGGTGGTTTCCGACGCTTCGAAGGATCGCGGTACTTTATCTTCGGGGACAAGAAGGCAAAGAAGAACCCCCTGCCCAATCACACAGCACTGGACTGCTTCACCCTTTAAAAAGGGCCCCATACGTTTTCCCGAAACGTCGGTAACAAACTACCATTCTACGCTGCGTAAAATCTCAGACGAGCGAAGATATCAATTACACCGCGTCGGAAGCCCGAAATCAAAACATCACTACGCTTCGGCATAAAGATACAATAATTTTTAAAAGTAGGGGCGCGAAGTAAATTTGAGTGAGAATTTTGGCGGTGCTTATAGAGTAAATGGCAGAGAAAGGATCGGCAGGGTGGTAGCCGGTGGCGGAAATTAATGGCGAAGAATAAGAAGATGACAACGACGTTAATAAACCAAGTTTCTTTTCCGTGGGTAAATCGGCTGGGGCGTGAAGTTGACCATTCACTTCCATCTAGCACCAAGGCTAAGAATCAGTGGAGTTATGCTTCTAAGTCCCCCGCACGCCTTCATGGCGTGGACAAGGACAACTTCACTTTTTATGTATTACTAAAAACTAAATTAAATGGTTTTAATTGCCCAGCAGTAAGAGATGAAATACGTGGCATCAAAAAAAGATGCTGGCGAGTCAGCGAAGCCACGTTATATGTATATTAGTGTAGAGTGTAACAAAAGCAGAAGCACTGTTCTTTACTCATGAGAATGCGGTTGACCTTCACAGCGTTGGTACAGTCCCTTTAACACTAGCGACGACGGTAGGGATGAGAATGCGGTTGACCTTCACAGCGTTGGTACAGTCCCTTTACACTAGCGACGACGGTAGGAAGGAAAACGCACAGATCCTACCAAAAACGTGATTCTCTATCACTGCATGACCTTCTTCCCACTGGTCGCCATTTGTTAGATTACGCGTTTACAGCAATCGTAAGGCCAAATTTATTCACACATCTAACCACACAGAACGCAACAGAAAATAACCGTTTTATCTCGCACACACAAAATACGACTGCACCTCAGCCTAATGCATTTCTAACAGGAATACATCGGTTAGTGGTCACAAACAACGGACGGTTGGTTTTCCCCAGTGCATACAACTGCCAAGGTCAACTGCACATTCCTCAGTCACTGTCAGTACTTCGAGCAGTGTCTGCCATACCAGTACACACTGACCGCATATATCGCTCCCTGTTTCCGTGCGTTAGTAAAAAGCATCCCTCCAAACATTCGATCAACCGAATAATCTTGCGACAGCATGCGGAAGATCCGCACCAGTCACTTTACATGGTGTTTGCTGCTAGAAACAAGTGGGGCCGGGGGCCTCTACACTGATTTGAATCCGAACCGCACCAACACGAGATCTTGTGTCATATCAGAGTTGCCATGACAACCAAGCCTGAAGAGATTCGTTCGTCTCTTGTTTCGGGAACTTGCAATGCGAAGGCGTAGCAGTCGATGTGACGAGGCTAAGTGAAAGGAAGAAGTGACATACGGAACTCCGAGCCGTTTTGAAGTTCCAAAGTGATCTCCCATTACCAGTTCTTCCGTCCGTCCCTGTTTCAAGTTACTGTATCGACTATGTAGGCATTAAATTTTTTATATGGACGTGAAGCTTCGTTTCTGGCAATGAGGAAAGGAAATGAAGATGTGTGAAATTGGGTTTCTGAGGGAAACATCTGTACCTGGGCATGCAGCACGCACGGAACACATAAGAAAACCCAACATTGTGATCGGGAAGCCTTGAAGGGGAACAAAACACTGAAAATTAAAGGCAGATAGCAAGATAATATTACAATTCATCATACAGAAATATGATGCTAGGGTGTGGACTGAATTCATGTAACTCAGGGGACAAAACTCTTCATCATACAGTGATAAATCTTCGAGCAATATAACACGCGGAAAATTCCTTAGCCTACTACTACTACTACTACTACTACTACTACTACTACTACTACTACTA
>BLKM01001554.1:394515-407176 GCA_013340265.1 Coptotermes formosanus
CCACCACCACCACCACCACCACCACCACCACCACCACCACCACCACCACACCACCACCAACACACCACCACCACCACCACCACCACCACCACCATCACCACCACCACCACCACCACCACACCACCACCACCACCACCACCACCACCACCACCACCACCACCACCACCACCACCACTTCTTATATGGGGCCACAGCCTGATATCGCACCATGGCCTCCTGCTTTAAGCACCCCAGTGACTACCAAACACTTTGCTACATGGTGTTATTCAGCTAAAGTAATCGCTTTCAAGACACAAGGAGGGGGTGGAGGTATAGCTACACTTATTCCTAAACGCGGCAAGAAATGGCCTCAGTGATCAGCTTCACTCCACGGCCACTTTACCCACTGCAGCCGTGACAGCTCAGTCGGTATAGTGAACAGGCTCAGGGCCGGGAGACCGAGGGATAACAGATCGACTCCCGGTAGAGGCAAGACATTTCTGTTTTCCGAAGCGCCCCGAACGGTTCCGGGGCACACCTAGCCCAACATTCAATGGGTACGAGGGGCCCCTTCCATGGGATTAACGCGGCGTGAAGCTTGCGTCCAACAAAAGCTGCGGTTAAGAATACGTGGAGCTAAATCTCCACTCCACGTGCCCTTCAGGGCGACCACAGGGACAAATTTAAGATCTGCGTTCTTCTACGATATTACGCAGCGTGGAGTGTTAATCCTTTACCGACGTTTCGGGACAACATATCGGTCCAATCTTCAAGGGTCAAGAAGTCCTTTTCTTCTTGGACTTCTCGACCCTTGAAAATTGGACCGATACGTTGTCCCGAAACGTCGGTAAAGGATTAACACTCGAGCCAGCGTAATATCGCAGAAAAGGGCATATCTCATCAACATCACGGCGGAAGCCTGAAATCTGGGACAAATTTACGTTTCACCTGAAATTCATTACAATTTCTGCAGAATAACCCAAGCTGGCCCTTCGTAGTCTCGCGTCGTTAGCAGAAGCAGCTGGCTGCCTTAGGAACTTCGGACGGGAAGCGGAAATAAAGCCAGTCCACTCAGGAACAATTCCTGAGACTATTCCAGCCCGGAGCCAGTCACTACACTCACTGAGCTACGTCGGCGGACCCAGTGCAAACAGGCCTACTATTTCAGCAGCCCAAGTTGGTCCTGCATGCATATAAAATAGAGACAAATGGTGACGAATATTAAAGTTTAAGGGTAACTGCCGAGCACGAGGATATGAATAATGCAAACGCGAGGGACTGCCAAACTTTTATTAAATAAGTTTGTATAAATTCGGCAATAGATAAAACTGGTTCATGTAAACAGGAAACCAGAAAGCACGAGTAGAAAAAAAAAGTATAAATGTTTTGTTTGTCGACGGAACTGTAACTTTGTGCTGTAGTAGCAATACTGCCGCTAAACTTTCGACCTCAGTAATTCATCTTTAGGCACAGCTTCCCTCTATGGCCAATGCTATACGTAAAACACAAACCAAGGATCGTCATATTTCTTACGTAATTATTACTTTTTATATATGGTTACCTTCACAAAGCAAGTGCGAAAAATGCCAATCAGCTTCGCCATGTCCGTCTGTCCGCATAGGACTCGACTTCCACGGGCCTAATTTCCGTCAAAATTGGCATATGACATTTTCACTAAAATTTCTGGACACATACAAATTTTGATTGAAATCGAACAAAAATAACGGACACCTTGCATGACGACCTAAGTACGTATACGAGTTATTTTGATATTAACCCTTTAACTACGAAGTGTATCTGTTTTATATAAGGACTCAGTGCGTACCGCGCTGTAAACACTCTCCACTTCGGTTATAGAAACCAGTCTCTTAATGTTTTATAAGGCAAAAGTTGCAGTTTGTTCTGAGATCCACACAAAACACATAAACGCAATGTGGGCACCACGTAGAATTTTTTAATGTTAAACCTGGTCATATGTAAAGTTACCTCTAGGCTGTAAAAAGTTAATATTACAATTTGTCCTTGGTTACCAAGGTTACCAGCGTTAGTATGGCAGCTATGATCACCCGTTTTGCCACTGTTACGTCACTTAGCACAGTTTTCATTAATTTTCTGGTGACCATGTTTACGTGATTTTACCAGTATCAGACTTTCTTCTTTCTTAGTCCTTCCCTCTTCTACCTACTTGTTCACAGCAGGTGTCGAGGGTTTTTGTAATTTTCATTTGATCACACTCAAGCACACACCACATTCGGTAGAACTCCTCTGGACGAGAGATCGGCCCAACGCAGAGACCTCTACCTGACAACACAAACACTGTACAAGACAAACACCCATGCCCCCGGTGGGATTCGAACCCACGATCCCAGCAAGCGCTCGGCCGCAGACCTAAGCCTTAGACCGCGCGGCCATTGGGATCGGCCAAATATCAGGCACTAAATTAAAACTACTCAATTTGTCTGTTATCTTTGTCATCACAGCTTCCCTGATTACCAAGCACAGTGTTCACTGATTGCTACGGTAACATGAAAGCACCGGAAGTGAGTTCTCTGTGAACATCTCCTAGCTTCTTTATAATTGGCACTGTAAAACATGCATTGATTGGTACAGTCCATTTCAAAAGAAAATTTGCGCTTGACAATAAATGGGATCACTAACACTACTATTAAAGGACAAAATACAGAAGCGCATAAAATCAAAACTTCTATCTATTTTTCGATCCATTATGGCGCAATGGGTGAGCCACACCAAAGAAAGTATCAGATTTGTTGTTTTCACGGCGACAAGAATACGGACTGAAGTCTCCTGGGTCATGACACCGTGTAGTGTGGCAGAAAGTCACTGCTTCCGTTATACTCTGCATATGGAGGCAATGCGTTCCTTCCAGACGGTGGTTTCCATGTACCAAACTACAGGGTGTCACAAAAGAAAGACCGTAATATGAAAGGTTTAAAAAATTCGTGGGATTCTGGAGAACTGAGAAAAAAAAGAACTAACACGACCTGGGGAGTACTAAAAAGTCTATATACTTATTAACTTATTAACAATCCGACACGCGGTTTAACCCTTTAAAGACGAAGCGTATCTGTTTTATATAAGGACTCAGTGCGTACCGCGCTGTAAACACTCTCCATTTCGGTTATAAAAACCAATCTCTTAATGTTTTATAAGGCAAAAGTTGCTGTTTGTTCTGAGATCCATACAAAACACATAAAGGCAATGTGGGCACCACGTAGAATTTTTTAATGTTAAACCTGGTGGTACGTAAAGTTACCGCTAGGCTTTAAAAGGTTAAAGTCATAGGACAAAATTCTACAAGCTCCAGCCGCCTTGACCCTGGGACAACAGCCTGTGGTACCTAACAGATAAGAGCTTTTGTCGATTCCAGAGTCGATCTGGACTAAAGATATCTTTTTCATTGGCGTTTTCGGGGATGTGGACAGCATTTAAATCACAATTACAATAACAGAAACTTTACAGCCGTGTTTCTACAATATTTTTACTGCTACTGATAAGCACTGTTGTCAATTCCTCGTCACGAAAGTCGCTAGCAAGATCCAAGACCGTCCAAATCCTAAATAATATGATCACGAAAACGGAATAAAATCGGAAAACCGGAAAGTCAATAACAAAATCTGGGACAAAATTAGTCCGGGACGCGTCTTATTTCGTGTAATATCGCCGAAAATCCGGGACGAATGGTCAAGTGAGTCTGGAAGTACTGGGGAAGAGAACTGCCCTGTCCCTACAGAGACATGAACCAGTTGAACAGTCCACTTACTACGGAGTGAGCAAACGTGGCTTGTAACAGAGCCACGTTCTATACCTAGCTGCATGCATATGTTATGCAGGAACATGGGGCAGTTACAGTAGCCTAGTTGATAAAAGGACCAGGAGATCGCAGTACTGTGCGACTGAATGCTGAAAGAAGGTAGCAAAGAAAACAAGGGGCAAACGGAAAATCGCACAGCATACACCGCTGGTACGTCAGATGCGGGAAACCATACAATATGCTTTAAACCTTTAAAGACAAAGCGTATCTGTTTTATATAAAGACTCAGTGCGTACCGCGCTGTAAACTCTCTCCACTTCGGTTATAAAAACCAATCTCTTAATGTTTTATAAGGCAAAAGTTGCTGTTTGTTCTGAGATCCGTACAAAACACATAAACGCAATGCGAGCACCACGTAGAATTTTTCAATGTTAAACCTGGTGGTATGTAAAGTTACCGCTAGGCTTTAAAAGGTTGGTTAGTATCACAGTCTTAGCCTTTGTCGAAAAGAATTATCACACACAGCGCCCACATTAAGTCAATTGTGACATCAAAGTACCCCTTAAGAGCTATGACGTATAACAGTAGATTAACTGAATCGGAAGTGCCCCTTCAAACTTCAATACAAAATAGCCCACACACCTCAACACAGTCCATATTTTAATTTTTAAAGATGACACCCCACTGTGTTTCTTATAATATAAATCAAGTCGAAATCTGTCCAAACACAACTAAATTCTACTCATTATAAAGAACCACATGTTTCGACCTATTTCAGGTCATCTTGAGGGTCACAATTCATGTTGTAGAACATACTGAGTAAGGAATATAAAGCCGTAAAATGTGATTAAAACTATTAAAATTTTAAAATTATTTTCGTCATAGTCGGGAATGGTACGTGTGGATAGAGGTTCTACCGCACTGTTACACATATACTGTATATATCTTAACTTCTGTTCTTATTACGGGTTGTCACAGCACCCTCTCCAGTCGGTGTGGATTCATTCCAAGTTCCGAGTTCCAGCTGGGAGTTGTTAACCCTTTAAAGACGAAGCATATCTGTTTTATATATAAGGACTCAGTGCGTACCGCGCAGTAAACACTCCGTCTCTGTTATAAAAACCAGTCAGTTAATGCTGTATAGGGAAATAATCGCTGTTTGTTCTGAGATCCACAGAAAACACATAAATACACTGTGTGGGCAGAACGTAGAATTTGTGAATGTTAAACCTGGTGGTTTATATAGAAATATTCAGTGCGTACCGCGCTGTAAACACTCTCCACAACGGTTATAAAAGCCAGTCTCTTAAAGTTGTAAAAGGAAAAAGTTGCTGTTGGTTCTGAGATCCGTACAAAACACATAAAAGCAATGTCAGCACCATGCAGAATTTTTGAATGTTAAACCTGGTGGTACGTGAAGTTACCGCTACGCTTTAAAAGGTTAATTAAACGTACAGGTGGGCAGCTTGCTGAATGATGCATTTGTATGAGCTGTCGTGTTGTAACTACATGCTGTGCAGGTTTGCCTTCCTCACTGTATTTTAAACACTAACTGTGTCCCTGAAGATGACCTGAAATATGCCGAAGCATGCAGTTCTATATAACAAATAAAATTTAATTGTATTTGGACAGATTTCGACTTGATTTGTGTCACGTATTTTAACCTACCAATCAAGATATTTTTCACTGTAACCCAAACCACGAATTCATTGATTAATGTGTCACTTTCACAGTTATAATGTGTAAATACCAGAGGGCTCGGTTATGATTCCTGTCAGTTGCATGGCCGATGACGAATAAATAAATCAAACAGCTGGCTAATTATTCACGCGCTGTACAAAGCTGCACCGCTGCACTGGACCTCGCATAAAACGCACACATCTTAATTTAATTAGATAGCTGTATTTGAGGAGTGCGAAGTCAGCCAACGCCAGCTATCAGTGTGTAATCGAACGACAGAAAGCAAAGCTCTGCGAGGCAAATCCTTTGGTTGAGAAGCTAATATTGACTTACATGTCTATAAATTGAATTTGATTCACTGCGTTCAAACATGTCGTGGATGCAGAAGTGTACACGGTTCTGTAGTGAGTGGAGGGCGTATGGTGACAGAGTCGGGGAAGGCAGCAAATGTTTTTAAACCCTGCGAAAACTGGCTCTGTTCTTGCAGTATCGACACCAGCAGGTACGCCCACACTTCCGCTGGATGCCGACAGCTTCCCTCACTCTGTATGTTCACAGCTCCGTTACTCGTATCTTCTCGCATTCCTCTGTGTAATCTTTGTACACGAACTAAACACAATTTCAGTTTTCACATGAACACAGCTCATTTGTTTAAAAACGTCCATAGAAGGTTTTACGCATCTCAGTGACTTTTTTAAATTCACATGTTTCGGCCTCGTTAGGCCATTTTTAAGTCCACCACCGGCGCTGGTCCTTATTAATGATAGACTCTTGAAAAGAAACTTTTAAACACCAACATCTGAAGTCCGAACTAACTAACTAACTAAAACTAACCAACCAACCAACCAACCAACCAACCAACCAACCAACCAACCAACTAATTAACTCACTCACTAACTAACCAACCAACAACCTAACCAACCAACCAACCAACCAACCAACCAACCAACCAACCAACCAACCAACCAACCAACCAACTAACTAACTAAACTCCATGGAGCAGAGGCCTTCTTGAGAAGCTAACAGTTTCTCAGCTAGTCAAGAAATTCTCCGCATTTTATGGAACCCGGAGGTTCATTACCGCATTCACAAGAGCCCACCACCTGTCCCTATCTACCTAGTTTCTTTAATTTCCAGGCAAGTGGGTCGGTATAGCGACTCGCTACGGGTTGGACGGTCCGGAGATCGAAACCTGGTGGAGGCGAGATTTTCCGCACCCGTCCAGACCGGCTGTGTGGCCCACCGAGCCTCCTGTACAATGGATACCGGGTCTGTTTCCCGGGGGTGAAACGGACGAACCGTGGTGTTGAACCCCCACCCCCACCTAGGGCCGAGGTCGAAGAAAGAGTACAGCTTTACCTCCACTCCCCCATGGCCTGTTCTAGCGTCAACTTTAACTTAAATTCCAGCCACAGTAGCAACCTTATCAGGACAGTCTTCACTAACATTCCCTCATTACGCAGTATGTCTTGCGTCAGGTCCAGAGCCTCTTCCAAAGCGAGTTCTCCACAGAGTGCGATCTAGTGCTTCCTCTTGTACATTCCAGTAACTTCTCCCTTCCTTAAGGCAGTCTTGTCGTTAGGGGTTCTGCCAGAAACACAGAAGTGCAAATAATAATAATACTAATAATAATAAATAAAAAATCTGAAATACGGCGAAAAATTCCAAATATTCGTTTAAACGTCGCGGGTAAGTTTTGTGTGGCAACTGGCAACACTGGAGTAATCCCCATACGCTACAGGAAGAATGTTTCAAGTTTTTTTCTTACAACGTACGCTTACTTATATATATATATATATATATATATACATATATATACATACATACATACATACATAAGTCAACTTACATTGTAAGAAAACATATACAGCAGGTCTTTACAAATAAAATCTATTTGCAATAATTCAGGATTAATTAAACTGCGCTCCCCGCTTTTAAATTTCCCTGCCCTGTACAAATTTTCCCATGTAGACATCTCTCGGAATAAGAACAATTATTTCAGGAGTTCGTCCATGAAAGAAAATAAGTTGGGAAACACTGCCTTATGGTGAAGCAGTAGCTGCTTAGTTTTCTTCCTTGTCTTCTCGTCCGTTCTCTCTCTCCTTCAATAATGTGTTTTAGAAGGCAGTTCCTACGCAAGATGTGACCAATCCAGTTAGCCTTCCTTCTGTTTATTGCATTAGGATATTCCTCTCCTCCTTGACTCTTTGTAATACTTCTTCATTTCTCACACGATCGGTCCAGCTGATCTTCTCCATCATTCTCCAGCGCCACATTTCAAAACTTGCAAACGTTAGTTGTGAAAATTGTCTTCACATCGTTACAATCGCAATAATATATATATACAGTGGTTAATAACGTAAATAATATTGTAAAAACGGTTTTTAATGAACCATGTGTGGCTAAGTTGAATACTGAAATTTCGTTTGATTTTGTAAACCTGCTTAGAACTGAAACGTTTTGACATGACAAATCTCGCGTTTAGCAATTTAAATGACAACAGGCAATCAGTGTAGCCACCCAACACTGCGAGAGCGCCACGACATTTCCTACTTCAAGAGGGAATGTCAGAGGGCAGACAGGCAGCGCTCGGCACCAGAACATCAATACGGCGCATGTAGTCGACAGAAGTTAGATGCATTCCCCACCCCACTATTTTTAAATATGCACGTTTGTTTGCACTTCATTTCAGCTATTCATACAGCACCCTTCACCTTTTAAACTTCCGTCTGACGTGAGGGGGGTGGGGGGAGGAAAGCTCCTTTCATGCCAGTATGAGTTTCTACACAAAAACGCAAGAAGGGCAATGCACACAAAATCCATCCTTTCATCCGCAGTGATGTGTACTGTGAGACAAGACTACGTGAAGACTGCGGGGGCGGGGGGGGGGGCGGAAGCAAGCCGTCACTGATATTAAACCATCATTGTAGCGGACAATAAAGATAAAACAGTCCCTGTCCCTACGTTGCATCTACAGGGACTTGCAGCTGCAGGAGGGACGAAGCTCGACGCATTCTCTACCTGGGCTATACCATTAGCTTTCCCTATACAGGCCTGTACAGGCCCTGGGAATTCCAGGAGGTTGAGGATACTAGAATTTCAAGACAATCGGCACACGAAGGTGGTAGGGTCGTCAGCCCTACCTACCGGCCGCCTTTACCCGCCAGGAGATACCGCTGGTACTCATTTCTGTTAGAGGCTGAGTCGACCCCAGGGCCATAGTGCGGCCGGCAGGATTATGTCAACGAAAAATTCCAATGACAACGTCGGGAATCGAACCCGCGACCTTCCGGTTGGTAGCGCAGTGCCTCAACCAACTGCACTACCGCCTAACCCTTCTGTACCAGGGCGTTAGATGAAATCACCTGTCACCTTCACGCTCCGACTCCTTTACCTCCCCGCAGTCTCGGCCTGCTGATTACATTGCCTGAGCCCCAGACGTGGGGCAGAAACGATAAAAGAAAAGTCGCAGCCACTGATGAGATACCTAACCTCGTATAAGCAGATACCTTGAGGACTGAATCAGAGGAAAGGAAACCGATTAAAACACGTAACGATGTTGTCTTAAAAGGGTGTGAGATGCGGCTTCAGACTGGGGGGACGGAGGGGGGGGGGGAACAGATTGAAAGCGTTTTAAGGAGAGCATCTGAAGGCAACGAAGCGACGGAATGAAGCGAATTTTGAGGCGAAGCTTCAAAATTTGTACTCTTCGTCAAACATTACTAATCTCATTGAATTTTATATATTTAAGTGGGCGGGGAAACAGAGCACATGTTCGACAAAAATTGGACATAGGTGAAAAACGACAGAAGAAACGTGTGGACTGGTGGGTGAAGATACACCTATAAATTACTCTTGTGGACTGGATTATGTAGGGTAAAACTGGGTTTCTTTTTTCCAGTGGCGCAACAGCCCCTAGTGGAGCAGGGCCTCCTCATTATCCAGGCTTCATAATCACACTCAGACACACCACAGTCGGTAGGGCCAGGGCTGTGGAGTCGGAGTCGGAAGGAATTTTAGGCGGAGCCGGAGTCGGAGGAGTCAGTATAAACGTACCGACTCCGACTCCGACCTCAGTCTAAAACCTTAACTAGATACTCCAACTCCAGAGCCCTGATAGCTACAGTAACCATTAGACTTATACTTAAATATAGGTTATAAGTCTAAACAGTAGCCTGATGATTCACGTGGTGGTGATGAAACGTCTTACAGGTTTACCGTTATTAATACATATTGAGCTTTTATGAAGAAGTCGGAGTCGGACTTTTAAAAATCGAGGAGTCGGAGTCGGAGCTTTTGTGTACCGACTCCACAGCCCTGGGTAGGACTCCTCTGGACGAGTGATCAGCCCGACGCACAGACCTCTACCTGACAACACACACACTCACAAGAGACAAACATCCATGCCCCCGGCGGGATTCAAAGCCACAATCCCAGCAAGCGAATGGCCGCAGACCCACGCCTTAGACCGCGTGGCCACTGAGATGGACAACTTCCTCTTGTGGCCTGTATTATCTTAGAAACACGTCACGCAATGCCCGGTGTCCAATTTAACTGCGGTGTGAGGGAGGTACTAGCAGCAAAGATGTTTATAAAATCTCTGTTCGCTAGAAATTCAAGAAAGGCTGAGAATGCGATACGAAACGTTAATCATAAAGCATAAACGAAAAAGATCACTTTGTAGACGTAGACGTAGAAGAACTGAACGAGATATTATCATAAATGTACATGGATCCTCACGTAAAGTACCCGTCACTCTTGTCAAATGTTACTGAAATTTGAATCATCTCGACAGATTTTCGAAAAATAAATAACAAATTTCATGAAAATCCCTCCAGCAGGAGCCAAGTTGTTCCATGCGGACAGACAGACGGACGGAAGGACAGAAAGACGTTACGAAGCTAAAAGTAGCTTTTTGCAATTTTGCGAACGCACCTAAAAATACAAACATGTTTATAAATAGACACTTTAAATCTGTTACAGAATCTGCAACATGTTACACAATCATCTTTGGACCGAAATGTGAGTATAGAATAGGAATGTAAGATTTCAGATTTGCTGGCATTTCTCAGAATGGAGACAGTGTGGGCTCGGCAGTTCCAAGTACGTAGGGTCCAATGTCCCCATAAACATCAGAACCGCTGGAGTTGAAACCCGTATTGGTTTTTCATACACTGTTACCCAGCAACCAGAAGTTGTTACCTGGCAACACAGTTCTCTGAAACCGGTGAGTCCTTACTGTAAACCCAAATATGGAAGACACGAAGGACAGCCGCTTGTAGAATCCGCTACATGTTTTGCGTCGAATGATGGAATCACAGTGGCTGTTAATATTAAATTAATTCAGGAACTTTTTCCATAAAATTTGGACTGAAGCACACACTTTCACCCCGTACGAAACTCAGCTGCCGGAAAACCCCTGCAGTAGAGGGACCATGGACCGGAAGCGGGCCGAAGTGCCACAGAACAGCTGATCGAACGTGGACAGGTCATCTAGCATGCTTAAGAGATACAAGAAATGCATACAAAATTTTGGTCAGAAAGCATGAATGGAACAGACCACTTAGACCACCAACGGATATCACTGAGTAATTCCATAAAACAAACACGTGGGTCGACAGGCAAACAAATAAGACACATCCCACAAGGTAAATGCCTTCCTGTAAAAGCGATGGAGACATACACGTGACGTAAATGTATAGCTCCACTCATTCTTATCCTACAAATTCGCGCCCTGGCCGCTATACCTCAGGGAAGTAACCGCTGTACTCATTGAATAGGACACTGGATGGACGGCAGAGCCGGCCTGGACACTTTGGAGAAAAGTCCCTTGCCTCCGTTGGGATTCGAACCCCGGATCGTCCAGCCCGTAGCGCAGTATTATATTGACGCTATCCTAACTCTCTAGAAAGAAATAAAGAGAGAAAAAAGACAAAGAAAGAGAGGAAGAAAGAAACAGAGAGGAAGAGTGAAAGCGAGAAAAAGCAAAAGAAAGAAAAGAAAGAAAGAAAGAAAGGAAGGAAGGAAGGAAGGAAGGAAGAAATGAAGAAAGAAAGAAAGAAAGGAAGGAAGGAAGGAAGGAAGGAAGAAAGAAAGAAAGAAAGAAAGAAAGAAAGAAAGAAAGAAAGAAAGAAAGAAAGAAAGAAAGAAAGAAAGAAAGAAAGAAAGAAAGAAAGAAAGAAAGAACGATGCTAATAGGAGAAATTCGTCAACGAATTCTGCTGAGGTTGATTGATTCACAGCTCTAAGTAGGAAATGATTTGGACGTTCTATCAGACTAGGGCGACGGGCAGGGTAGAAGCTTAGTTCACTAATTGAAGAGATGCAAACGGAAGTTGGCACATCACAGCTTTTGGACTACAAACGGAACAAAAAAAAGTAAATTTATGAGGAACTGCAAATTTCACTTCCTGCCCATGCAGGCAGACGCTGCGTGTCGCCTAGCAACGTGCACGTGGCTTCATCCCACATAAATCAATCTCTGATACAACCTGAAGCACATCAACAAATTCGGAAACGAAATGAAAATACTGAAATCGCAGGGGAGCGACCGAGACACACAGTAAGACCAGCTTCCTCTGGAGTTCATGGGATTCGGTGAATTGAACAGTGATGAAAATGAATATCCGGCAAACCTATCCAATTTCACGACATATGCGTACCTTACTCGGTGGTAGGGCGCTCGAAATACGCCAAGAACTTGGATGGGCATAAAACATTCTTAGTTCTATCCCTTCGAACAAAGTCTAACTTAACCCTTTAAATATTAAGCTTAAACTGAATTATATTTAAAGAACTCACTCGTACCGCGCAGTAAACTCAGTGTCGGTTATAAAAACCAGTCAGTTAATGCTCTATAGGGAAATAATCGCTGTTTGTTCTGAGATCCACACAAAACACATAAATACACTGTGTGGGCAGAACGTAGAATTTGTGAATGCTAAACCTGGTGGTACGTATAGTTACCACTGGGCTTTAAAGACGACCCAGTCCGTACCGCGCAGTAAACACACTCCGTGTCTGTTATAAAAACCAGCCAGTTAATCCTGTATAGGGAAATAATCGCTGTTTGTTTTGAGATCCACACAAAACACGTAACTACACTGTGTGGGCAGAACGTAGAATTTGTGAATGTTAAACCTGGTGGTACATATAGTTACCACTGGGCTTTAAAGAAGACCCAGTCCGTACCGCGCAGTAAACACACTCCGTCTCGGTTATAAAAACCAG
>BLKM01001554.1:414950-595098 GCA_013340265.1 Coptotermes formosanus
CTCTTCCCCCTCTCACACACCCACACACACACACACACACACACACACACACACACACACACACACACACAGACACACACACACACACACACACACACACACACACACACACACACACACATTAATGCCCCTGAGTACAATCCGAACCCGCGATCCCAGCGTTCGAGCATCTGAAGTCAGTCCGTGCCTGAGACTGTGATCGGCGTACCTTCTCCTTGGCGGACAGAATTGCTTCTGACATCCTCACAAAGAATGTAGCGAAACGTCACAAAAGGCGGATGTATGCGGGTAAACCGGAGGCCGCGGAGTCTGGTTGCAAGTGACAGCTTGACATGTGTATTTCACGGTACCGGAAACACATTAGTCAGAGTGGCTTTCGCACAAAGCGAGATAGGCCCCTGTTACAAACAGCTATGTGATACTCCCCACTCCACCCCGGGGGTGGGGGGTGGGGGGAGTATGTGTACGAATGTAAAACCTATACCTTAATTAAACCCTGTACATCAGTTAATGGCCCAGGCTCTAACGAAGTACATATGGTCGAAGATCAAGTGCAGGAATGTGGCTGCCCTCCCTTTAGAAAGCATGTTCCATCTCCTAAATAACTCAACGGATTTCGATCCATTTCGGTTTATCGACGTACACACACACACACGTATAGTCTACAGCAGTTACATATCGTGTCTGATTATAGGGCGCCCTGCTGCACCACGACACTCACGCAAAATGAAGCCCCAATCGAACTTTTTAAGTCATAAAAAACCCTGCAATGTATGTTTTGATTTTCTGTACCACTGTTGTCTGAAACACCTGTTCTAAGGAGAATTCAGCAAGGTACTGTCATAAATGTACACAGGTCTTCATGTAAAGTACCGGTTGTTCCTGTCAGATTTTAACAAAACTTGAATCTTTTCGACAGATATTCGAAAAATACTCAAATATCAAATTTGAAATTGTCCATACCACGTACGTATGCATTTAATTTGTATTATTTTGGACCAACTAGTACGCTAAGAAAACACATATCAGGTTTCACTTAACTCCAGACATATTTCGGTGTAGACTACACCTAGTGATGTGTTATGTAGCGTTCAAGACAAGACATTAGTATCAGTCCATTTACAGCAAGTATCACTGACTATTGCCGTTTCCATGGCAGGGTCGCGGGTCAAATACCGTTTGCCACTTTAGGGTCGCGCACACAAACGGTTGGCAACCCCTGCTATACACTTTTATGGAATAGGGCTTAGAGTCAGGAATAAGGTTAGTTACCGCACTTTCCTAACGTACAGCTCATATTTGAATCACTAATTCGCAGCAGCCTATGTCTAATTCATGATATACCCTGAACAGTGTTTAACCCTTTAAAGACGAAGCGTATCTGTTTTATACAAGGACTCAGTGCGTACGGCGCAGTAAACACTCTCCACTTCGGTTATAAAAACCAGTCTCTTAATGGGTTATAAGGCAAAAGTTGCTGTTTTTTCTGAGATCCGTACAAAACACATAAACGCAATGTGGGCACCACGTAGAATTTTTTAATGTTAAACCTGGTGGTACGTAAAGTTACCGCTAAGCTTTAAAAGGTTAAGTATCAGAGTAACTTTCACGTTGCAATCCAAAAACACAAAGATTAGGGTATACAGAACTACAATTTTACCTGTTGTTTTGTATGGGTGTGAAACTTGGTCTCTCACACTGAGGGAGGAACAAAGACTGAGGGTGTTCGAGAATAGGGTGCTGGGGAGGATATTTGGGCCTAAGAGGGACGAGGAGGCAGGGGAATGGAGACGAATACATAACAAAGAACTTAATGACCTGTACTCATCACCAAATGTTATTCGGGTAATCACATCGAGAAGAATGAGATGCGCGGGGTATGTAGCACGTATGGGGGAGAACAGAGCTGCATACAGGATTTTGGTGGGGAGACCTGAGGGAAGGCGACCACTTGGGAGACCCAGGCGTAGATGGTAGGATAATATTAAAATGGATCAAGAAGCGGGATGGCGGGGCACGGACTGGATTGAGCTGGCTCAGGATAGGGACAGGTGGCGGGCTCTTGTGAATGCGGTAATAAACCTCCTGGTTCCATAAAATGCGGGGAATTTCTTGACTAGCTGAGAAACTGTTAGCTTCTCAAGAAAGCCTCTGTTCCATGGAGTCAGTCAGTCAGTCAGTCAGTCAGTCAGTTAGTTAGTTAGTTAGTTAGTTAGTTAGTTAGTTAGTTAGTTAGTTAGTTAGTTAGTTAGTTAGTTAGTTAGTTAGTTAGATTGACTGAACATTAAATGTTCATCATCATCAGCCAGCTGGTGTTCCAAACGTCATTTATGTATTTTTAACCGACCTGCCTGCCCAGTAATCTCTGCTGTAACAACGTTATTTGCCAATTTCGCGCTGTGCTTATTAAATAGTGGTGATTGGAACTGCTTCAGCCTGTTCAAGATTCAGCGATTATTCCATCCGCCCGATCCCCAGGCTGGGTGAGGGTGGCGTCTGGTACCCACACGTACGCAAACACTATCGATTGCCTTCATGCACAGCAATGCAGCCTGCATCAGTGTTCAGTACGCACACACAGTTCTGAAGAACAGCGCGTCTTCCCTTTCAGAGTACTTACATAGTGGCAGGCTAGTGTCATGCAGCGGTACCCTCAAACAGACTACTCCCCTATTATGCGACAGACGGGATAGCTCAGTCACTATAGTGACTAAGCTACGGGCTTCACAACCGATAAAACGTGGTTCATTTCTCAGCAGGGGGAGGTGCATTTACTGTCATCCGAAAAGCCCCAACCGGCTCTGGGCACCACACAGGCTCCTACACAATCGGTGTCAGGGTTTTTTTCCCCATTTAGGAGGTTACAGTGGCCGGTGTATGAAGCCAGCCACTCACGTCCATCTACTGCCGACGATAAGAATGTGTGGAGCTATACCTCCTCTTTCCCACATGCATTTATGGCGTGCTCAGGGACTTTATCTCTTAGTGTTACAAGCAGGGCTGTGGAGTCGGAGTCGGAAGGAATTTTTAGGTGGAGTCGGAGTCGGTAAAAATGTACCGACTCCGACCTCAGTCTAAAATCTTAACTAGATACTCCAACTCCAGAGCCCTGACAGCTACAGTAACCTTTAGACTTATACTTAACCTTTTAAAGCCTAGCAGTAACTTTACGTACCACCAGGTTTAACATTAAAAAATTCTACGTGGTGCCCACATTGCGTTTATGTGTTTTGTACGGATCTCAGAACAAACAGCAACTTTTGCCTTATAAAACATTAAGAGACTGGTTTTTATAGCCGAAGTGGAGAGTGTTTACAGCGCGGTACGCACTGAGTCCTTATATAAAACAGATACGCTTCGTCTTTAAAGGGTTAAATACAGGTTATAAGTCTAAACAGTAGCCTGATGATTCACGTGGTGGTGATGAAATGTCTTATAGGTTTACCATTATTAATACATATTGAGCTTTTATGAAGGAGGCGGTGTCGGAGTCGGAAGTTTTAAAAATCGAAAAGTCGGAGTCGGAGCTTTTGTGTACCGATTCCACAGCCCTGGTTAGGAGATACGCTAAAGATGTGTTAGAACACATATCGTAATATACCGAAACGTCGTACCCTGAAAGTCCCGGCTTTATACTTCCACTCTTGTTAAGTTTGCGGTGGTACTCTCAACCTCCACGCAATTCCTCATTCATTATTCATTCTGAAATTAAATGCCTTACTTACAGCGTTATTTAAAGACACATAAATACAGAAAGGTAAAGCTTGACCCGTTACCTGCCAAGCTGCAACAAAGGCGAAGCAGAGATATAGCTCTATCCATACTCCCACGCTGGTTGTCAGCGTCACGTCCCGGTCGCTTTACCCCTCGGAAACACACATATGGGCCCTCTAGGCCTAAGAAAAGGAGTTCTGAACCCGAAGATACGGCAATTGTACCACCAAACGCCGTCACCGAACGTCAACGGAGTCCGTTGAAGCCAATGCAAAAGTGACGTGCATACAGAGTATCACACGTATAATCACCAACGAAATGCACTGCATGTGATAAAATCACTTTTATTCACTTATTCAATCTTACCCCGACATGTTTCGGTGCACCACGACAGTGCATTTCGTTCGTGATTCTACATGTGACATATAAAAAATGCACGGTGAAACAGAGTGTATTCAGGATGTTTTAAAAGTCGCTTTACCAAGATTTGCCTTGTTCAAGGCAAACATAATTTTGTGTTACAAGCAACTAACAGCAGAAACTCACAACAAGGAGCTACAGAAATTGTTCAAACTGTTGTCCACCAAGTTCCACTCACAATAAACATTTCTCAAGCACTGATTCCTAAATCAAGTAGCGTTTACCGTGAAAGTACAATCCCGGTAAAGCGACTACTGGGACACCTCGTATAAAGAGGCCTATAAATGTTGCCAGTCCTGACTGATGCACGTTCATGTGTCCACGCTTCGTTGGCCTTTTAAACCCGTGCGGTAACTTTACGTGCCACCAGTTTAATATTCAAAAATTTCACATGCTGCTCACATTGCGTTTATGTGTTTTGTACGGATCTCAGAACAAACAGCGATTATTTCCCTATACAGCATTAACTGTTTCGTTTTTATAACCGAGACGGAGAGTGTTTACAGCGCGGTACGGACTGAGTCCTTACATAAAACAGATTACGTTTCGTCTTTAAAGGCTTAATACAGTACAGACAGGCGATATTTATATGTGTGGGTAGTTATTTCAAATGCTCTTTGAGATTTCCCTGCCAAAATGTATTCATTTCTTTCATTCTCCCGCCCCCCCCCCTTGCCCGAAAGCTTACTTTAACAGCGAAAAAACTGACCAGGTAATCTACAGGCCATCACCGGATAAGCTCAAGGTCACAGTTCTACTGTGATATTGACCCCAGACCCAAGGAAACCAACTGGTACTAAACTCAACTTTTTAACTTTTCGACGAATCTTTGTTCTTTCTTCTATAGACTGACTGACGTCAGTAATCCTTACAAGAAGTGTTACAGCCGACAAAGCCACAAAGGCATCAATTTTACAGCTGCAGGATTTCTTTGGCTCGCTCAGTATCGCAAGGACTTGTCCTACCAACGAGAAGACAAACTGAAACTTCGACACACGCATTCACTCACATGAGAAGGGTACAAATGATTATAGGTCAAATCAATCAAATCAGCACCATACTGGGGGAGACGGACGGCCGGGACAGAACAGACGGTGCAGCGACCCGCTACAAGCTCGACGATCCAGGGTTGCAAGATGGGTAGGGGCAAGATTTCCCCTACGTGTCCATATCGGCCCCGGGCCCACTTAGCCTACTATACAATGGGTAAAGGAGACCTTTCCCTGAGGCAACGCGGCCGAGGCGTACATTTGAACCCTTCTAACTCACCCTCTGTGCCTTCATGGCATGTAACAGGGTGACCTTCACGTTTCCAGGGAGATTATTTGTGACCATGCCAAGGCATTGCCTTCAAAATCGTTTCATACTTTATAACTTTAACATTAAAACGTAAAGTTAAATTTCTCTCTGGCCAAGACATGAAAGCATACAGAAGGAGCAGAGGTATAACTCCACTTATTCTTAACTACAACTTTAACATTAAAACGTAAAGTTAAACTTCTCTCTCGCCAAGACATGAAAACATACAGAAGGAGTAGGGGTATAACTCCACTTATTCTTAACCTCCGCACCAGATGGAGGTGACCGGTTAACTACACGCCACGGCCGCTTTATCCCCGGGGGGAAAACCGGTAACCTGTCAACAGGAGGCTGGTGGGCCCAGAGCCACTGTGAACGTTCTATAGAAGCGTAAAATCTCTTGCCCCTAGCGAGATTCGAATCGCGCACCGTCCACACCATAGTCTAGTCACTATAGGACTACGCTACACTGTTTTATCCACGCTGTGTCTTTATGTGTTTCATATTATTATGACAATAATCATCTACCCTTTCCCCACACAGCATTAAATTGACAGTCTTCATGTGGACACGCCACTCTTTCCATAAACTTATTGCTATTTGGTAACGACATGGCAAGTGGGGCACACATCCCTGGCGACTAAATTTGGTACGGTGGCGTCTAATATCTGTGGGTGCTCAGTACGGAAAACTTGCTTCACGTGACCCTTCTGGTGCCTAGGGAACTGCAGTGTCTCCTATAAATTTTTTAAAAATTTGTGAAACCCTGCGATATGATATAAGAGTGAGGCTACGGGCCAACATAAGCCGATATCGGGAGAATTTAATTTCCGTCCCGCCTGGTCCTCTGTGGTCCCCTGCTCTGTATGAAGCAGACATCAAAGGCGATTCATTTTGTTTAAAAAAAAAAACAAGAAACCCTTCCGGGAGTTTCATCCCGCAAGGTTCTGACTATGCAATATCACAAATAAAGCAAACGGCTAGTGTTCGAAAACAGTGTAAGCTATTATGTAATATAATTAACTTTGGAAGCCAAGCCTGAAGAAGATACTTGATCCTGCCCCCGACACCTCGTGCTGTCTGCTTCTGCGAACATTTGACAACACTTGTGGAAGACTTGAAAGTAGAACCAGCTGACGAGAAACTAAGATACAAATCAAACTGGTTACAACATGTAACGAGAATGAACAAAAAAGGGATGCCAGAAATAATGCTGAATTATAGACCAAATGGATGAAGACGACTCAGAAGAACTTTGAAGAGACTATTAGACGAGGCTGAAACAGGCCTCTTAAGGCCTAACTCACGACGACGACGATATTATACAACAGAAAGAATCCAAGAAGTTAAGGAGTTTGTGTCAGCGTTCAGACTCTCAAGGCCTTGTATATGAAGTTTCCACCATTTAGAAAGAAAGCAGCAGGTTTCTCCGAAACTACGGTACACATATATCTATTCAGTGACACGGCGTCACATCCCAGAATACCGTGTTCCTCTTGCAAACTATTTGTTTCCCACAAAATAGGCTTTCGCTACAGTACCTTATCAAAATGTGCAAGGTTCTGTAACCGCAGTTGACTTCAAGAAATTATGTAGGCCCAAATGTAAAGCAGTATTAGAAAGTAAAATTTCTACCTCAATGTCATTCTCCATTACATGCTTTATTAAACGACGCTGATAACGGCTACAGTTATACAGTGTCGGAGACAGATGAATGAATGAATATGGAGCATTGGTTGAAAGATACTGACAGGGGAAAACTGAAGTACTGGGAGAAAAACATTATACAGCGTCGGTGGTAGATGAATGAATGAGTATGGAGCATTGGTGGAATGATACTGACACGGGGAAACTGAATAGGAGAAAAACATTATACAGCTTCGGTGGTAGATGAATGAATGAATATGGAGCATTGGTGGAATGACACTGACAGGGAAGAACCGAAGTACTGGGATAAAAACCTCTCATAGTGCCACTTTGCCCACCACCGACTGGAGTTAGATCGAACCCGGGTCTGCGTGCTGACAGACCGGAGCCTGTCAGTGTTATGTTACTTCTTGTGTACATCAATAGACCCTATAATTAACAAAGGTGTCTTCAGCTGCAACTCGGTCTCTGACACTGAGGGAGGAACAAAGACTGAGGGTGTTCGAGAATAGGGTGCTGAGGATAGGGTCCTAACAGAGACGAGGTAACGCTGGAGTGGAAAAGACTGCATAAAGAGAAACTTAACGATCTGTAATCATCACCAAATATATTCCGGGTGATCAAATAGAGAAGAATGAGATAGGCGGGACATGTAGCACGTGTGGGGGAAAAGAGAAGTGCATGCAGTATTTTGGTAGGGAGACCTGAGTGAAGGCGACCACTTGGGAGACCCAGGCGTTGATGGAAGGATAATATTAAAATGGACCTTCTAGAAGTTGGATTGGAGGAGGGCATGGACTGGATTTAGCTGGCTCAAGATAGCGACAGGTGGCGGGCTGTTGTAAAAGCGGTAATGAACTTTCTGGCTCCACAAATGTGGGGAATTTCTTGAATAGCTGAGGAACTGTTAGCTTTTCAACAAGGACTATGCTCCCTAGAGTTAGTTATGGAGTTCGCATTTACGGGATATTACTGATTTAGTTTACAAAAACTGGTGTCGCTAGCAGATTTCAAAAAAGAAGTATCGTTATGAAACCAATATTGCAAACGCTATACTCCGTGACGTAGCACAAATGCTTTACCAAGGCGTTCTTTGCTTCCAAAATGTCACGCGGTTACACGGTACACGCGTAAATGCAATTTTATTCGCGCACACAAGAGACTACGGCATTCCGTGCGCCGATTTGCGCCAGACCCACACACGACGCACACATACTCAACAGCATTATGTGGAAACCTCTTATACCAAATTTCACCCAAATCGGACAAAAAATGTGGGAAGTACGGGTAGAAATTCAGTTATGCCTCTAAGGGAAGAAAGCCTTTCTCTGCCCTGATTTTCACGAAATTCACAACTGCTCAATGAATTTTTTGTGAAAAACTTCTGTACCGAAGTTTGTCCAAATCGGACGAAAGCGTAGAAAATTCGGGCAAAATATCCATTAAAACCGAAGTCGAAAAAAAGTCAACTTTCATTAAAATCTGACACCAATAACGGGTACTTTACAAGAAGACCTGTGGACATTTATGTAATATCCCGCTGAATTCTTCTTAGAATGAGAACTATTTTACACAAAAACTTGTAGAGAAAATCAAAACACACATTTTATGCTCAGTAACCTTTTTCCCGAAAATCGTGCCGTTTATGAGATATGTGGCAAAACATGGTACAGCCGGACAGGCCACAGATGGCAATATAATACGGCGCACGCGCTTTGCATTCTGGATAACTAAAGCTACAGACACACACTCAGAATATGTAATATTATTGCTTTTCCACGGCAAAAACAGATACGCGAACGCGCTTCAAAGCTACGTTATTCGTACACTGCCTCTCTTAAAATGAATTAGAGCTGTAATGTATGTCTCCTAACATCGAGGGTTAAAAATGAATTTTCTCATTTGAAAAATCTCCGCGGGCAACATGTTGCCCGCGCGCTACGGGTTGAGGCGCCCGTCTTAGGAAAACTGCGTTGGAAATTCTTTCAGTGTGTCATCATAAAATGGTGACGTAACTGTGACGTCATCACAAACGATATAGTTTCTATTTTCAATACGCCCGCGTTCCTGGTCCCATGCACAGTGTTGTTACGCGATCAGCTCTGTGCAGAGGCAGAGTACATTACAGCCTACCACGATCCAATATCTGTCTGTTATGTAAATAAAACCGTGCAATTTCATTGGTGTATAACGTCTTCATGCGCCTGCTGGTTACATTTACTAAGCGACATCACAGAAACAAAAAAAAAAACCCCATGTTTTAATTTTTTAACACTGTCAACTAAATTGTTGATTGAAGCGTTTAGATTCGTTTTCATTTCAGATAGCTGAGTAATTCTGCTCTGTTTACAGATCCGAGTTGTTTAATGAATCAGTCAAGAGAACTTCACGGGCAGCGAAATTCTGTCAGCGTGTTACTTTATTGCCCGGCGAACCAACGACGTGCACAGAACAGCCAGTGTAGTTCGAACCAGCTCTGTTAGCATGCACCACGTCAATACATTTGTATTTCGACACACTTGACAGACGACAGACCGGGGCAGTAGCGCAGTACTAGGAGACTGTAAAGTATATAGCTGTTACACTGAATGGAATGCCGCATTGCTACAGTTCTTGCACCGTTTTAAAGGCCACACAAGCTAACATTTAGTGTCGTAATTCCATATAGGCCCCAGCACTTTGCACACACTTCCACAACATGGACGACATAAACTCTTTTTCTTAGCAACTCAGAGGAAAACCAGCAAAAGTATCTCCAGTTTATTGCTCCAGTTCACCAAGTGTTCTTGGTTTTAATCGGCAGACTTCCTCTCTGGCCCAGCCTCACAAAAAGAAATCACACGTAGTACGATACGGACTTAGCAGAGGCCACTGTTGGTCCTCCACGCCCAATCCACCGACCACGAAAATGCTTGTCAAGCTGCTCACGAACAGGAAGCACAAAACATGGTGGTGCTCCGTCATGCATGACGTACAGTTCTTCATAACTGTTCCACTTGGAGACAATAGGAAAGAAGATATTTAACATCGCGTATTTATACTGCAATCACCCTGTATACAGTATAGGCTTACAGTCGCAGAAAGAACATTTAGGCCCACAGAGTTAACATTTATGTTTGTTAAATGAAAATACGAAGTAGCCTACTATACCATCCTTTTATTGTAGTCTGAGTAAAACCACGAAATATCACAATCACGATAGTTTGGTCTGTGTCCTGCATTTGAACTCGGAACCCCCTGCTTCTCATTCTGGATATCTAGGGTTCAAATCTCTGCCTGGAAATCTATCACAAGTGAGGCTTTTCGTGTTTTCCTCAGCCACTCTAAGTCAGTGTTAGGATAGTATATCAAACATGTCTGCGACCGAGTCCATCCGTACCCTTTCCAATTCACTGAACATCATTATCTCAAGCTACTGACAGAATCATTAAACAAACCAAACACAAAAGACGAAGTACAACGGTTTTACTATACGACGATACACAAGCAGTGAGCTCCTCTAAGCCTGCTCGATTTTAAAAACATGTTAGCAGTGTCATAACTTGAACACCCTGTATAAATCAACATTTTTTTTACGGAAACCGATAATTCCGATGAGATCCAACTTCAAAGAAACAGGCGCTCACATGAGATAGGGGAGGCACGATGTGTGAGGAAAGCAAACACATCTACAGGCGAAGGCGAAGGCACACTAGACATACGCTGGCACGTCACATTATTGTGTTGACGTAAGAACTCAACGCAACGTCCCTGAAGCCTGCATGTAGGCCTAGAATTTTCTGCTCTGTAGGATTTTATTTATCTTTTCATTGTAACTTAATGCTGATTGCGTCCCCACGCCGCGTCCCCTTTCGATTCATCTCTTGTGCCCGTCTGCGCCCGTTTCCTGTCTATTTTGCATGAAGTCTTAATGAGAATACGCCGGAGAGGCAGGCCCAGCAGAGCTTAATCTCCCGACTTCTGTCTGGAGATTGGGAAGCTCCAAAAAGACAGGCGTTACAAAACTTGTAATCAACTCTCGTTATACCCAGAGTTTCAAGGGGATTGCAGAGTTAAGACAAACATTTGCTGCCAAAGCCGGAAGTGCGTTACGCCTACTGACTGTTTACTTTCGATAAACACAACCGTCAGTAGGGTCCTCTGTGTCCGGGACGAGCTACTGAACTGCGCACCCCCCCCCCCCCGCTGTCAAAATTGATAAAACCCTTGCATATTTCTATTAACCTTTTAAAGCCTAGCGGTAACTTTACGTACCACCAGGTTTAACATTAAAAAATTCTACGTGGTGCCCACATTGCGTTTATGTGTTTTGTACGGATCTCAGAACAAACAGCAACTTTTGCCTTATAAAACATTAAGGGACTGGTTTTTATAACCGAAGTGGAGAGTGTTTACAGCGCAGTACGCACTGAGTCCTTGTATAAAACAGACACGCTTCGTCTTTAACCTTTTAAAGCCTAGCGGTAACTTCACATACGGCCAGGTTTAACATTAAAAAATTCTACGTGGTGCCCACATTGCGTTTATGTGTTTTGTACGGATCTCAGAACAAACAGCAACTTTTGCCTTAAAAAACATTAAGAGATTGGTTTTTATAACCGAAGTGGAGAGTGTTTACAGCGCGGTACGCACTGAGTCCTTATATAAAACATATACGCTTCGTCTTTAAAGGGTTAATTTATTCATTACATGTTGACAGTTTTCAAAATTCTGTATGGGACAGAGTACAAACCATATACAGAATATTATAAACGTACAGGTCACACCATAACATACGATGCTGGCCCACAGAGGGGGCTCTGGAGGTATATCTCTACTCTTTCTTTAACCTCGGCGCTAGATATGGGTGGATGGTCAACGCCACGCCGCGGTTGCTTTACCCCAAGGTAAACGACCCGATATCCACTATACAGGACGCTTGGTGGGCCCCAGGGTCGGCCTGAACTGGCGCGGAAAATCTCGCCCCCCACCAGGATTTGAACCAACGACCGTCCAGCCCGTAGTGAATATTTAATGTGCTTAAAACTCAACTCTGTGCCCTCAATGTGCCGCGCCGGCATCGACTGACTGACTGACTGACAGACAGTGAACATGAAGATCACGGTTTTCCATATGACGCCGTGACATTTGGTAAATATGTACTGACGTTTCAGAGGAACCTACTGTCTCCATTTTCAGAGGTAGAAGAGTATGCCTCCCTGGAAACAGGAGAATGGGTACAGCCGCTGCGAGATGGGCAACGGGAGACGGTGGGCCTGAAGAGGCCAGAAGCTTTTGTTGAGGGGAACAGAGGTAAGAAACGTTTTTTGAACACGTGCTTACTTTGAGTTTATTTCACTCGCGTACGTAAACTTGAATGCCAACTTAACAGGTATAATGCGGTGTCTCAAAACTACAAGCCGATAAACCGAATAATCGTGATGCAGACAGAATATTTCGATGGATGATGATGATGATTATGATGACGACGACGATCATTTATGTCAGCAGTAGCTGACTGTGAAGGCAGGAATGTCCGTTAAGCGACTCACTCAACACACTAACTAAAAGTCAAGTGTTCCCGTGTACGTTTTGGAAGCACGTCGGGACAGAAGGTATAATTCAGGCATACACCTGGAGAGACTGAAAAACTACGAAAAACTTCAGTAAGAATTTCAGATAACCTGACCGCTGTGCCATCTTTTGGTGATGACCGGTGCGCTTCACAGGTTTCTCGCTTCCGTCAGCATTCCACCGTTCGATGTCACAATTGCAAAGCAACAACAAAAAGTTATGGCGTTCCTTAAACAATGGTGGGAATTATTCTAGCACCTGTGCGGCAAGGACCCCCCCCCCCCCCCCTCCCGGCGCGACGGCCGTTCGTAACATTTCATGTTCAGGTTATTAACGTGATTGGGGACTGGCCGCACATAGACACCGCGGGTGGGCCGGTATGTTGTCATAGAGACAGGTAGTGGGTGGGACCACGTGAGGGGGGCCGGAGTGGGGGGGGGGGACGGCGGGCGAAAAATGAAGATGGCCATAAGAAAACTGCGGAGACAAACTAAATTACGCTATACAATAGTTTCTGTTTTGGTTCGCCTTTAACTAGTAACACGGTCTAAAATAACGCAGTTCAACGCAGGATATATAATGTATTTTTATTTAATTCATGATTATCCAGAATAGTGCAAAGATCTGCCCAAAATCTTGAAGCCAGCCCAAAATCATACGCATCAAAACGGTCAAAAGAAGCAACTTCCAAAATGACGACTCACAGACAACAGGCGCCACCGTACGTAATTTGGTCGTCCGGGGGGCCAGGCGCTCGGAATTTGTGCACCCCTGGTTTATTAATTTATTATTCCTGTATTAAAGAGGGCCCAATAATCTTCAATGGATGCACCATTCGCCTTGAACTGTAAATGTCATTCCACAATAAACACCCAGAACAGTACAACCAAGTTTGATTTGCGGTAAGGTTGTCAGCCCTACGTACAGGCCACCTTTACGCCCCACGAAATATTCCTGGTACTGATTTCCGTTAGAGGCTGTCTACACCAGGGCCACAGTGCGGCCGGAAGGATTACGTCAATGAGAAATTCCTATGACACCATCGGGAAACGAACCCGCGACCTTACGGCTTGTAACGCAGTGCCTCGACCGATGGGCCACCGCGTGCCCCCGTTTGTTTATGATACTCTTTCATATTTCCCAAATTTCTCACAGCCTCAACAGGAACTGTCGTAAATTCGCCTGTATTACCAAATGACCTAAACACACGCCGCTCAAATGTCGGCTTCCGTTTCACTGCAGGTATCAACTAACATGGGCCTTGGTCGCGGGTACGTTACAGCTCGCGGGTGGCGGGGGGGGGGGGGGGGGGGAGGCGGTCGCGACCCATGGTATGATACTCACTGGCCTACTAACATGTCGGTAGATTCCACTTTCGAACACCAGACTGTCTGACAGTTCATATACGTATTTGCACACAGTCCTGTATACCTACCTACGCAGTCCTGCAGTATTTATTGTCACTAACAACACATACATAGGAATTATTTTATCTGACAAACGACAGTTGTAGGATAAAATGAGGACCCAGTAACGCGCAATAAATTGACATGAAGACAACTGCGAGAATAACAACACGCCGGTCTTAATAGAAAATCACTACCCACATTGCAAAACGGACGAGAAGATTTATGACGAACTGCAGTTCTTTACATTTCAACGAATAAACCTACAGGCCGAGACGGTGCTTTGTGGTAGGTGAAAGTACGTCGCGTGTAATCTTACTTAACCCTACAAAGACAAAACATTTTTTATAAAAAACCCAGCCCGTACCGCGCAGTAAACACACTACATCTCGGTTATAAAAACCAGTCAGTTAATGCTGTATAGGGAAATAATCGCTGTTTGTTCTGAGATCCGTACGAAACACATAAATGCACTGTGTGGGCAGAACGTAGAACTGTTGAATGTTAAACCTGGTGGTGTATATATATATATATATATTCAACCCCTACCGCGCAGTACACACTCCGTCTCGGTTATAAAAACCAGTCAGTTAATGCTGTATAGGGAAATAATCGCTGTTTGTTCTGAGATCCACACAAAACACATAAATACACTGTGTGGGCAGAACGTAGAATTGTTGAGTGTTAAACCTGGTGGTGTATATATATATAGGTATATATAAATATTCAGCCCGTACCGCGCAGTAAACACACTCCTTCTCGGTTATAAAAACCAGTCACTTAATGCTGTATAGGAAAATAATCGCTGTTTGTTCTGAGATCCACACAAAACACACAAATACACTGTGTGGGCAGAACGTAGAATTTGTGAATGCTAAATCTGGCGGTACATAAGGTGAGCTGGACTTTAAACGATTTAAAACAACTCGTGATATTATTAAAAACATTGCTGGATGTGCTAGTGAACGCTATTTGGTATTGACCAGTACCACGGCGGCACCGTCGAAAGGCCAGTCCTGCTAACTCCGCGTCCACAGGCCCTAACCTTTCAGCAGGGCCTCATGTTTACTGCAGTTCAGACCTTGTCGCGTGACGTCACATCATTTCACGGCCTGATAAAGTGCAGACGGTCGCTATACCGCGAACAAGAGGCGCCAAGGTGTCGCCAGCCATTTGTTATTGTATCCACTGCGAAATGCGCCTCGAACGCGCTAGGCTACAGGAAGAAACTGAATTTATGCCTCGCATTAGGGTCGTCTGTGCAGAGAAAATAAGCAGACGGGACAGATGTATCCTGTTCAACGCGACCTCAATTGCATAAATCAGAAAGACGTGTCTGTTTATGTTGCGTTTTGTGGGCTGTAGTGAAGAGGCCATCTAGCCGTCAACACAACCCTAACAGTCTCGTAAAGTATTGTGCATTACAGTCGAATGTCGATATTTCGAGATGAAACGGATCGACGTTGTCTCGAATTGCCGAATATCTAGGACTACACGGACTAAGACAATTTAGAAAACACGATTAAGCATATATCATACACGCAGAATTTTTTTTTCCAATGACGCAACAGCCCCCCAGTGGGCCAGGGCCTCCTCATTATCGGGGCTTCACGATCACACTCAGACACACCACACTCGGTAGGACTCCTCTGGACGAGTGATCAGCCCGATGCACAGACCTCTACCTGACAACACACAACACTCACAACAGACAGACAGACATGCCCTCCCGGCGGGATTCGAACCCGCAGTCCCAACAAACGAGCGGCCGCAGACCCGCGCCTTAGACCGCCTCACGACGTTCATAAGATAATTTGGAAAAAGTATGGTACAGCCAGACAGGCCACAGATGACAATATAATACGGCGCATCAAGGCAAGAATCCTGACACACACGTTCACAACAATTCGTACTTACTGCTTCATATTTAACAAATTCCGTCCGATCTCGTAAAATGTTTCACTGCAACACTAACAAAAACTGTGCAGCAACTTGCCTGTCAATACGACCTGTTTCGCCAAACTGTATGTCTAAAGAAGGCCATAAGCAAAGGAACATTTTACAGAATGCATCATACCGATGTGAGTATAGTGCAAAACAAACACACTCAAATGCCGTCCTCACAACTTTTTAATTAAAAAAAGGTTAAAAATTAATGAAAATAGGCCACCTACGCCTATCGTCAATAATCCTACGACTTTAAAATACTGAATTTATTCTTACAGTTTACAACGCTGTATTTTACAATTTAAATTTCTTATATATGCACCATTTATATTGTAAAGGTAAAGGTAAAGGTAAAGGAAACCCATTACAGACCTGGACAGGCCCACAGGGTTCCAGGAGGTTGAGGCTCCCAGATTTCTAAACAATCGGCACATGAAAGTGGTAGATTGTCAGTCCTACGCACCGGCCGCGTTAACTCATTTCTGTTAGAGGCTGAGTCGACCCCAGGGCCATAGTGCGACCGACAAGATTATGCCAATGAAAAATTCCAATGACACCATCGGGCATCGAACCCGCGACCTTCCGGTTTGTAGCGTAGTGCCTCAACCAACTGCGCCACCGCAGCCCCCGCCATTTATACTGTATGCACAATAATAACCAAGACTTGTAATGCCAAGTAAGATCTCAATGGCAAATCTCCTCTATTTACTTTTGTAATGGGGCCTCATGATGACCACCTAGGTGGTCGAAACATGTAGCCTATTTTTAACAATTTTTAACATATCTTTTAAATTAAAAAGTTGTGATGACGGCATTTCACTGTGTCTGTTTTGGAACATTATTTTGTTTCAATACAGTGTCGGTCACTTCACATGAACACCTACGTACGTTGTATTGTTACCGGCGACATAAATTCGCAACAGTGCAGTGTTGCGTAACACTCAATATTTTCATGTGGTTGACAGTGTCATGTAGTTAAACCACACACACACACACACACACACACACACACACACACACACACACACAGCTCTCATTGTTGTTTCCACTGCAACAATGGTTACGCGAACACGCCAGAATCTTACATTATAGGCACATTACATATCTTGCACGCAAGTGCGTGGCAAACACAAACTTAACCCTGTAAAGACGAAGCATACCTGTTTTATATATAAGCAGCTAGTCCGTACCGCGCAGTAAACACTCTCCGTCGCAGTTATAAAACCCAACCAGTTAATGCTGTATAGGGAAATAATCGCTGTTTGTTCTGAGATCCACACAAAACACATAAATACACTGTGTTGGCAGAACGTAGAATTTGTGAATGTTAAACCTGGCGGTACGTATAGTAACCACTGGGCTTTAAACGAAGACCCAGCCTGTACCGCGCAGTAAACACACTCCGTCTCGATTATAAAAACCAGTCAGTTAATGCTCTATAGGGGAATAATGGCTGTTTGTTCTGAGATCCGTACAAAACACATAAATACACTGTGTGGGCAGAACGTAGAATTTGTGAATGTTAAACCTGGCGGTACATATAGTAACCACTGGGCTTTAAACGAAGACCCAGTCCGTACCGCGCAGTAAACACTCTCCGTCTCGGTTATAAAACCCAACCAGTTAATGCTGTATAGGGAAATAATGGCTGTTTGCTCTGAGATCGACACAAAACACATAAACGCAATGTGGGCACCACGCAGAATATTTTAATGTTAAACCTGGTGGTGGTACATAAAGTTACCGCTAGGCTTTAAAAGGTTAAAGATGATAGGAAAGGTACGTATATCGTAACGCTGTGGTGCGTTCGCGTAACCACTGCTACTGTGGAAAGGCAACAATACGTTTCCTTTGTACTGACATAATACATGCGGCTGTCAACAATATAATCGCACTCAGTTCTATACGTAACGCTCCCGGCATTCTTGTCCGATTTTAACCAAATTTGGTATTTCTCGACAGACGTCCGTAAAAGCCCCCATTATCAAACTTCACGACAATTTATCCAGTAGCAGCCGGGATGATACATGCAGACAAGATGAAGCTAACAGGAGCTTGTCTTTATTTACGCTAACGCGCCTAAAATCCTAATTTAAAAAAAGGTTTTATTTTTAGTAACCTATGTTCTTTAAATGGTTAATATTTATCACACGGTACACTCATAAAACCAACTTACCGCTATTATGCAGAGTTTGAGATTAGCACTTCCAAAACTTGTGTTTTTGTCTTTGGCTGGTAAAGTGTATCGAAGTGTACCTAAGTGACTGATACGGGTATACAAACACGGCGACAGAGGTCAATCACCGGTTCACACACTGCCGCATAATTAAGGGCCATTAACAGGTGCGTGCAAAATGCATAAGCCTACTCCATTATGACAATTAATTTCAAATGTAGTTACAAATTGGGCCAATTATGCGGGACTAACATTTACTGGTCATAACACAAAGGGCCAAGCAATTGCATGTGTAATCCACTGTGACACCCCCCCCCCCCAACTCACATGTGACGAGTACAGGATCCTTATTTTATCCGAAAAATGTCATTTGCCAGATAAAGGAATGACGCTATGTCAATAAAAGAAATGTTACATTTACAGAAATCGGCCGAAGTTTCTGATTAACCTTTATCCTGCTAATGTGGAATATATGGTGAGCTACTAATAATGCCAGCACCACTCGGCTAGCAACTAGGCCCTGGGCCCTTACAGGGCCTAGTTGAGGGCCTAGGTGGTAGCCGAGTAAGTGTGCGCACACGGATATGACATCGGACGTCTTTCACGATTGATTCAGTGTTGAGACATGGTGCAGAGAGAGAGACAGAGGGAGACACGGGGTTGGGGGGGGGGGGGGAAGAGGGGGCTCCTTTCAGCGTTGCCAAATGTAAGTCACCAAATATTACACATTAGTGGTGCTGGCATTATTAGCAGCTCACCATATATTCCACATTAGCAGGATAAAGGTTAACTAAACAATAAAACAAATAATTAATTAAGTTCATGTCACACGGTCCTTCTTGAGAAGCTGACGATCGCTTAGTTGGCTAAAGAATTCCCCAGCTTTTATTCAGGCCTCAAGTTCAGTAGCCCTGCAGTATCTAATGACTGCTGAACACGCGATCACTAGTTGCAGTCCGAACTCGTAACTCCGAACAGTTACGTTCACATAAACTACGCGTTTCCTTGCGTCAGGATAAAATTTTGTACAAGGGTGACATGGGGCGCTGGACGCTCTCTTTACGTTGTGTTTAAAAACTTTAAATTTACGGTCATTATCTTTGGCTGCATTTCCAAATAATTTAAATTTAGGATCAAGCTTTGCTTTTGTTTTCAAAAACTTTCAATTTCGGATTAATTTTCAGCTTTGTTTTGAGAAACTCTCAACTTTGGATTGATCTTTGGCTTCCCCCCCCCCCCCGAAAACTCACAACTTTGGATTTATCTTTGGATTTTTTCCCCCGAAAATTCAATTTGGGGTTGATCTTTGGCTTTGTTTTCGAAAACTCTCAATTTGGGATTAACTTTTGGCCTTGTCATGGCGCTGTTTTAACCTTTTAAAGCCTAGCGGTAACTTTACGTACTACCCGGTTTAATATTCAAAAATTCTACGTGGTGCCCACATTGCGTTTATGTGTTTTGTACGGATCTCAGAACAAACAGCACCTTTTGCCTTATAAAACATTAAGAGATTGGTTTTTATAACCGAAATAGAGAGTGTTTACAGCGCGGTACGCACTGAGTCCTTATATAAAACAGATACGCTTCGTCTTTAAAAGGTTAATGAAAATGAGGGTAAATTTCGAAGACTGAAAGGAGATAAGACATTTCGCGTGGATATGGATTTTGAAATTGCCGTGACGAAGTGTGAAAGAAACCAATGCGGATGGCAGACAACATGACCGAGGTCACAACCTTGGGCCTCTCTACTACAGATGCAGAACGTTAAAACACTGTTTTACATCTCTTAAAATAGGGTAAATACAACTGTCAATGCAGTTTCGGTGCATTACAATTTATGAATGTGTATATTTACGGCCATCTTTATGAAGACATAAACCTATCCGTACATAATGTGCTATTGCTGGAAACTCAATGACATTGTAACTGAGCGCCAGTGATGAAAGAGGCGGATGTGCAAGGCAGGGTCCAGTCACTTCGCCTGCCAAAGACCCTGCAATATGACCCACGTCTCTGTAGCTATTCCTGGCTCGCCTGAACCTGTCCCAACAAAACCTTAATGGTACGTGACCAGGCTGCAGCATGCATTAGCAAGACGCCTGGGTGGGGGCGTGTAGCGAGGTATACGTACTCCACATGTCGTTCGACTGAAATGAACGGGTTATCTCCAAATTCAGACAGCCTTTGCAACCAGCGGAGTAATCACCTGCAGCACGAAATTAATCTGAACAATATTTTTAAAAATTCAGCTCGTACCGCGCAGTGAACACATTACGTCTCCATTCGAAAGACCGGCCGCTTATGGAAATAATCCCTGTACATTGCATGAAAGAGTCATGGGGAAAAGGCAAACACAATGTGTGGCGAAAACGCAGTTTTTAGGCGCGTTTTCAAAATTGCGAAAAGGGACTATAAGCTTCGTCACGTCTGTCTGTCCGTTCGCATCGAAATTCTCGGCTCCCACTGGACGGATTTTCATTAAATTTGATATTTGAGAATTTTTCAAAAATCTGTCGAGGAAATTCAACTTACATTAAAATCTTACAAGAATAATGGATACTTTACATGAAGACCTATGCACATTTATGATAATATATCGCTGGATTCTTCTTACAATGAGGAACGTTTCAGACAAACGTTGTACAAAAAAAATAAAAAAATACATCTTATGTTGAATAACCTTTTCCCCCCAAAATCGTACTGTTTATGAGATAATAATAATCAGTCAACTTACTAATAACCCGCTAAATAATCAGGGTAGTAACAAGCTAGAAGGACGAGCGGCCGATTGTTGTAGAACTAGTCCGAAAATATATTATTTATAAACACAGCGAAGATGCGCCAAACTATATTCACAAAATCTAACTCTGCGCCCGATCATGAGTCGGTTTCATTCAATTTCAAAATTTCGCAAAGTCTTTTTTCTACGATTTAATTTAATTTTACCGAATCCCAGTAGAGATAACCATATTTTACTCTCCTCCGAAACGTCCAGACAGCCTGTGGGGCCCATCCAACCACCTATTCAATGGGTACTGGGGTTCCTTCACTGGGTTAAAGCGGCCGGGGCGTGAAGTTAACCACTCACCTCCAAGTAGTGCCAAGGTTAAGAATGAGCGGAACAACACCTCCACTACCCCTATATATCTTCATGGCGTTTAGAGAAGAAACTTTACGTTCCTCTACCTTTTATCGTTTTTCATACCACAAAGTTTCGTGACAAGGCTGTCTAGCCTCTAGGCGCACGGACATGAATGTTATGTAAATTTCTTATTCGCCCCCCCCCCCCCCGCGGGCGTTATTTGCTCTTTGACCTAACGACTCTAACAATCTTCTAAGAGATAAATACCAGGTACGTTAACTTCTCGGAAATTTTCTCCATTAAGCCATTACGTGTTCTTTCTTGGGTTCAGCTAAACTCCTCAGCACTTCGTTACTCTACAGCACTACCGTACCACATACGCGTTTTACACGATAGCTCTGAATTACGCGTTAAGCCCGCACTGTTCCGACCAAAGCTCTCCGTGACTAAAATAATGTATAACGTGCGACCTGACCAACGCAATATGTCAGTTGGCTGTCTCATTACCCGGTCATTCTACTCACACACGAACTTGTAAACAACATTCATTTTCGTCTGTGCACAACATCCGATTCTGTATATATACAGGATGATCCTGAAAAGTTTAATTACTTGAAGGAGTAAATTCAGAAGTAAACCAAACCGTCACGGCCCAGATTAATAACTAACTAACTAACTAACTAACTAACTAACTAACTACCTACCGTGGAATCAGAACAGGAGCTGCAAACACCACTAACAATAAACCCAATCTCTGCATCTGATCACATGCCATTTGGATCCAGTTAATATTTCAAAAGATCTGTTTCGACAAAATCAACTTTAAGTTTTCCCTCCAACCTTCTTCTCGGCCTTACCAGTGTTTGTTTCTCCAAGTTTTATACCGCTACAGGGTGTCAGAACCTGAAATATGACTTCAGCTGACAAGAAATGCTCGCCAGGTCTGTCAGTACTTTACTTAACATTGATGGTAATTTACAACAGACTATTACAGCGTTATCCCACATAAACTGTATTCTCCCAGTAGCTAATAAACTGTCATTAAGTAAGGCACGAAAATAAATTATACATACATATACACACATATATAACTTAATGCTTAAGATACTCAACAAAACACCACCAATGCAGCAACCGCAAAATCACATATGAATCGTTCACTTATTTACATACAAATTTCCAGCACATCTGCGCCATAAAAGAGAATCTACACAGAAATAACAAATGAAGACTCATGACTAAATGCGTCTAAACACAACTACGTTCCGTTTATTTACAGAACATGTTTCGACCGATTTTGGTCATCTTCAGGGTCACAATTCTTGTTTCTCAAAACATATTGAGAAATGAATAAAAAACTGTATAATGAAATAAAAATATTTTTATCGAATTTTGAAGTTTTGTACTCACTCCTCAATTTGTTTTGAAAAATAAGAACTGTGAACCTATGGATGACCTAAACGGTCGAAACATGTTGTTCTGTAAATAAATGGAACGTAGTTGTGTTTAGACAGATTTTGTGTTGATTGCATTATAAATAACAGAACAGAATGACACGCTTTAAAGTTAAAAAATGAAGTTTAACATTAACAATATGCAGCCTCCTCTTCTGTGCGTGCCCGAGATAAAAAAACCGAGGCGTGAAGCTGACCCCTCACGTCCATCTGGGGCCGAAGTTAATGAGTGCAGCCACAACTCTGTTCCCTCTAGACGCCATCATGAAGTACACACTGACAACATGACTTCGTATTTACTTTTAACACTAACAACATTTACCGAGGCAGATGTGACATTTACACACAAATGAAGGCTTTATGCGCGATTTAGTTTACAGTGATGTCATGTTATTGAATACTCTCACGCTGGCTGCACAGGCTATACTGGATGGCGCAAAAGTGCCTTGACACTGGAGGCAACACAAACATCCAGCGTCAAGTGACTTTTGCGACACTCTGTATAATGAATATATTCAAACCTACTTGTGAGTTCGTCGTAGTCCCTAGTTATTCTCCCCTGAAAAATGTGTATTATCTTCCAATTGACCACGACCAGTTCCTTCCCAATCCATGTCCTGCTTACGTGACTACATAAACGACGCAGTTCACATCATATTCACGAAAATAACAAGTATAATCTTGCAGAGCCTTGGCACGCCATTCGCGGTACAGAATTCCGTCACTGACATGGTCTCGCCTGCTGCCTTTTATGCATGGCGACGTGCAGAACTGCGTGTGTTACTACTATAGATGCACTGCATGCATAAACAACTGTCACGTGTTTATGCCGAGTCACAAGGCAGAAACATGGAGACACAATCGTCACCTTCAGTGCAACAGAAGCAAATGCCACGACAGGTACCGAACTCCCGGCCTGTGTTCGGGATTTTTACAGTGCATCTTGGTTAAACTGTTCATTCATGATACAAACAAATGCAGTTTAAAAATACTCTTATATTGCTGCTACGTGCTTCGGCGTCAGTTACACCATCTTCAGGGGGGGATTTACACCAAAATTTAAAATATAACATTATACAAAAAATAATAATAATCACATTACTGCATTCATGCAGCTAGTGTCACCCATATTGGTTTCTTAATTTGTGATGATAATACAGACATTTTAAAAAGTATAATATAATACAACAATACAACAGCAGTTATACAGCATTTACTCTGACGACTGCACAATCGCCGATCCCAGTGGCCGCGTGGTCTGAGGCGCAGGTCTGCGGCCGAGCACTTGCTGGGATCGTGGGTTCGAATCCCACCGGGGGCATGGCTGTTTGTCTTGTATAGTGTTTGTGTTGTCAGGTAGAGGTCTCTGCGACGGGCCGATGCCTCGTCCAGAGGAGTCCTACCGACTGTGGTGTGTGTCTGAGTGTGATCAAGTGAAAATAAACAACCTCGACACCTGCTGTGAACAGGTAGGTAGAAGCGGGAAGGGCTACGACGACGACGACGACGACGACGACGACGACTACGTCGACGACGAACTGCACAATCAACAACAATCATTCGTCACTTTACGGTGTACATCCTACATGTTTCGGCCTTAGCATGGCCATCCTTATGGAGGTCTCCAACAAAGGGAAACAATAATGGCAGATTCTGTTAAAGATGTGCATATGTGGAGTCAAAAATAGAATGTTTCAAATAAAATTCCTAAAAATACTTAAAATATAGACTAATTACTCTACATTTTAGATTTTTTCGGGTTCCATAAAAATGCGGGGAATTTCTTGACTCTCTGAGAAACTGTTAGCTTCTCAAGGACTCTGCTCCAGGGAGTTAGTTGGATTTTGCTCTAACACCCACAGAATTAATTCTGGCGTTTGTTCCACGCCTTTTTGTCTGCTACATTGTTTTGGCTTCTGTAACGTCAAACAAACTGGTGATTATAAATAATTAATCAATAAACAACACACATGCAACAAACTCCCGCCCAGATCTAACCACCATGCTGTGAAGGCGTACAGTGTGCTTGCAGGTAAGGCGGCAGGCATCTCGCGACTCCGTACTACACACACATGGAAGTGAATGGCTGACTTCACGCTGCAGCCGCCTTATCCCCAGGCCAACATTCCCTACCGCGATCTAGACGGGAGATTTGCGGTGCGTCACGTTGATGCGCTCTGAAAAGAAATTCCCTTCTCTCACACAAAACCGAACCCCGGATATGGAACCCGTAACCAGTCACTTTACTGAGCTACACTGGACCACAAGAGTGAGTTACTGTGCCCGGCCGTGCCATGGTTCAGGCGGTTAGCCGCCGGCCTCCCACCGCGGAGGCCCGGGTTCGATCCCGGCTCAGTCCATGTGGGATTTGTGGTGGACAAAGTGGCACTGGGACAGCTTTTTCCCCGAACACTTCGGTTTCCCCCTGTCAATTTCATTCCACCGGTGCTCCATTACTAGGAAAAGGACAAAAGATAATCATCTTCATCTTCATCATAGGGTTACACAATAAGCCTCAAGGCTGCGGTGCGTCCGTAGCGTCTGCTGCGGGGCCCTTCACCGCTAAAAAGGTTACTGTACCCTGTTTCCTTCCAATGCCCCTTGGAGTAAACGGATACAGATTTATATGGTGACATGTCATACCGCTGTACCAGCTGTTGAAACGTTCGGAGTCACTAACTGCGCTATGCTAGCGGCTATACCTTATAACGCATATTTGCGAGCGTTCATTGTCTCATGCAGTATATCGCCCCCGGCTTCAACGGGTCTGCGACCTCTTTACGGGATCAACAACGCATCAACTTTTTTTACCGGCCACCTCCTGTACAATCCCATGCCCTATCTTAACACACATACCTTTGGCTCCGTCAGGCGTGGGTTGCGTCTGTATATTTCACCAAGTCATTACTCCTCTGTCACAAAAACGTGACCCACACTGAGGCAGTGAACCAGACATCTGCTCTGACGTCATGCACCAGTGGGGGGACGCAACACGTACCAGCTAAAATAACAATCCACGGCATATTTTTGCGGCGATTAGGTTCTTCGAAAGTTCATTCCAAGTGGCGCTGCTGAGGGAAGGAGTCAGGCAATGAGGCCCTCACTGTTTTGGGATGTTACGCTGCCTAGGTTGGTGGATGATTTACTGACGTTTCGGGACAACCCATCCGGTCTATGTTCAAAGGCCAAGCAGTACCCAAAACGTCGGTAACCAACTACCAACAACGCTGCATAACGTCCCAAAAGAGCAAAGGGTATAACTGCACGGCAAACCTGGAAAGTTAGGTAACTTCTGGCCGGTACGTTGTTCTTATCCCTAGATGTTGAATTCGTGCGTACTTCGCAGTAAAGCACTGAGTGTCGTTACACGCTGCAAGACTTCGCCGCACCTCTGCAACAGACTCACAATCGATTACCATCGAGATATCATAAGCGGGGAGATGTACAATCGATAACATTAGAAGTCTATATATCTCGATGTTCGTTCGATGATCAGCTGTTTCTTCGGCCTCAGCTGGCACATCACACAGAACACAGCGTGTCTCAGCTATAAGACCCGTTTGTTCGGCGGCACCCGTACCTCACAGAAAACACATTCTTAATTGTAAAGACCGTCCATTGCGACAGAACATAAATGTATGGAACTCATGTAACGTGTCTATTAATTTTGTCCTATTTTAACCACAACATGATTGTCCCAGCGAATTTTCGTAAAAATTTCAAACACGAAAGTGTACGAAACCCGTCCAGTGGGAGTCTGAGTTGTTCCACATGGACGGACAGCCAGTCAGACTGTAAGACGTTAATACCCGCTGTGCGCAGTTCCTGCGCGAATATGCCAAATGATGCGGGCAGTGACGCAGTACGTGCACTGACCTTACCAAGGGACGTTTCACTTCAAAAATATCACAGTTTCACGGCGCATGCGTATACGCAATTCAATTTATTCCCATAAAAATCCCGGCCTTCCCCAAGCCGATTTTCATTTAACTCACCAAATGCTTAGCACCCTTACGCGCAGACACCATACCAAATTTCACTCAAATCCGTCATCAAATATGGAAAGCACGCGCATAAGTTCATTCAGGACCTCAGTAAAGTATGACCGTCATTAAGCCGATTTGCACGAATCTCATGTTTGCTTGCCCGAAAGTATAAAGTGCCGTAACGAAATCCTACACCGAATTTCATGAAAATCCGACATACGGTTTAGTTGCTAATGTCAGGTCGCAAACGGGAGGGCGGGCGGGCGGACGGTCGGTCGTGGTCTCCACACAAACGTTCTAATTTTACTTCGCAAAGAACGCCCAAACTGCCTGACAATTTTTACCTAACACCCTTACAGAACACCCAGGCGTATATAGCACGATAATATTAAAACAGGTGTTATGAAAACAGCGCGTGAGGATGTGCGCTTGGTTCATCTCGCTTAGTACAGGATCGAGCAGCACGATGTTATAAATTCCCCATTAAATTTTGGGGTATCACAAAAGGCGCAAGCATCAGTTTCTGAAAAAGAATTCTGGTTCATTTAGTTATTTCTGTTTGCATAGTAATTTTATTTTGTTTTAGAAACGGCCAGGCAATTACAGGATACGCTTTCAGGTTTGGCTCTCTTACGGAATTTCGTTCCATGTGGGTAGTCGCCGGGACATGTGCGAAATGCTGATAATAGGGACAGGTTTTGCCTCTTGGCCGGTGACTTCTGGGACCAACACTTTACTTAAACACAAATGAATTTACCGTGACGTTCATTACGTGTCTCTTGGTATTTAGACATAAACACTACAGACGCCCGCCATTAACGTCCTTCCACACCGAAGCAGGCACTGCGCAGTCCCTGACACCCACAAATATGACACAGGGCTGTAACTCCTTCAAATTAAATACACGGCGAAGTAACCTGTCACATATGGGGTAAGCTATCCCATTACAGGCCTGGAGAGGCCCTGACGGTTCCACGACGTTGAGATTCCCAGATTTTAAGACAATCGGCACATGAAGGTGGTAACACCGTCAGCCCTACGCACCGGCTGCCTTTACCCCTAAGGAAATATTCCTGGTACTCACTGCTGGCACATGCTGAGTCGATCCCAGGGCCATTGGCGGCCAGAAGGATCATGTCAATGAAAAATTCCGATGACACCATCGGGAATCGAACCCGCGACCTTCGGGTTTGTAGCGCAGTGCCTCAACCAACTGCGCCACCGCGTGCCCCACGTATGAGATAAACTACTTAAAAATTCATAACAAGCCCACGCCCCTTTTAGAGGGTAGAGGCCCCAGGTTCAAATGGATACTATATATATGCACGGCGGCACGCGGAAGGTCGCGGGTTCGATTCCCGATGGTGTCATTGGAATTTTTCATTGACATAATTCTTTCGGTCGCACTATGGCCCTGGGGTCGACTCAGCCTCTAACAGAAATGAGTACCAGGAATATTTCCTGTGGGGTAATGGCGGCCGGTGCGTAGGGCTGACCTTACAACCTTCACGTGCCGACTGTCTGGAAATCTGGGAGCCTCAACCTCCTGGAACCCTCCGGGCCTGTCCAGGCCTGCACAGTGATTGCTTTACCTTTACCTTTACCTTTACCTTTACCTTTACCTTTACCTTTACCTTTACCTGTCTATACGCAGAGCCCATCATCACAACTCTTAAAAATGGTGCGTGGCAAAATACTTGTATTTATTAATTGCCATGACACAACTAATTTTATTATTTATGCGGCTACATGTTTCAACCATTACATGGTCATCCCCAGGCCGTGTAAATACACCGTCGTAGTCCTTCCCTCTTCTACCTGTTCACAGCAGGTGTCGAGGGTGTTTATTTTCACTTGATCACACTCACACACCACAGTCGGTAGGACTCCTCTGGACGAGGGATCGGCCCGTCGCAGAGACCTCTACCTGACAACAGACAAACACTCACAAGAGACAGACATCCATGCCCCTGGCGGGGATTCGAACCCACGATCCCAGCAAACGCTCGGCCGCAGACCTACGCCTTAGACCGCACGGCCACTGGGATCGGCGTAAATACGTTAAAACCAAAAAAATTACAACTGAAAAGTCATTCATGGAGTCCGATTGGGATCTGAATCTTTTGTGTCACAAAATACACGTCAATAAAATTTTTTAACACCGATCAAACACAGTCGAACTCGGTTATAACGTCATGAAAAGGGACTGAATATTTTGTATCGTTACAAACGAGTGTTGTTACAACTGAGGAGTATAATCTTATGGTTAACAGCGAGGAATTAATTGGTAACACAGAATACCTGACGCTATATACGAGGCGTCACATAAACTGATGTCGTTCCAACCGGGTTCGACTGTATATGTAGCATCTAGGATAGAAACCGAAGCTACACACAGTGTGCGAGCTGTCTACATTACGCAGTCGTCAGCGTCCATTTATCAGTGCTTTGGTCTGCCACTCTGCTTCTGCAGTAACCTGTTCTCCCCGTCCTCATCCTGCCAAACTCCACCTTCCACAACTGATCTAATCACACTCCCATTACAAGCAGGTTCAGCTCCTCTTCTTCCATATGCTCACCAGTCAAACATATTTCTCAGCAATATTTCCTACGCCATTAATTCAATGTGGCCAATTATCTACGTTTTTTGTCACTGATGACGTCAGAATTTATACCCACAATGTCACATTCCTTGTTTTATTTTCCCTTGTTACCTACAGATGTCTTTAACAAGACAGCAAATGGCTCATTCCAGGACTTTACCAAGGCGTTCTTTACTTTCGAAATGTCGCAAGGTTTCACGATATATGAACAGGCCTAATGCAGTTTCATTTACGCCTATAACAACTGTACTGCCTTCCCAAGCCGATTTTCACGAAACGCTGAAATGCTACAGAGCATTACGTGCAGATATCTTATACCGAATTTCACCCAAATCGTACAATAAAGTATGGACACGCTGAATACAAATTCGTTGACGCGTCTAAGGAAACCATGGCTTTAGCTATATTGACTTCCACGAAATTCACAACCACTCGACAAATTTTTGGTGGCATCTCCCGTACAGAATTTTATCCAAATCGGGCGAGAAACCTAGAAAATACACAAAGTATAACTTACACTACACCAATCCACACGAAACTCACGGGTGTTCAAAGGTACCACGCTGAGATATTCTACAGCGAATGTCACCAAAATCGGTCAACAAATGTGTAAAATACACCAAATATTATTCGGGAGATCAAATCAAGCAGAGTGAGATGGGCAAGGCATGTGGAACGTATGGGGGAAGAAAAGAGATGCATGTACGGTTTCGTGTGGGGAATCCAGGGCAGAGACCACTATGAAAGACTTAGCCATACACGTAAGGATAACATTAAAATGTATCTGAAAGACACACGCCGCAATGGTATGGAATGGGTTCCTGTGGCGCGGGATAAGGACCAGTGTCGGGCCCTTGTCAACATGGAAATGAATGTTCGGGCGCCATAACATGTTGGGAATTCCTTACTTAGCTGAGTAACTATTAGCTTGTACTTCACTGAGTTAGTCAGTCAGTCAGTTAGTTAGTTAGTTAGTTAGTTAGTTAGTTAGTTAGTTAGTTAGTTAGTTAGTTAGTTAGTCAGATAGATAGACAGACAGATAGATGGATGGATGGATAGATAGATAGATAGATAGATAGATAGATAGATAGATAGATAGATAGAAAGATAGTAAGTCACTGGGCTTTCACGAAACTCGCTCTTGCTCGACAAATACTGCAAAGAACTCCTACACCGAATTAATGAAAACCCGACAAACGGTTCAGTTATTGATACTGCGTCACGGACGGTCGGAATTTTGTTCAATTTACCAGTCTACGGAAATACTTAATCGCCGTATAACACAGGGCCTTCTATGGCGCTGGGGACTGTATCTCTCTCTTAGCTTGCTGCTTCGTTATGCAGACTCCGAAATCAGCACCGCGCTGTGAAGTTCTGTGTTCGGTACAAATGTGCCGTTTCCAGCGCGCCTGTCCCTGCAACACACAGCGTACTTACTGCAAATTATCTTCGACACAACAGGAATAGTCAAGAGCACCAAGTCACACTTGTACAGTCCGTCCAGCCACACAGAACACACGCGCGCCGCCAACGCCAGTGGCGCCACACATACGAAATAACACTTCCCACTCGTGTTTCCTCGCCACTTAAATACGGGCTGGACGATCAGGAATTCGAATCCCGGGAGGAGTAAAACATTTTTCGCTTATCCTAAACGTCTAGACGAGCTGTTCGAAGATTACCCGGCTTTTCGCCCCCCCGGAGGTAAAAGCAGCCGGGGCGTGAAGTTGACCACTCATCTCAATATAGTGCCGAGCTTCAGAATAAGTGGAGCTATACCTCTAGATCTGCACTTTTTTTCACCCCACTGAGCTACTACTGCGTATCACAAAGTGATGCAACGTTCACTGCAGATTTCTGTCTCGTTTAACAGATTTTGACCACAACCAGCGATTAGTGCTTATTTTTTGTGGATTACTTAACGATTCTGTTCGTCGTTCAGGCTCTAACATTAAGACCAGCCGATTATGAATTGGAAACAATGACTATGGAATCGGTCGTGGCCTAGTTAAAAGTACTACCCGGGCGGTTGTCTTGAGGGACTGAGTAAACCCATGTAAAATGTATCCGTCAGGACAGCCGGTATCCAAGACGAGGTGTGAACCCGGTAGCTGTCACGTACAAACGCAGCAGTGGACCGGCATCTCCTGCAACCTGAGTCTGGGATACTGTATGCAGTCAACTGACATCTTACCGCGGGGCCGGATTTAGACTGCTCGGGCTGCACAGGCGTGTAGTTTATACCAGCATAACTGCAATCTCTCCTACCTCACTTCATGCGTGGGCAGTCAAGGTTGCTTCGACTTGACACACTCATTCCATCTTTTCCAACCTTTCCCTCACACTCGGTGCTCCTTTGATCTATACTATACCATGATCATAACCGCATGGTTTACCCAGTTCTGTCTATGTTCATCTATTCTGTTTTGTACTGACTGTACTTTCATTCGTCCCTAATATCGCAAGCCTTAACAAGGTACAGTCTAGTACAGCTTCAGGTGTCCCATCCCCACTGATCGTCTTCTATGTCTGACGACTTTCCTTGTCCAAGGCTCATTTTTTAAACGACTTTTCCAGTGTAACTCCTACACGAACATTCATCTACTAATCTTTCCATGCTTTAGTCTTTAAGAACCAACCACTCGCATCGATCGTATTGTGATTATCTGACAACTATCGCTAGTCACTTCCTGGCGGCTCTCCTAACTTAAAAATACCTCAACGTGAAATGAACAGCGTGTCTGTTAGATGTACGCGTGTCTGCGAACAGAAGGGAAACACGTACAGCATCTTATTTAAATATGGCGAGTAAAAGACTTGAAACTTAACTACCTGTACTCATCACCAAATATTATTCGGGTAATCAAATCGAGAAGAATGAGATGGGCGGGGCATGTAGCACGTATGGGGGAAAAGAGAGGCGCATACAGGATTTTGGTGGGGAGACCTGAGGGAAGGCGACCACTTGGGAGACCCCCGCGCAGATGGGAGGATAATATTAAAATGGATCTCCAGAAGTGGGACGGGGCATGGACTGGATTGAGCTGGCTCAGGATAGAGACAGGTGGCGGGCTCTTGTGAATGCGGTAATGAACCTCCTGGTTGCATAAAATGTGGAGAATTTCTTGACTAGCTGAGAAACTGTTAGCTTCTCAAGAAGGCCTCTGCTCCGTGTAGTTAGTTAGTTAGTTAGTTAGTTAGTTAGTTAGCTAGTTAGAGCAAAAACTTGATATTAACTGCAGTACGTTGAAATAAAGCGCGTGGACCCCGACCCAAGGCAAATTGGGATAGCGGCGAACGCTGCGCTGCCTGCTACCACGCGAAACGGCCGCCAATTAAGCAGAAGTGTGAGCTGTATAAAGCGATGTCACTGTATCAGGTCTACATATACATACAGAGTCGGCTAATGTGACACCCATTAAACGAAACGTTTAGCCTGCATACGATGACTTATACCGTGAAAGGGCCTGAAGACGCCATAATCACCCAAGGTCTCACAATCTTCGAAGTATTCGAATTCAATAACATTATCCCTTTGTCTTTCAATATAAATGACGTCTACAGAATTTTCAGTCAGTGAGAATGAATGATAGTTATTTAAATATTTCTAGCCTTAAGAGTAATTCTTGCGCTGCTCTACTGCCCCCGGCCTGTCCACAGTAAGGTCAACTGGCCTGCCAGTCTGCCTCCTGGTCACTCCGAGGCTGGGTGAATATTCAGCAGGAGGATGTAGACTGATGGGTACAGCGTCGACTGTGAGGGGAGGTGGAAATGAGAGGATATTTGTGCGTCTGTGCGTGTCATTCACCTATAATAGGGTTCTTAACCAGAGGTGCCACGTATCTTCTGCGCATCGGTTGTGTAAAAGGACTGAAGAAAAAAAGCACAGGTGTTTGTAAGATGTAGCTAAACTGACGACGAACGAGTAAATTCCAAGAAAAGCACTGGCTATTGTCCGAAGGGAGAGGGGGGCAGGTCTAACTTCTGACAATGAAATTCCTTCCCCTCTTTTGTTTTTCTTCTCTACTTACCATAACCAGATCGCTATCCAAGAAATGTTAAACTTGGCGCAGATCTGCGTGATATGTGTGCATTACAGCAAGTAGCCCCCCCCCCCCCACACACACACACACGCTTTAATTATCTTGATGTATGGAACCTTATTTAGACAGAAGGTGATGTGAAGGGCATCTTGAGTTTCAGAGGATGCCTTGATAAAAAGTAAGAGCCAAGAACCTGTGTGAAGTTCTTATTCCTGCACTTGTCGCACAGACTGAAAGAACTGAGAAAAACAGAACAGGTGGAGAACAGGTTCAAACCGGACACCTTCGACCTTTATAACGGACAGTCTACAGGTATCAAAGTTTGTCATGACTCACAAACAGGCAAAAAGTAACTAGCCGTTTTAGTATTCAAATTAGTGTATAATCCCCATATATATACATACATACACACACACACACACACACACACACACACACACATGCTCAGTTCGCACCTCACACAGAACACAGTCTGCTTCCATTAGAAGGACCATCGATGATAGGGAAATAACACAAAACAAATACACCGAGTGGACCAAATGCAGGGTATTTGGTGTTAAACCTGGCAGCATATACAGTAACAACTAGGTTATGACGTGTTCATATATTACAACTTTCAACATATTCAGAAACAACCGTAACTGAGTCTAGGACAAGGGATTATTTAAACACAAACTCCAATAAACTATACAACTGTGATTACCCTGTACAATAAACTGTGGGCCCGGTATGATCCTCTACAATAAACTGCATGCCCGGTATGATCCTGTATTATAAACTGTAGGCCTGGTATGATTCTCTATAATAAACCGTAGACCTTGTATGACTCTGCATAATAAACTGTAGGCCTGGTATAATCCTGTATAATAAATTGTACGCCTGGTATTATCCTGTATAATAAACTGTACGCCTGGTATAATCCTGTATAATAAATTGTAGGCCTGGTATTATCCTGTATAATAAACTGTAGGCCTGGTATGACTCTGCATAATAAACTGTAGGCCTGGTATGACTCTGCATAATAAACTGTAGGACTGGTATGACCCTGCACAATAAACTGTAGGCCTGGTATGACTGCATAATAAACTGTAGGCCTGGTATGACTCTGCATAATAAACCATAGGCCTGGTATGACTCTGCATAATAAACTGTAGGCCTGGTATGACTCTGCATAATAAACTGTATGCCTGGTATGACTCTGCATAATGAACTGTGGGCCTGGTATGACTGCATAATAAACTGTAGGCCTGGTATGACTCTGCATAATAAACCGTAGGCCTGGTATAACTCTGCATAATAAACTGTATGCCTGGTAGAATCCTGTATAATAAACTGAAGGCCTGATATAATCCCCTACAATAAATTGTAGGCCTGGTATGGTCCTGTATTTGAATCTGCAGGACGGGAGTGACCCCGTAAACTGCAGGACTGCTATGGCAGCTTCCGAACTTACCTGTTAAATACTACCATCTGCTTTGGTCTATCATCTTTGTTTAATAAGCACTCGAATTCCACTTCTCTTTTTGTTGGCAAACTTTTAATATTAAAAAGAGGAAACGAATGTAAAATTTTTAATTATTTTACTGACACCGATAAATCGGCGTCTCTTTGACACGACGTACTTGCTTGCGTCGTTTGCTAAATATCGGCGGACAAAAACGTTATCGTACGATATTAAACATAGGCCAATTTCCAGCAACACATCCGATAGTCACGCCTATATCGATGTATCGGACCAACATTTTTATGTGACTGAAAGACATTAATTACAACACAGGCCTACGCATGTTTTTGTGAAACCGATAACATCGGAGCACGTGAAAACATCCTAATGTTACCACATACATGCTGAAAACAAAGAGAAGTTAGGTTATGGTTCGAACTAGGTGCCCACTTGTGTCTCACAAACGCTTACAACATGCCAGTAGGTCCACCTGTCAGCTCGATTTGCACATTAACAACATAGTTAACTAACGTACTATATAAGGTCTAATTTGTACGCAATGCACACGCACAAATCTTTGCTGTATCGGTTTCACAGTGACACCAACCTTCTGGGTGACAACCATTTACATGAAGTGAAATGCTTGTGTAACGCAAATACGTTCAACATTAACATGTCTAAAGCTAACATGACGTCTAGGTCATGTAATTAATGAAACAAACATTTATTCCAAAAAAATACTACATGCTTTCATCGCCACTATTACATTCTATTTCCTAACCTGTGACAGGGCAGGTTATGCATTTGGTTACTACACGCCTGACAACTGAGCGCAGTGTGGGAGGTGATAATTGCACTTGTTAATACAGACCTACACATGGTACATTCACTGTCACCACAGAACACTGTAATGTTTGTAACAAACGCAATATTTATGACTGAAAATGTAAATATCAAATATACACTGTTTGGAGTAGCATGCAATCTACGTCGCGAACCACGCCAGATCATACCAGGGTTGCCAACATGAACTGGACTGAACGCGTCGACTGTTCTTTCACCTCTTGCTGTGCATCCAACATACATGAATCGATGATGAGAGACGTCAGAAATAATTTGAGTAACAACACAATGTCGCTACATTCTGAACTTCTTGGATGACATGTTGAAAAGAGAGCAATGCAGCATACAGTGACCCACTTTGCAAATTCATACAAGTAGTCACAATTATAAAACTGGACCATTACGCTGGCAGTTAAGTGATGCAAAATTCGCTTTTTGTAAAGCAACGTATCAGTGAAACGAAGTGTGAGGACCTGAACAGTGTCACTAAATAGAAAACTCCACGCCTAACCTGTCTTTCTGCATGTATCTTGTACCTGATTCTAAAGTACGGTGCCAAGTTAACTGAAACTATATACGGGTCACATGAAACCTTAAACCGTTGCCGTTGTTGTACATCAACATTGTATTCGTCACAAAATTCAAATGTCACTGTCCTTCGTGGAATACGATGCGTTTCGCATTTTCTCCCTACCATCTAACTCGCGTGTCTTGAAGATGTTGGTTGAAATGTTGAGTAACATATCTTGTGTGCCGTGACGTGCCGTCGTGCGCCACAATGTTGGCAACCCTGACGTTAAGTGTCTACGATGAAATTGTGTTCTTGTCAATTTATATGAGTTTCATACGCAAACCCCCTGAAGGAATGAGCACCCCATACCTTACAGATTACAGACATGAGGCTACATTTTGAGGAAAAATATGAATATTGCTGTACTCACCAACACCCCAAATGCTGCATTCTGAAGAAGCATACCGCCTACCATGCATATATGCGAGAATGTCACGTCAAACACATCAGGAAATGTTCACTGTTTACAAACACAAAACACACACATCGCGTCCTGTACATTGTTCATGTGATTTCGCCATGGTAAGCAGTTACTTATCACGGAGTGTTCAACCGAGTACATACCTTTCTCGTCGTAACACATGATCACCACTGTGCCGCACAAACAACTAACGCGTTGTCGAAAACCACACATACGAATTACTCCGACACCGCCCACGAAAGTATAAAATTCGCACTTACTTCCAAATCTGTTAACAAATTCTAAGCACTTTCCCTCCAAGTCACAACACCAATGGCGTCTCTTTTCCAGTGAGATCAAATGAAGACGAACATGGATATATGACTTTCTCGAGGTGCGTTCACATACATGGCGAGCAAATAACAAGCGCAGCGTGCAGTGTGTAGTTACAGCAACGGAAGATCGTGACAAAAGCCTGTGATTTCGACTAGGTGCCAACACACTTTACATTCAATGCAGCAATAAAAATGAACTGTAACACCAGAAATGTCTATAATTCTGTCCAAATTTCCTGCTTCATTTGAGTCCCCCAGAAGAGATCCTAATCACTACACAATTACTATAAAAATTCATAGCAAATCTACATTTTAGTTGGAAGTAGTGGAAAACAACTGTAAAACCACAATGTGGGAATTAAGTGAACTGGAGCTCCGGCAGCTGGATAAACCCTAGGAAACTGCTCAAGTATCTTCCAGGCAAATTTGAGACCTTCATGCAAGAAAATTGCAAGCTTATCAACGAATTACAGAAACTGGGAAACTAATAGTTGCTCAGTTTAAGAAGCTCTTGGACATGCACTGCTCAACTCTCATGCACATACAGTTGATTTAATTTGTAATAATTGTGGGTGACCAGCACAAATCATCATCCCCTCCCCTACTTAAACAATTCACTTCATTTTCTTCCTATATCTCCCTTGTGTCAAGTCCAAACATCTTCCTCTCACTGTGTTGACTCTGTAACAAACTAAAATCAACTCAGAAATGGACGGTGGTTTGCACGTCTACATAATACATAGCAAAATTTGCTACACAGTCTGTAGTTCCTTCTTGAGGTGACAAGAAGCTGCTGGACTGGATATGAGTATGTCTGGCAATGGTTAATTAAACAGTGACAATTTCATTTTCCAGTTCCCCATAAGAACAAAGAAGGGGATGAAATGTACAATACTTTATCAGGAATTTCAATGTTACTGCCAATACATAATATCCTATAATGCAAATTCATTACCAAATGTAAAAACCACCATCTTCTTGCATGTGACGCCATGCACGTTGGCAAATAGCTACATGCTGCCTCTATCTTCAAGGTACACAGGGCAGCTACTAAGAACAGTGAGGCAGGAGATTTTGTCTGAAACATTACCACTTATCTACCAAACTACACAGTGGCACATCTCTGAAGACAGAAATCTTCATAATCCTGCCATGAGAACCTTAAAACCTCATCACAGATTGCACATTTTGCATGTTTCATTATTATTAAAATTCTCATGTTAAAAACACACCCAAAACACCACAATAAGCAAGCTTACCACTGAAAAATGTAACCGTCCTTGTAAAACAAATATTCAGTACTTCAAGTTCACTCACTTGTGCCTAACATAGCATGTAACAGACACACAATGTACTGTCCACAAACCAGGAGATGATCCCCAATAGGAATGTAATAGATGCACATACACAAGATTGCATGGTGAACGACCAGTTGCTACTATCCATCCTCAAAGCATCTGCACGCACAGCACACTCCCTCACTACACACAACTCTAGCAGAAATATCGCTCCTACCAATGGCAGTCCAGCAGTCCCTCACACAACGCCAGCCACGTGCAACTCAACACCACCACCACCACCACCACCACCACCACCACCACCACCACCACCAAGTGGGGATCTTCTTGTGGTCTGACCTGCAAGTGTAATCACAATTTTCATCTTACAGTTAGCTCTCATGCAAGTAACAAACTGAGGTAACAGTAGCTCCAGATCCAAAAATTCCTGGGTATAAGATGAATATGGATTTTGGTCAGAAGCAGATACAATGCTTTAAAACTATTTTGGTGCAGCTGCATTTGATATACACTTGGCTGCTTGAGTGGTGCGAGTGGCAGGAAAATGATTCATGTTTCTAGGGGTTATTGCATGGAAACACAAGGGTCGGAAAATAACTACAAATAATTACAAACATATTTTTATCAGCTTTATTATACATATATCCATTTTCTCTCAGTCATCAACCACTTAAATTTCAGTTATATGAAAATGAATGATTAAAAAAACTTAATACATGTTAATGAATAATCATAAGTTTTGGGGTTTGTCTTAGATGGAAGTCTTAGAGGGGAAGAGATATTACCAGTTTGTTTTGGCTAGTTTCCTAAACAGTACATTTCCCTACTTTTCAGTGCTTTTTTACAATCATCAGAAGAGAGACAGATGATACTGCATTGCAAACCAGGAGTCAGGTTAACTACCCTAGGCAAAAAAAACACTTTCAGCAGTGTCATATGGCTGTATATTGATGGCAACTCTGTGTTCGCAGGGGGCAGGGGGTACTGAAATCAAATAGCGAAGATAAATGACAACAAAAACATTTTACATTTTGATCATAACTTACACATATGCCCTCATATAGCATCCAAGAAACTCAGTGTTGAGAGATAACCCTTACAGCACCAATATCAATTTGACAGTAAGAAAAACCAGAACCATGTGACAATCTTTCTGATCAATCGTTCACATTCCCCCACTTTCTATTTGTACATACAACTGGACCATGATGGTAGATGGCAAGATATTGTTATGGTGGTCGTGGTGACACACATCAGTGTTTTGTACCCGAAAAACTTCACAGTCAGCATATCTGTTATGATGTAAAGACCTGCACTGATCTTTTTTCTTTTCTTTTCTTTTTTTTTTTTCAAGATTCACACAGTTTTGGAGAGTAGCACTGAAAGGGTTAAATACAACAGAAGACACTTCCTTACATGCAATCACACCAGCGCAAGTTAACATTTTAGTTAGGCCACATACCGTATGATACTGCAGAACGCACGCAACAGCCCTGCTCGGCACAGTGTCTCACTATTAAAAATGTAGCTTATAGAGTTGAAGAGAAGGGCATTTGACTGAGGCACAGTGATGATGTGTGACCAACATCAAACTTCAGAAGCATTCACATTCTAAGGAACAGTACACTACATGCCCGTGGATTTATGGGCTCTCTTACAATCTGATAGATCACCATAAGGATAGTTGTATCAGAGGACAGCCCATGAACAGCATTGAAATATGTGCAAATATTAAATCTATTTACATATTCATCGAAATGAACCTCACAACTGTACATTTATGTGCATTTTCTATTCAGTCAACATTTATGTATATATAAATTTTTATGTGTATATTCAACTGCTTGAAACTCAGTACTCAGCAAGCAAAATGTTTTTTGTAGATTTTGTTTGGTTCCCAGAACAAGCCCCTATTGCTCTTGGTTATGCTGATGTGACATGTCTTCTTGAAGGAAGAGTTGAAATTTTAAGCATTTAACTCAACAGACTGCCCTGTAACAAGTGCAACCATAAATAAATTTTCACAGCATGACTGTTCCTGCCCACCATTCTCACTCGACGGTTGACTGAGAACAGAAGGTTTATGAGATGTATTTACTGTGCAGAAAGTATGACTGAGAATGACATTAATGATTTAGAATCTGACTGTGTCCAAACTGAGTAAAATTTCAGTTACGCTGTTTGAAGGTAGCATACACATTTAACCTAATTTTAAGTGACGACAGTGAAATCAACGAAGATTTGTCTTTCCCAACAATATGAGTATTCTATCACAATTCACACATCCTGTAATATCAGCACACAGAAGAGTCAAAGATCTGAACTGTACATAACTTAGAATGCCCAAGACTTAATCCAGTGACACAAGCAAGTAAAAGTCTTCCAACATCAAATATAAAAAATCTGTACAAACATTGCACTTGTACAAATTTTTTATACTTTATGCAGCCTTAATTAGTATTGTGAGCAGTATTATGGGAAGATTTTTTCACGAGTGTAACAATAATAAACCTAAATTCCACTTTACATGTAATAAAACATACCCTGTCAGAACATGATTGCACAGCTGTGCAACTTGTCACACCATAACACAATGGAGGTTCTGTTCTGTACAGCATGAAGACATAGGTTCTTGGCAATGTCAGTAGTTCTCAGTGTCTATTTTTGCCACAATACAAATAAGAAAAACCAAATAATTTATACATCATGTCCACAGACTTAACATTTACAAAATGCAAACTCCACAAAATATCATGGAGGTCTATATGCTAACAATTTCCAACATTCAGACCTTCCACAATAATGAATCATGAACTGGAAAAGACAGGTTTTTATTGCCTACATAAGAATCTTCATGAAGATGTGCGTATCTGTGATGAACTCTGTGTCTGCAAGGGATGAGTATATTCCACTTGATCCATACAAATGCAAAACATGTTGTCTATACAATGACCTGAGCACAGCAGTGCACTGCTGTTTGAAGCAGCATGCAACAGCCGCGAGGAGGCTCGGATTGGGCTCATGCTGTTAATGCTGACATAACGTCTAGAAAAACGGCAAGCACTGCCTTCTTCTAGAAAGGGGAACATGTACATTAAGAAAGAAAACTGTTCCCTTCCATGACAATCTTGTTTCAAATACGCAACGCTTCTAGGAATAAAGGAAGGTCACGGAATTATGTATACAAAATGACAACTTTCTTTTCAGTGTAGGATTTAGTCTGATTTGCCTTTTTAAAATGACAGATGTTATCCTAGGCCAGTGTTTTCAGAACTCTGTCAACTACTTAACTCTTCTGACCATGAAAACAGTGATGCAACCACAAACAAAACAAAAAAACCATAGATATAACAAGTACAAGAAAAAAGGAAATGGATTTGTATACAGTACTTAGCCTTAAGGCTTGAAAATAAAGAATGCTCAATTATGAAACTTGTTCTCTCTACTCCATTCATGATGATACATCAGAAACAGCAAGTGGGTAGTGTCAATATGTTTTCTCTTTTGTTTTGTACAAGGTTGAAGCCGTGTCTGGTACAGCAAGTTGCTATGCCAGTCACCAGCAAACAATACTCTGAAGTAAGATGTTCTGGAAGTAAGGAACTTTGAAGTGTGCAATTAGTCTCAGAAAATTGTCGATACAGTATATAAACCGTTAGGGCATTGATCAGGATCCAAACACTCCAGACATGAATGCAACTACTTTATGTGGTAATTGTTACTCAGGACCACTTGTATTCAGACAGCAAGGGGCAGAACAGAAAGGCAGCATCTGTGCAAGTAGGGTTACTGACTCTGCAACGTCTTGTAAATGCACTGAGTTCACAGTTCAAATACAAGCAGTGATGGCTTCACTAGAAATGTCAAAGCCACATTCAGTTTCCTTCATTTTACTTTATTTTACAAATTTCTCAATTACGTTAATTAATGACGTTAGATGCTACAAACCTGGCTAGTAATATTATTAAAATATGGGTTGACAGCAAGAGACTGCCACCAAAAATGGAAGGTTATGTGCATTGAAATCGGTGTAGATGAAACAAACCCCTTGGCATAAGCGCAACCCCTTGTTATAGTGTAAGGTGTGTTATCTAGCCTTGCAATGTGGATACACGCAGGAATGGCAAACAGACCATGGTACGTCGACTTGTGCACTGTGCACGCTTCTGTCCTTAGTTAGCTCTTTGATTGGTTGGTTGAAATTAATAAATGACATAAATAAATGGAATGCCAATAAGGAAAATAGTACTGCTATCTGCTGATGATATTTTCAAGAAATGCCGAAGTACCTGAACAAAATTTGCAGAATTCCCTGAGGAGACAAGAAATATAAATACAAGGCTTTTGAAACTGAAAATTCGCTTCAACTGAAGAAATCATGGAAGTAGGTTTCACAAATTTACACAGAAAATAATACCTGAAGTATTTGAAACACAGGTCTACTTATATATACGTTGTCAAATAATAATAATAATAATAATAATAATAATAATAATAATAATAATAATAATAATAATAATAATAATAATAATAATAATAACCTATCAAGTGAAAATTTACTTCTGCACTTAAGGATTAATACCTCACTACTAACTAATACAAATACCAGAATGTAAGTAGTTGCCCATTTAGGTTATGTATGCTGGGTTGTGACAGTGTCAGAACCCATAATACACACAACCACGGAGACCTCATATCTTATACAGCTGCCCATTGTCTTACAATGCTGCCAATACTATTTGTGTTTTACCTTTCTTGACACACCAGTATCTTTCTGTGAAACAAAAGAACACTTCCAGTTGGTCCACACTTGAACCTGCTTTGCTCTGGTTTTATCAGCATTACATCTTCAGATGCTAGTGCGCGCTTCAACTGTCACAGTAACTTTACATAAATGGAACCAATGGCGGCCCTTACAAGGGCAAGGCAACACTGCAGTCAACAATATTTCTTGTGCAGTAGTCCCCAAACTTTATCATTCTATGAATACCGTTCTTTCAGAAAATTAGAACATGTAAACGCCCAACTACAATTTCACATATTTATTTATTTATTTATTTATTTTATTTTATTTTTTTAAGTTTTTGACATCAGTAACTTGTGGCTGGACACCTCAAAAATATACTTTCGGATGATTCTTTGCAAATCATTTCCCATCTGAAATGAAGGTAAGGTACTGCGAATATAAATCTTAAATATGGAATGTTAACTGAATGCAGAAAATATTCTTTCTCTATTAACAAACACACAAAGGAACAGCCACATATTTCTTTTCTTTCTTGTTATAAGTCTGGGTCCAAATAACATTCAACCAAATAAATAACCATTACTCTTCTACCAGACCTGCCTGCCTCTGTAATATTTCTTGTATCCACGAAGTATTCGTTTGGGAACCGCTTACCTCTCACTTTAAATTCTGTTCTTAAAGCTAAATCTAACTATATGTTATATGATTGTATATTTTCTATATGTATATGTATATATAACGCGTGCTATGTCTAGTGTAACGGAAGGCAGAACATATGTTGCAGGATGCCTCGCCCGCTGCCATTGTCATCGGCCCTCATCTCGCGATCTGATATCACTAATACGTCATCAAGATGGCGGGCCAAATCGTGACGTCACACACAGTCTTCCAGTGACATGAGCAGAGGGTTGACATACTCGAAACCTTCAAACTCAGTCTGGTCGATTTTCTCAATCACCCGCCTGTGAACATGCAGAAGACACACAGACTCTTAGTAAATGGGTTACTTCGTAAGTTATACAGGCGGAGCGGAAAGTCCCTTTGCACCTATGCAAGAAGAGTGCTGCACTGTGCTAGCAGTGGGGAAGTCCCATACACAAAGCTGGTGCATAGCCACTCTTCGCTCACACTGTATAATAATGACGCTGTATCAACAACCGAGATTGCTATTGTATTACACAGGTTACGCAGCACGTAATTACATGTTATACAACGGACCGATATGGTTCGGAAAATGATATAAAGGATGGAATTTATCGATATGGCGATGCACAATGCAGTTTTGAATAATAAGCGGACATTTCTTGATCCATTAAATAAGTCTGAACAGCCTGCGCCATGGAGGCTTAGATGAGAATATAATAGCAGGCTTTTGTCAATATGATTACGAACCATTCAGTTATCAGTGACAAAAACGTATTTATCAGCTGAATAAATATCACTAGCTTAAGGATGACCCTGTATCATGGCGTTGGCCGCAACGTGTCTTATAATCCATTTTATAACCAGTTATCTGACTTTTGGGCCACTCTGTGACGTATAGACTGACTATAAAGCTGAGATATGAGAGAATAAGTGGCGAATCCTGTTCTGTAACTCCGGTCATGCGGCACTGCAACAGCACGACCTCGCAGTAATAACAGTACCGTATTTTTGAAAGCATAGTTTTGGGAAATCTTGTTCAGCGTTGAATTTTCCCGCTTCCCAGACCTAACGCACGTAAAAGCTACGAAAGGCTGGTGGCAAATAAGCCCCACAATGCACTCAGTCTATTCCAACTTCAAAAACATACAGCTTTTACTCACTGGGAAAAGCATATTGCTTTTCTAATACTTCTTTAATTACTGTGATTTGGCAGCACATTAATTGCCAGATCACAGCGTCACAGAATGTGATGACGAAACACAGTCGAACTCGGTTATAACGTCATGAAACGGACTGAATATTTTGTGTCGTTATAAACGAGTGTCGTTATAACCGAGGAGTATAATGTTACGGTTAACAAAGACGAATTAATTGGTACCACAGAATGTCTGACGTTATAGACAACGTGTCGTATACACTGATGTCGTTATAACCGGGTTCGACTCTATCTGTTACGAATATATATCCAAAGAAAGTGAGGGAAACCATAAAACAGTTTCCGAAACTTGTGTTCTTTGCTGAACAACGAACGATACGGGCAGTTTATAAACCTGGCAACTCTAAGTGTAATACATCAACATTAGAAACCCTTAAAACTGGAAGCGTCGTGTCACGTACATCCACCGACTTGCGAGGTTTAAGGCGCGCACAGCGGTGTTGCTGACATTTCGAGTTTTCTTCACGTGCTGCTACACCGTGTAGAACGGTTCAATGCCGACGTTTCGAAAAATCGCAGTTCCTTGACAATCAGGGTCGAACAACCAGCTCGCCTTAGACCTCCTAACCTAAACACAACGCTCTTCCGAAACGTCGGTAACTACTTACCAATCGACACGGCGTCACTTCTCTAAAGGCTTTAATATTCACGTACCATCTTACTTTAGTGTTACGAGCAAAAGTTTTGAAGGAAACTATGGCTTCCTTTACTTTTTGACTTACCCGCAGAACAATAACAGGCGTCCCCCCTTCTTTCCATTCACTGACAATGTTGAGAAACATTTTACAGTGACGCGTCGATGATATATAGATGAAAGACGAAGGGACGACAAGTTGTTTCGAACAGCTGAACAGGGGAAGGATGGACGGAAGGAAAGAATAAAGGGTGTTTTTATTCTTTTATGTAAATTCCAAAATATAATTATTATACAGACAGGACCCTTGCCGAAAAGGATACCATCAATCACGGAAGACACGTGATATTCACGGCGATCATCGACTCACTGCCAGGCGGGACGCGTGTATGAGCAATGAATAAAGGAGCAGGCAGGCAGGCGCTGGAAGGCTGTTGTGTGGAAGATACTGAACGCTGAAGGGACGTGCTGCGAGAAGCCACAGAAATGGGGTTTAACCTTTTAACTCCTAGCGGTAACTTTACGTACCACCAGGTTTAACATTAAAAAATTCTACGTGGTGCCCACATTGCGTTTATGTGTTTTTTTACGGATCTCAGAACAAACAGCAACTTTTGCCTTATAAAACATTAAGAGATTGGTTTTTATAACCGAAGTGGAGAGTGTTTACAGCGCGGTACGCACTGAGTCCTTATATAAAACAGATACGCTTCGTCTTTAAAGGGTTAATCTGCCCGGAGCCTACGCCTATCATGAACACTACTTCAACGAACAAGTTCTAAAAGAGGCAAAGCTCCTGACTAGTATCCGCGATATGTCGAGTTCGAATCTCGGACGGGACACACCGTAAGACGATTATCGCGGTGCTCCTCAGCCTCCCCAAGCAAATGCCGGGACAGAAGCTTCAATTGGACCACGGCCGCTTCCTTCCACACCCCTTCCAATTCATTATTCATTTAACATCCCACCGTTAGACGCTACACAGTACGACAAACATACAGCGTCGTTAAAAAAAACCTATCGAATTCCAAACAGAAAAAGAACTCTAATATTTCGGGAAAGAATTTTCAAAAATCTTCATCTTGGGGGTTGTCAAGTTCATAGTTCCCTCTTTCTCTTACATTACCGATACAGGGTGTCCATTCTAAAGCGCTCAGTATGGGTACGCGCACACTGGAGCGCAGCGGACGCAATGGACGGACGCAGCGCACTGAGATAAAATATTCTTCCCCGTTATTAGCAATGTGACATCACACACTGATCCGCACCGGACGCAACGGACAGCGGCAATGGCGTCTCGGAGGGGAATATTTATCACCCCGGCCGGCGCCTACGTCTGACTCGGCGTTCAAGATATCATTATCTTAATGCAGGGCACCATGTATCGTATATCGGCGTACGGGCTGGCAGAGTTCGACTGCATGCCACTGATTAGCAAGCGACATCAGCAGTTCCGAAGAACTTCGAAAGTTGCTTGCTTATCAGCGGCCAGCAGTCAACTGACTCCCGGCAGCCCTTCCGGGGAAATACCGCGCACTGTGCTTAACCCTTTAAAGACGAAGCGTGTCTGTTTTATATAAGGACTCAGTGCGTACCGCGCTGTAAACACTCTCCACTTCGGTTATAAAAACCAGTCTCTTAGTGTTTTATAAGGCAAAAGTTTCCGTTTGTTCTGAGATCCGTACAAAACACATAAACGCAATGTGGGCACCACGTAGAATTTTTTAGTGTTAACCTGGTCGTATGTAAAGTTACCGCTAGGCTTTAAAAGGTTAATCAGTACAAATATTCCGTCTCGTCCGACGCCTTCCAGTGTGCACGTACCCTAACTATCAGCTGTTCAGGTAATATTCTGCAATGACGATCAGGAACGAAGGTAACCGTAATGGCAACGAATAATTAGGTGAGGAAAGCTGTTCATATGGAGGAACGTTGTTTAAATAACTAAAGAATGGAACATTAAAACTAGATTTTTTTATGTTTAATATAATTATTCGTAATTTCTTCATAGGGCAGAATAACTGCGTCTATGCTGCCTGCTAGGTGGACACATATCCCCACTCTCCCCTATACCTTGACGGCGTGGTACTGTGTTACACACAGCGCCAACTTTACCGTAACGCCACTGTCAGTGCCCGAGACTATATAGCGTCGAATGACTGTATGGCAATGAATGATGATTGGGAAGGGCTGTGGAAGGAAGCGGCTGCACGTGCTATCGGACCATGCTCAAGCCGTTCTTCTTCTCTTTCTTCTTCAGGGCCGGTCAGCTAATGCTCCGGATACACCGCAGCCTTAGGCTTATTGTGCAAGGACTCAGGCCTTTAGTCACAGGCATGTCACAGCGGAAGTCCGGGTTCGATGCCGGGTCAGTGCGTGCAGGATTTGTGGTGGACAAATTGGCACTGAGACAGGCTTTTCTTACAAGTACTTCGGCTTTGCCCTGTCACTACCATTCTACCAATGCTCCATACTCATTCATCCATCTACCACCGACGCTGTATAATGTTTTTCTCCCAGTACTTCAGTTTCCCCTGTCAGTATCATTCCACCAATGCTCCATACTCATTCATTCATCTACCACCGACGCTGTATCATGTTTTTCTCCCAGTACTTCAGTTTCCCCTGTCAGTATCATTCCACCAATGCTCCATACTCATTCATTCACCTACCACCGACGCTGTATAATGTTTTTATCCCAGTACTTCAGTTTTCCCCTGTCAGTATCATTCCACCAATGATCCATACTCGTTCATTCATCTACCACCGACGCTGTATAATGTTTTTATCCCAGTACTTCAGTTTCCCCTGTCAGTATCATTCCACCAATGCTCCATACTCATTCATTCATCTACCACCGACGCTGTATAATGTTTATCTCCCAGTACTTCAGTCTCCCCTGCCAGTATCATTCCACCAATGCTCCATACTCATTCAGTCATCCATCACCGACGCTGTATCAGCTTAGAAATTGACGGTAAAACAGACACGCCAATAAACGCACCAAAAGAGTGTAACTGCTAATGTCGAACAAACAAGTCCGGCAACGTGCAGTACATATTCTTCTTTACTTCATTATTTTTGTCTTTTTCTTCTTCTTTATTTGTTCCTCCTCGTCCCTTTGACCATTCGTTCTTCCTCTCTACACTTCTTTCTTTCTTTCTCTCCTTTTGTCTTCAACACTGTATTTTTTGTGCTGAAAGGCCCCGCAGCAGACGCTACGGACGCATCGCTGCCTTGAGGCTTCTTGTGCAACCTTGCGAAGAAGGTGATCAGTTTTTTCATTCTTCCGTGTAATGGAGCACCGGTGGAATGAAACTGACAGGGGAAAACCGAATTTCTCGGGGAAAAACCTGTCGCAATACCACTTTGTCCACCACAAATCCCACACGGACTGACCTGGGATTGAGCCCTGGTCTCCGCGGTGAGAAGCCGGCGGTTAACCGCCTGAGCCATGGCACGGCCATAACACCATGTTAGATTCTCCTGCTAGAAACGTTTAACTCGACTTGATTCGCCGTAGTTAACAACAGCGCAACGTTACAGCTTGCAGGAAACGCCATCTTCCCGAAACAAAGGCAACCCACGCTTCATCTTATTATACCCTATTTACTTCCTCAGACGCACAACCACAGCCCTAAATTACATGTTACACCCCACAGTGGAGCCAACGCACAACACACAAGCAAATCTTTGCTGCAAGTTACACAGCACCTTTGTGTACCGTAAATGTCTGCATCAATTTCTAGTTTATTTAAACAAAAGACTCTAAGGAGATGTGAAGAAACAAAGGGATACTCCTACTGCACATTTTAGAGAAAATGTTGAGACAAGATGAAGAGCCACGAGAAACACATGATACTGAAATAACAGGGCTTTTGTAGCGTTATTACTTCCACAAACATTAAAAAATTCTTTTGTGCCGAAAGCACCAGCAACATTTGGACTACTTCTACGCCACATGATCTGGGAGAATTCCAGCATACATTTCCAGTCGGATACCACTGCAGACTTTCTTAAGGATTTATACAAGATGGAGTAAAATTTACTTGACACTGCTTTATAAAACACGTACACTTACTATGTGAAGAGGAATCCATGCAGTAACGGTTAAAGTAAGGGGAAGACACTTCCAACATTTTAGATAGTCAATGTAAGTATTGTGTCAGTAAAGTTTAATTAACACACTGCCTGTATTATCAAGTAACTTTTACATCACCCTGTATAGCCACAACCATAACAAATATATATATATATATCAATCGGCAACAAAAATTTGTGCAACATGCTGTATCGCATATAATTCCATTTACAATATATGCTAATGGACTCCCAAGCGTAAAACACCGCTGGTTAATTATTACAAGTCCTGTATTTAATTTTTGATTAAATTTTCAGTCTCCGCAGTTCAATAGTGTTTCCGTTCAAACACAGGGATAATTTTAAATCCAAAGCCACAGTGACAAGGCAGTCACTAAGATGGCACGCCTGATTTTGGTACAGCTGTGCCGAAACACGCAGCATCAGTGTTGTAAAGTGAATGAGACATGCACTGCAAAACTGAATGAATCACGTACAGGATGTTACTGCACATAACACAATCAATAAGGTTGATTTAACCCTCTAAAGACGACGCGTACCTGTTTTACATAAGGACTCAGTGCGTACCGCGTTGTAAACACTCTCCATCGCGGTTATAAAAACCAATCTCTTAATGTTTTATAAGGTAAAAGTTGCTGTTTGTTCTGAGACCCGTAAAAAGACACATAAACGCAATGTGGGCACCACGTAGAATTTTCTAATGTTAAAACTGGTGGTACGTAAAGTTACCGCTAGTCTTTAAAAGGTTAAGGAAACATTAAAAAAACACCACAAAACAGGAAAGCGTCTGGAAAAGACGTGGACGATATGGAGCGATAAAATAGGGAAATCGTAAATTTAAAAAATTGCTTAAACAGCTAATTAACCTTTTAAAGCCTAGCGGTAACTTTACATGCGAGCAGGTTTAACATTAAAAAATTCTACGTGGTGCCCACACTGCGTTTATGTGTTTTGTACGGATCTCAGAACAAACAGCAACATTTGCCTGATCAATCATTAAGAGACTGGTTTTTATAACCGAAGTGGAGAGTGTTTACAGCGCCGTACGGACTGAGTCCTTATATAAAACAGATACGCTTCGTCTTTAAAGGGTTAGTTAATAGAGATAAAAAGGAAGCAAAGTAAAATGTACAAATTACAAAGGAATTTATCAACCAAACCCGGCATATGAACTCTAGACTGTCACAATAATCGCAAAATCACTGATCTGTGCAGAACACATTTTATAAAAGGAAAAATGAGTCTTCCACAAGTGTAAATGTTGTAAGGACGGGATACTTAAAACAGGACTCACGAGAATTGAAGGCATAAATCACACCGACCTTTCTGACGGAAGCTTACACGAAGACAAACAACGACGGCCTCGATTTCAGACTTCCGCCGCGATGTCCAGAAGATCTGCGCTCTTGTGGGATATTACACTGCGTCGAGTGTTAATCTTGTACCGACGTTTCGGGACAACCTATGGGTCCCATCTTCAAGGGTCAAGAAGTCAAATAAGAAAGCCTTTCTTCTTGGCTGCGGGGCTGTTGTAAATACGGTAATGAACCTTGCGGCCCCATAAAAGGCTGGCTATTTCTTTACCAACATAACGAATTAAATATTCAAGTCTCTGCTCTCTGGGCCCGGTTTCATTAACCCTTTAAAGACGAAGCGTATCTGTTTTATATAAGGACTCAATGCGTACCGCGCTGTAAACACTCTCCACTTCGGTTATAAAAACCAGTCTCTTAATGTTTTATAAGGCAAAAGTTGCTGTTTGTTCTGAGATCCGTACAAAACACATAAACGCAATGTGGGCACCACGTAGAATTTTTTAATGTTAAACCTGGTCGTATGTAAAGTTACCGCTAGGCTTTAAAAGGTTAAGGAAGTTGGCAACACGTGTACAGCACGTGTGCTGTAAAAAAATACAAAAACATTGCCTATAATCCGCACAAAAACAGTGGGTAGATAGACATTAATATGATAATATTAAAGTGGACGTACCATTCCGATACGCAAGCCGTGTTTACTAATGCACCGTGGGCTCTCAGATACGACGCTTCTGGCCACAGAGTCAGTTACAGTCAATTTGGAAGTTATTTGGTCGGAATAGTTACAGAACGGTTAGTCACGCTCAAGTGGAAATTATAAAGAGCAGCAGCACTGCGGTCATGGAATATCGCAAGATATTACCGCCACATTGGCCTGGAGGAGCTGAGGAAAATCACGGAAAAATCAATTGTAAGATACGGAACTTTCAGTCAGATTCAAACTCTGTATCTCCCGCATACAAGTCGACGCCACCCCTGCTCGGTCAGACGCATTACTATTCCGTTCGTTCCTTAGACACAAAATGATTCCCTAAACTCTACTCAGTTCCGCACTTGAACACGCAGACCCAGCGCCTTCCACTTCTCTCGCCCCGAACCTTAATTAACAGACTCGCACTTGTTCTGCCTCCGCATCAACAAACAACAAAGTCACGTGATCTACTAAAATTCTACTTACAAAAGAAAACGAAGACAGTAAAAATCAACAACGAAATCTTTTCCAGTCCCTCCCCCCCCATCCTCAAGACCTTCCTTCATCAGTAATGAGCCAATTACGTCTCTCGTAACGAAACGCTTCAACCTACGCAATGCGAGTTGTTTTTTTTCTGTGTTTACGGTACTACACGCGTTCAACTCTTTTGTTCAACGGATACTGAATGATCTGCATTTAAGATTACTCACTAGAACAGCGAAAAGTTTGAATTCTTTTGCATAAGAAACCCGTGTCTTTTCTGAGCACGTCAGAGACAGTCGCACGCTCCAAAGGGCTGCAAGGGGAAGGTGCACACAAAAGACACAACTGCACAAGCGGCCGTTCGCTTCTGTGCATCGCGTAAGTTGCTTTAACCCTTTAAAGATGAAGTGTGTCTGTTTTATATAAGGACTCAGTGCGTAACGCGCTGTAAACACTCTCCACTTCGGTTATAAAAACCAATCTTTTAATGTTTTATAAGGCAAAAGTTGCTGTTTGTTCTGAGATCCGTACAAAACATATAAACGCAATGTGGGCAGCACGTAGAATTTTTTAATGTTAAACCTGGTGGTACGTAAAGTTACCGCTGGGCTTTAAAAGGTTAAAGCCTGAAGTTAAGTAATCTGCTGACACGCCAGCTAATATACCAACTTAACCAACATCACGGAGCATAACCCTTTTGGAGAAGCTGATAGTTCCTCAGCTACCCAAGAAATTCTCCCCATTTTATGGACCCCAAATGTTCATTACCGTTTTCACAACAGCCCACCATTGCCCCTATCTTCAGTCAGATCACTCTAGTTCACGTCATCCAATCCTTTAAGATAAATTTTAATATTATCCTGTCATCTACGCCTACGTCTTTCAAGTGGTCTCTTTCCTTCAGGTTTCCTCACCAAAACCCTGTATGCACTTCTCACACATACGTGCCACATACCCCGCCCATCTCATCCTACTTGCTTTTGTCACCCAAATATTATTTTGCAAGGAGTAAAATCATGAAGCTCCTCGTTATGTAGTATTCTCCAGTCTCCTGTTACTTCCTTCATCTTAGGCTAAAATATAGTCGAACCCTGTTGTAACGATATTGCTTAATACGACACCTCGTCTACAGCGTCAGACATCCTGTGGTACCAATTAATTCTCCACTCTTAACCATAACATTATACTCCTCGGTTATTAACAACACACGTTTATAACGACACAAAATAGTCAGTCCCTTTCATGACGTTATAACTGAGTTCGACTGTATCTTCTTCAAGCCTGTACTTAACCTAAATAATGTACAAAATTCAGTTCGTACCTCACAGAGAACAACAAAGTTGAAAGGATAACTGGTTAAGCACGTATAGAGTCTCTATGCAACATCACTAGGAAGAAAGTTAAATTCTGCTTACAGAAAAACGTGTAACTGCTGTTTGGCGTGGCAATTACATGAAAGAAAAACACACTGTGACAAGTGACTGGCTAGGTTGCGTTAAGTCCATACGTACAGCAATCTCTGCGCGTGGAAGTCTTCAATCCTACGTTACGAGAAACTCAAACAGAATTTCATGAAAAGTTATAAGAAAATGGCCAATAACAAACAAAGGGTAGCTTGGTATTTAAGACACACTCAGCTATGACGGAAGTAAGTAAACACAGTAACCATGGTCCTTTAAAACTTTAACTCTCTAACCAACACTATACATAACGGGGGTCCATAAATTTTCCAAAAATCTAGAAACCTCATCAAAATTCTAGGCACAAGAATGGTGACATTTAGCAAGTTACAAACTGAGGACGCAAAAACATCAGGAAAAAAATTAGTCGTCCAGGATTTGTGCACCGCTGTACGTAAATAACTCTACGGACAAAGCCATTCTTCGGAAGCTGACAGTCACTCAGCTCGTCAAAATATTGCACAAATTTTATGAATAGAAGTTTTCAGGTTATTGCGACGGTTGCTGTTTAGGTTTATTACACGCTCTAATGATTAAATACCCCGACATTTCGGACAATTATTCATCACAACAGAGTCTAGAAACCGAAAATGCGATCGCTATCAGATTACGGAATTACCGTGTTCGCAAAAGCCCGCCCACTGGGCAATATGACAAGCCAGGTGAATACAGCCCAAACTCCCACATCTTATTTAAGATAAATTTTAATATTATCCTCATATGCATGCTTGGATTTCCTAACAGACTTTCCTCTAAGGGTTTTCCCAATGAAAATACTGGGCAGAAAGAAAAATAATGCGGCTGCAACACAGAAATCATGTTCCAAATATGAAAAAAAAAAGTTTTTGTTATGCATATAATGGGGTACACATCTAACGTGAAGTCACCGAGAGTAAACACACACACACACACACACACACACACACACACACACACACACACAGTGCCCTCTGGTCAAGGTCAACAGACTGCTGCAGATTTCATTAACACAAAACAGCTTGCCCTAGGTCAATACACTCAAGGTTCAGCAGCGCACGACTGGCGTCAACTGACTGACAGCATCACGCAGCGTCTAGAGACGAAAGGAACACGGGTTGCGGAACACAAAGACTTGCATTCAGGAAAAAAAAAAAACCGTAAAAAGTTTCACGCCGTGAAACTTAGGGCGGGAGCAGAGGTATACCTCCACTCATTCTTAACCTCGGCAATAGATGGAGGTGAGAGGCCAGCTTCACGCCCCGGCCGTTTTGCCCCCCAGGGAAACGCCCTTGTACCCCCCTAAAAGGACGCCGGGTAAGCCCGAGTGTTCTGTAGAATAGAAAATTCTCCTGCATCCGTAGGGAATCGAACCACGACACCTCGGTAGTCAAACCCACAGCCTTGTCACCATACCGACTGAGCTATCGCGGCTCGCATAGCGTATTGGTTATAAGAGACCGCTAGTGAGGGCATTAGTAACTCCAGGCTTGTATTTGGGACGTATCCAGTTCGAATCTCGACTGGATTACCATGTAGACTCGCACATTTTCGTGCTTTTCCCCAGCCACTCCCCAGAACGCACTGGTGCTGCTATCACCTCTTTCCTCCTAAAAGATCCCCTCCTCGCTGTCCAAGGTCATCTCTTCAGACCGCTCGATGTCATATGACCACTGTGACTGATGCAGCGTCATCACATATCGTAAGAATCAATAACGACCGATGAAATTCTGTTAAGATCTGCGCTCTTCTGGAATATTACGGAGCGCTGGGTGGTAGTTCTGTGCCGACGTTTCGGACCAACCTAACGGTCCCATCTTCAAGGGTAGAGAAGTCCAATGTACCGATAGGTTGTCCCGAAACGTCGGTATATAACTATCACTCAGCGCTGCATAACATCCCAGTAGAGAGCAGATCTCATCTACATCGCGGTGGATGCCTGAAATCAGGCGAATTCTGTTGAAATTTAACAAGTACGTTTGATAATAACACCTAAGGCTATGATTTCCATAGATAACGCCCCCACACCCACAATGATACATTACACATTACAGCCCTTGCAGGAAGCACCGACATTACTAATTTTATACACACACGCGCGCGCGTGTGTGCGCCTTTCGGCAAAGTTCAAGGCTGCAATACAGATTAACCCTTTAAAGACGAAGCGTATCTGTTTTATATAAGGACTCAGTGCGTACCGCGCTGTAAACACTCTCCACTTCGGTTATAAAAACCAGTCTGTTAATGTTTTATAAGGCAAAAGTTGCTGTTTGTTCTGAGATCCGTAAAAAACACATAAACGCAATGTGGGCACCACGTAGAATTTTTTAATGTTAAACCTGGTGGTACGTAAAGTTACCGCTAGGCTTCAAAAGATTAAAGTACATATATCTCTTATTGATATTTACTTCCGCGGTCTAGTGGTCCTGTTCTTAACCTTTTAAAGCCTAGCGGTAACTTTACGTACCACCACGCTTAACTTTAGTCAATTCTCCATAGTGCTCACATTGCGTTTATGTGTTTTGTACTTATCTGGGAACAATCTGCAACTTTTACCTGACATGTCGTCAAATGATTAGTTTTTTAAACTGAGGTGGAGAGTGTTTACTACGCGGTACGCACTGAGTCTTTATATTAGACAGAATGCGTTTCATCTTTAAAGGGTTAATTACTACCAAAAGACCCACATTCATGAATAACACACACGAAGTCAATTATAAACCGTCTCTTATTATAAAACATCATAAAGCAAATGGCCAGTGCGACACTGACAACGAGGCACCTGAGTCGTTTGCAAATCAGGCTAAGACAAAGGATTATGAAAGGAAGATGCCCTTCATGATCATCCTAGCAGATGCCGTGCTCACGCCTCAACAGACAGACGGACGGACGGACAGACAGAACCTACCACAACACAAAGCCGTCAGCAAAGTCAGCAGTCATGTTGCTGAAAGCACGCTCACTGTAACGATGATAATCAAAATTCACAGTGACTTGGCTAGATTGAGGTTACGTGGCTGAGGGTGAAATATATTCAGAAAGAATTTATTTACTTTATTTACTTCTTTTGCGAATTAAAACAGCATACGTCATGCGACTGGAATCCGAACGGACGGTTGGTTGTGTGCCGGCTTCGTTTCGTTTAATAAAAATTATATACATCACACAAAAATGAAGTCACTGCAAGCGGAACTTTACTTCAGGGCATATACGTGCAGTCGAACTCGGTTATAACGTGATGAAAGGGACTGAATATTTTGTATCGTTATAAACGAGTGTTGTTATAACCAAGGAGTATAATGTTATGGTTAACAGTGAGGAATTAAGTGGTGCCACAGAATATCTGACGTTATAGACGAGGTGTCGTACAAACCGATGTCGTTATAACCGGGTTCGACTGGTATTTCTATAATATTTTATTTATTGTCTGTAATTATGTTTAACAGATTTGAACACCATCTGTGAGTTTTGTGAAAATCGGTACACGGAAGGCTGTAATGTTCTTGTGCGCAAAAATGAAATTGCATTTACACGTGTACCGTGACAATGTATGGCATTCTGAAAGTAAAGAACGCCTTGGTGAAGTCCGTTCATAGCGCCACGGAGCGTGTCATTTGCAACGTTGTTGTGGATCTCAGAAAAAACAGCGATTATTTCCGTATAGAGCATTAACTGACTGGTTTTTCCATTAAATGCCAGTGGTTACTGTACGTACCGGCAGGTTTAACATTCACAAATTCTACGTTCTGCCCACACAGTGTATTTATGTGTTTTGTGTGGATCTCAGAACAAACAGCAATTATTTCCCTATACAGCATTAACTGACTGGTTTTTATAACCAAGACGGAGTGTGTTTACTGCGCGGTACGAACTGGGTCTTCTTTAAAGCCCAGTGGTTACTATATGTACCGCCAGGTTTAACATTCACAAATTCTACGTTCTGCCCACACAGTGTATTTATGTGTTCTGTGTGGATCTCAGAACAAACAGCGATTATTTCCCTATACAGCATTAACTGACAGGTTTTTCTAACCGAGACGGAGTGTGTTTACTGCGCGGTACGAGCTGGGCCTTTAAATCTAATTCAGGTTAATGTTGTAACGTGTCTCGACTTACAGCATCCTGGCCACCCCGGCACCTGCTCGACAACGCATTTAGATGCAAGTGCCTAGCAGGTGGATTCCCATCTTGTTCCCGACGACAGAATGGTCGTGCTGCGTCTTGTCAACACGATAATGAACTTTCAGGTTCACTAAAAGCACGACTGGTTGGGGTAGGGAGAGGGCGTTGAGGCTGCTATTAGCTTATCATCCAGCCGTCTGACAGACTGGCAGTTAAATGGACGGCGACTGTATGAGACAGCGACGACGGCTCGGTTTAACGTCGCATTACAAGGACACTGAGTTACAACTTTGTCACAGATAACGCAATTTATGTCTCATTTACCAACGCTCTGAGGAGATCAGAGTATGCAGCGATGGTGACAGGACGACCAGTGGACAGTGACTTCAGAAAGGTAATTGACACTTCATATTTTGAGGTATTCTGCCGGTATTTGCATAAAATGCCTGAGGAAAGCCATGCAGAACACCAGTTTAAGCCAAGACCATACAGATAAGAAGCAGGACTGCCAACCGCTCGATCGAAACTTACGGCGAGGTGAGGGAAGTGGACGTGGTAGATCACAGGCAACGCTACGGTCATCCAAATGGAAGACAATCAGATCATTCCCCACGGCAATGACGTGTCATATACAGGGTGATGCAAAAAATGAAACGTAACATGTGTACGTGTTTATGGCGAAGTAACCAGTGAACCAACAACGACATTACATTTTTTGATAATTACGAAAAAATTAGATGTTTCCTAACAACTGGTACACACCACGTCACTATAGCCTCAATACTTACTCTATTACAAACATACGAAAATGTAACCTTGTTTCTGAATTACTCTCTACAACTCTGTGACTTAATTGGACACGGAGAGAGACAAGGGCATTGTTTAACGACGATAACACTGCCTGAGGTTATATAGCATCGGTGACGTATAAATGAACGTGGAGCAGTGGTAGAATGAGAGTGAACTCTTAACGCACAGGACCGGGTTCGATCCCGGGTCAGTCCATGTGAGATTCGCGGTGGACGAAGTGGCACTGTGACAGGTTTTTCTCCCAGTACTTCAGTTTCCCCTGTCAGTATCATTCCACCAATGCTCCATACTCATTCATTCATCTACCACCGACGCTGTATAATGTTTTTCTCCCAGTACTTCAGTTTTCCCCTGTCAGTATCATTCCACCAATGCTCCATACTCATTCACTCATCTACCACCGACGCTGTATAATGTTCTTCTCCCATTACTTCAGTTTCCCCTGTCAGTATCATTCCACCAATGCTCCATACTCATTCATTCATTCATCTGCGTGTTGCTCTTACCAGAAGGACAAACGGGCGAAGCCTGGGAAATATCCAAAAAGCAATGCTGTATCGGAAATGGGAGTACGTTGGATAGGAAAGTATTTTTACTCAGTCTTTAAAGCGTTAGGTGGAGGCTGGGGGCGCCACGCCACGGACTGCCAGATGTGACAGAAGAGGAACATTAATGCCGCGCGCATGGCCTTGCATCAGACGATACAATTGCAGCATGCACAATTCCAGGAATAACCGATGGCCGTGAAGCGAATCACAACAAACAGATGACTGCAGCGTCTGTACAATGTTATGTGTCATCCGGTACCAAGCGCCTAAACAAATACACCCACAGGCGCTTCTTGACCTTCCTCAACCTCAAATTCGTAGCGTACTGGCCGATTCGCCGAACAGTTCGTTCGGCACAACCCACGATGCCACGAGCACCACCCGAATAGTTCAACCGTCCGGCCAGAGGAATTTGATGCCAGGTTACTACTTAATCTTTCAGATACTAGCGGTTACTGTATCTGCTGTCATGTTTAACGTTTAGAAATTCTACGTTCTGCCCACACAGTGTATTTATGTGTTTTGTATGTATCTCGGAACAGACAGCGACTTTTTCCCTATACAGCATTAATTAGCTTATTTTTGCAACCGAGACGGAGTGCGTTTACTGCGCGGTACGCACTGGTTCTTCCTTTAAAGCCCAGTGGTTACTATATGCACCGTCAGGTTTAACATTCACAAATTCTATGATCTGCCCACACAGTGTATTTATGTGTTTTGTGTGGATCTCAGAACAAACAGCGATTATTTCCCTATACAGCATTAACTGACTGGTTTTTATAACCGAGACTGAGGGTGTTTACTGCGCGGTACGGGCTATCTTCCTTTAAAGCCCAGTGGCTACTGTATGTACCGCCAGGTTTAACATTCACAAATTCTACGTTCTGCCCACACAGTGTATTTATGTGTTTTGTGTGGATCTCAGAACAAACAGCGATTATTTCCCTATACAACATTAACTGATTGGTTTCTATAACCGAGACGGTGTGTTTACTGCGCGGTACGAACTTGTCCTTTTAAGCAAGACATTAAGTTTCGCCCTTAAAGTGTTAATGGAACACGCATGGGTATGAAACACGGGTCCTACTCTGGGACAACACCACATTGTGTTTGAGTAGAGGGTGCTCAAAAACTGCGGATGTAAGACATTATTAATATCGGTACTGAGAACACTTGAACGTACGGCAGATGGAATAACGGAACCATAGTGAAAATTACGCAGTGAATGGGTTCGAAATTTGTATTATTGACCCCACACTGCTAATGCAATTACATCAAGGCTTATGAAATCGACAGCGGATTAGCACGTTTTAGGAGAAACAAGAAATACACACAAACCTTGGCCGGAAACAGTACCACAAAAAAGGTACATTACACATGTAAACGCACGTGTGAACATAACCTGACAGGAGGTGTAAGCACGAAGTGCGTTCGTGTAATTGCATTTTGCAACAGCAGACTTACTAACGACACTTCGCTTAGTTTGTAGATGCATTCATATTATACCTACACACCAGACTTAACATTCCCAGCTGCAATATCCTACCAGTTACTACCGTCAATACGAAAGTCAAAGACAATAACAAACTGTCGCCAGTTTGTTATTGTCCATTCTAAAACAAAATTACACTCCCTTCCCTAAGTTTTCCCAGTGCTATACTACCACAAACAATTTATAGCCTTACATTAAATGGTGCTAATATCACACCCACCCGATAAGTTCGCGTGCTGTATTGTTATTACCGACTGCATGGAATTAAAAAGTGCCAGGTACTTCCAGTGGCATTATGTCCACAACAAATTCCGTGAATATCTGCCAACTCGAATCAGTTTTGGGTGCCGTCCAATAGCATATGCCCATACCAAATTTCGTGAAAATCGGTTAACGCGTGCCAAAATTGAATTGAAGGACAGACAAAAAGGGCATCGCGCAAGTTTAACCGGCTTCTTCATAAACAGCGGACGGCTATCAGTGATAAACTCCTCCAAAAAAGACTGAAAATTAAAAACACAAATTCGAGGAAACTGTAATCTGCCCCATTCATTTCCTAGTACAACGGCGACGACCGACCCGGGTGACACACACTCACTACACCGGCTCTGTGTCGCCGCTAAACACATGTGAAATCAACAGACTTATACAAATAAAGTTTATTCAGACACAGAATTCGTTTTAATGCGGGACTGAGCACGGCAGAACAGGCGAAGACATCGATAGATCGCTATACAGCAATAACGTCGTTCAGTGTACGACGAAGAGTCACGCGGTAAAATCGCCCTGTATAATACAGTTAATGTACACTCTAAAAGCAGGTTTGTGGATTATGAGAGAGGGTTCCACTTTAAACTGAACACCCTGTATATCTGTTCACCATCACTTTCGATTACGCAAATTCTACGTACCTGTTCTGAGAACAAATAATGTTCCCAGAAATTCACACCCTTTTCACACATTTACGTACCGACATTTACATAATGTAAACAACGCACTGAAGCACAGACTCCCCTCATATACACGCATAATGCCGTTAAACGGATCATAAGAACAGATGCGTCTTGCGTAAATCCTCAGGCACAAACCACCAAATATCGATTGTACTTCTGTGCCTTTACCTTACTTAGCCGGCACGCGAATCGCACCTATAGCTTGAGTCTCTATGCCGTATTTCTAGCAGTTATTTTGTAAATTGGCCGATCCCAGTGGCCGCGAGGTCTAAGGTGTGGGTCTGCGGTCGCTAGCTTGCTGGGATTGCGAGTTCGAATCCCGTCGGTGCATGGATGTCTGTCTCTTGTTGAGTGTTGTGAGTTGTCAGGTAGAGGTCTCTGCGTCGGGCTGATCACTCGTCCAGAGGAGTCCTACCGAGTGCGGTGTGTCTGAGTGTGATCGTGAAGCCTTGATAATGAGGAGACCCTGACCCACTGGGGGCTGTCGAGCCATTGGAAAAACTAATGTAAATGGACTGGACATTCGGAAAAAACAATTCGATATAAAGGGCCTTTACTGCCCCTACAGCATTTACTGAAACGTTTTCTACCCCAGAAATAACTGAGCACATGCTGCGACGGTTTATAAATTGTCAGTTATTTTTGCCAGATTTGAACGCAAACTGGATTTCGTCGACGAAGTCTTAGTGAAATTATTGAATATAAAATGCGTGTTTTGACTTTTTCTACAATTTTATTTTGTCTGAAACATTTCTCATTCTAAGAATAACTCAGCGAGATATAGCCATAAATGTACACAGGTCTTCACGTAGAGTACCCGTTACTCTTGCCAGATCTTAATCAAATTTTAATCTTCTCGACAGATTCTCAAAAAATCACCATAAATCAAATTTCATGAAAATCTGTCCAGTGGAAGCCGAGTTGTTCCACGCGGACGGACAGACAGACATAACGAAACTAATAATCTCTTTTCGTAATTCTGTGAACGCGCCTAGAACATGACTTTATTTATTAACCTTTTAAAGCCTAGCGGTAACTTTACGTACCACCAGGTTTAACATTAGAAAATTCTACGTGGTGCCCACATTGCGTTTATGTGTTTTGTACGGATCTCAGAACAAACAGCAACTTTTGCCTTATAAAACATTAAGAGACTGGTTTTTATAACCGAAGTGGAGAGTGTTTACAGCGCGGTACGCACTGAGTCCTTATATAAAACAGATACGCTTCGTCTTTAAAGGGTTAATTTACATTCCAAAGCACTTATTTTCAACAGTCTCAAATTCTTAGTACTTCGAACGGTTCATTGACAACCCCTGCGCTATATCCCAAATACCAACGTCAGCAGGCATGGCAGTGTAAATTCTATTAATATCATGAGGCCAAAGCAGCACAAACTTCCAACAGCGGTTGCCATGGCCACTGCTAATTGCGTACACCGGATAATTATTTCCGGATATCGGGCCGGGGCATGTTCTATTAATACCCAGCAAACAACATTATCTGCTGAAATTGCTACATGCGGCATGAAAATGGCGATAAGACGCACGCAGGCTATCGTATGTCAATCGACCGTGACTAGAAACGGCGTTTGAATTGACGCTGTAAAGGCAGAAACACTGGCTGCACTGCACCAGACGCTTCCAAATTAGTTTAACGGGTCTACATGGGTCAGACTTACATTGTTTGCGCTTGGCCCAAGCTGTCAATCAAAGACATTATCCCAACCCTTTAACCCTTTAACCTTTTAAAGCCTAGCGGTAACTTTACGTACCACCAGGTTTAACATTAAAAAATTCTTCGTGGTGCCCACATTGCGTTTATGTGTTTTGTACGGATCTCAGAACAAACAGCAACTTTTGCCTTATAAAACATTAAGAGACTGGTTTTTATAACCGAAGTGGAGAGTGTTTACAGAGCGGTACGCACTGAGTCCTTATATAAAACAGACACGCTTCGTCTTTAAAGGGTTAAAGACGAAGCGTATGTGTTTTATATAAGGACTCAGTGCGTACCGCGCTGTAAACACTCTCCACTTCGGTTATAAAAACCAATCTCTTAATGTTTTATAAGGGAAAAGTTGCTGTTTGTGCTGAGATCCGTACAAAACACATAAACGCAATGTGGGCACCACGTAGAATTTTTTAATGTTAAACCTGGTGGTACGTAAAGTTACCGCTAGGCTTTAAAAGGTTAAAACACAGTGGTTACTATACTTACCAACTGCTTTACATTCTACACGATAGCCAATATACGTACAAAGTAACACTGTGGCGCGTTCGCGTAACCATTGTTGCAGTGGCAACAACAATGTATTCTGTGTGTATTGTTTAGATATGTCACTTTCAACAATACAAAAATATTGTTGCACAACAATGCTTTTATGGCATACTCATGTCGCCGACAACAATAACACTTCATTACGTCTTCATGTAAAGTGACCGATGTTGCCCGATTTTAACCAAATTTGGATCAAACGAGGCTGTTATTCAGTGCGTACCGGGACTCTTTCCTGGTGGTAAAGCGGTGAGGGCGTGAAACTGACCACTCACCTCCATCTAGCGCCGAGATTAAACAATGGGTGGAGCTGCACCTCCACGATTTTACCTTTACCTAGATGGAGGTATGCAGTCAGCTTCAGGGGCTGGTGATTTTATTCCAAGCACGAAAAGGGTTAGATTAGATACAGGGTGTGACACAGATTCGGCTGGAATGGATTAAAGAGAAAAATCCATTATGCCGGGAATCGGATCCCGCTCGTCCTTCCTGTAGCCTAGTCACTCTATCGACCGCAGTTTCTAAAGAGCATTACACATTACCGTTATTAATCAATACATGTGACAAACAGTAGGGCGCGACGTGCAGCACGAAGGGACAACAAATTCGTACAGAATTTGAGTCTGAAATTAAGCAGGGATAAGACCGCTTGGAATGACAATTTCGTAAATGTACGTAACAAGTAAATGCGTGATATAAAGGCATATGGGGGGAGTGTAGTTATAGCTCTGCTAATTCTTAAGCTTGGCATTAGAATGAGGTTATCAGCTTCACGCCCCAGCTGCCTTCACCCCCGTGCAAAGAATCCGACATCCACGAATGGGAGGCAGGGCGGACCCAGACCCGGTCTGTCCCTGCCAGCAATCATACCACGATAGCTCGGTCGTTCGGCCAGTATCCTAACCCCTCTACCGAGCAATCCTGGTTTCTGCATATGTACGTGTAATATTAACCCTTTAAAGACGAAGCGTATCTGTTTTATACAAGGACTCAGTGCGTACCGCGCTGTAAACACTCTCCACTTCGGTTATAAAAACCAGTCTCTTAATGTTTTATAAGGCAAAAGTTGCTGTTTGTTCTGAGATCCGTACAAAACACATAAACGCAATGTGGGCACCACGTAGAATTTTTTAATGTTAAACCTGGTGGTACGTAAAGTTACCGCTAGGCTTTAAAAGGTTAAACGAACATTAGAAGGTGTGCTGGTGTGGAATGGTTTCAGCTGGCTCAGCAGAAGTTCCAGGGGCGGTCTCTTGTTCAAAAGGTTATGAACACGCGGGTTGTGCACAACATGATCTACTATCAGCTTCTCAAGGAGGACCATGCTCAATGGTCTGAGGAAGTTAGCTACCACTCATACACGTGAGTGTCCATATCACAGTATGGGTGGGCAAGGCTGGCCAGGACTGCCCTGTGGACACACGTGGCGAGTGACACGTCGAAGACACGGACACCTTATGACAGGCGGCGAACAGACGACACGGGTGTTTTAAGTTGCCTTACACGTACACCAGGGCAAAACGTCACAGCGATAAACATGTATATGGCCACTCCTCCTTCAATACCGGGCTTAGAAAATTAAATTTAAAAAAAAGTATTTATTGAAACACAACCGCGGAAAAAATTCCACATCAATTAACCCCTTAAAGATGAAAGTCTACGTGAAAGCACTTTTCTATCCAATAATCCCCCGATATCTGAACAAGAACTGGTTTTTTTAATGTTCCCAGGCTTCGCCCGCATGTCCTTCCGATAATAGCGGTATTAAAATAAAAATTCGTATGAAGCATTGGTGGAATCATGACAGGGAAGAACCACAGTACGCGGAGAAAAACCTGTCCTCGTGGCACTAGTGTCTACCATAAATCTCACATGGACTGGCATTGAATCCAACACGGACCTCTACGGTGAGATGCCTCCAGAATTATACGTACAGACCCAGTCCGTACCGCGCAGTAAACACACTCAGTCTCGGCTATAAACACCAGTCAGTTAATGCTGTATAGGGAAATAATCGCTGTTTGTTCTGAGATCCACACAAAACACATAAATACACTGTGTGGGCAGAACGTAGAATTTGTGAATGTTAAACCTGGCGGTACACATAGTAACCACTGGGCTTTAAAGAAGACCCAGTCCGTACCGCGCAGTAAACACTCCGTCTCGGTTATAAAAACCAGCCAGTTAATGCTGTATAGGGAAATAATCGCTGTTTGTTTTGAGATCCACACAAAACACATAAATACACTGTGTGGGCAGAACGTAGAATTTGTGAATTTTCAACCTGGTGGTATTTCACTGGGCTTTAAAGGGCTAAAGACACATCAAACTCCCTTCTTAGTGTGATTTTATCCCGAAAGAAGCAGACGTACAGCGCAATGACATACACTTGCAGTTACATATGCGTCCCCCTGCAGCCAGAGATAACAAAATCTCCTCCCGCAGAAAAGCTCTTGCTGATGCAGCCTATGAAACCCCGTGATCATAGGCAACCCACCATCGCCATCAACAAGGCAGGCAAGCAGAGCATGCGACCGACGGCGCGTCGTTAGCAAACGCATCAAATATCGGAGGTTCGTTCAGTTTTAAAACTTCCCGCGTTATCGCGAAAACCCGAATTCTACGTGACACTCGTTTGTCATTTGCGGCACCATGAGTGTTCATCTCATGACTTTTTATGCATACTAGGGCTCGAATCTTCAGCAACACCGCAGTATGACGTCATTAGCCCTCGATCCCACCGCCTGAACAACGTCCACAGGGAACAGCGTCCCTACTCAGCTGTCACGTAAAGAGTTTGTGATTTCAGCCTTCTGCCGCGATGTTAAGATCTGCGCTCTTCTGCTATACAACGCAGCGTCGGGGGGTAATCCTTTACAGACGTTTCGGGACAACGTATCGATTCCATCTTCAAGGTACAATATCTTCTTGACCCTTAAGAAGGGTGCTACCAGCAGCATAAATTCGGAAAGGTCTGACGTTTCGGGAAACGTGCTATTTAATTCGCTGTTCGTAGAAAGAGATTTTCGAAACGTCGGAACTGTTGCAGACTTACGCGCTGGCAACCACAGTAGTTTTTATTGCTTTCACACGCCGTGAAAGTTTCAAATTTGAAATAAACACAACGTCATAAATACCTCGTTTGAAACACCTTCCTTATGCTTTCCGTTACACGCATCGAGTCCTATGGCATGTTGTGGTTACGGATTTAAATTACAAATGTACCGGGACGCCCCGCATGGGGCATGTCCTTTATGAACACAGGACAAACCAAGACACAAAACAGGGCTGCGACGTAGTCTGGTAAAACGTACCGACGTTTCAGAAGATCCCACAGACCTCATCATTAGTCGCTGACAGTTGACGCACACACAACACACAACTGCACCAAAGTAATAACACCCCAATTTCAGTGTTTGAGAATTGACACGACTGGCGGTTGTAGTTGGAACACATTCAGACATGTTTGGCCGCAGTGTTGATTCACCTTGTGACAATACATTTACCATGAATGGAAACCAACACTGGCGAGTTTCACATACAAGACCGAGTACGTTTGAAATTCGAGCATAAATTTTGTTTCTAGGCCCACATACTGTCAACACTGGCTACCAACTTCAGAGACCACGTGACATTAAACACTCCCCTCTCGGACATGAACCTGAAGTAATGAAATTTTACTCAATAGAAGGATTGAGGCGACAGCAGCCTGGATATTGACACAGGCCTATTGGGGGGAAGCACCAGTGTTCCATTATCCCCGCATGGCTGGTCTGTCTGTGTAAACGTAGTTAAAGTGCCAGCCTACTGCTGCGTTACTTTATGTTAGCCTCCGGACTGCGCCTGAGGGAGGGTAGGATAACGGTAGTGGGGGGAAAAGAGAGGCGATGGGTTGTAAGAAGGGGCAGTGGTGCGTAGCTGCGGAGGGCTTATAGTATTTGCGACGTGACGCCAGGTAGTTTGAAATATGCGGCCACACACTCACTCAAATACACGGACACACGAGAAAATATACGGTCACTCGCTGAAATATACGGACACATAATATACGGACACTCAGTGAAATATATGGACACACAAGAAAATATACGGCAACTCGCTGAAATATACGGACACATGAGAAAATATACGGATACGACGCTGAAATATAGACACTCACTGAAATATACGGACACACGAGAAAATATACGGACACTCGGTGAAATATATGGACACGAGAAAATATACGGGCACTCGCTGAAATATACGGACACATGAGAAAATATACGGATACAACGCTGAAATATAGACACTGAAATATACGGACACACGAGAAAATATATGGGCACTCACTGAAATATACGGACACACGAGAAAATTACGGATACAACGCCGAAATATAGACACTCACTAAAATATACGGACACATGAGAAAACATACGGACACTCAATGAAATATACGGACAGATACACTGAAATATAGGGAACGACACACATACACACCGAAATATACGAACATATGACAAAATACAAAGACAAGCTGAAATACAGCGACAAACACTCACCCAGGTATGGAGTTTGTTTTACGCATTTTGTGCAAAGCACGCACGATACACAGCATGAGACAACGAGCAATATCCAGCATAACGATGGTGCAATGCGTGTTGCAGACAGCCCCACGGTTTCTGAACCAAACAGGCACGATCTCGGTTTTCCTTTTGTCCGCTCCACCAACTGATTACAGAGTTCTGCTCTCCACTCTACCGCCCCCACTCCGTCAAAGGCAAACACCAGTTACTATGAAGTCGGACTCAAAAGCCGCAACGGACTTGTCTTTACATTACTGAGTGAAGTACTAACAGCAGACGCACCACGTCCACACGCGGCGGCGTCGTCACTAAGACACTCAAGAAATTCTTCTCCTCTCCCGGAACACACATATTCAGCACCGCGCTCAAAACAGGCAGTCACTGGTTTGTATTCCCTGCCAGATCAATCCACTCAACATCGTCACACCATATTTATAATCCACTTAAATATTATCTTCTTGTGCACGTCTAGATCTCACAAGCGGTGTGCTGTTCAAAGCTTTCCTACTAGAATTTTGCACGATCGCCCGACATCCTCTATGAGCGCTATATGTCTAGCCCATCCAATCCTTGCTGATTTGGTCACCCCAATCATATACGGCTAAGGGTATAAACTGTGGAACTGTACGTTATGCAGTAAGCTGGGATAGCTCAGTCAGTATAGTGACAAAGCTACGGGCAGGATGATCAAGGGATCGGGCTTCGATTCCCGACAGAAGAAAACGACTTTTCTCTTCTTTAAAACGTCCAAACTGGATCTACGACCTCTCCAGCCTCTTATGCAATAAGCACTGGGGATGTTTCTCGAAGGTAAGGTGGCCGGGCAAGCGAATGGCCTCAGACCCACGCCTTAGACCGTGCAGCCAATAAGATTTCCCTAATAGCCATCATAAAATCACGACTAGCGCACAGAAGAAGACCTGTGGGAAGACCGTGACTGCGATGGGAAGACAATATCAGGAAGGACTCCTTGTTGTTGCCGAATATAAGAGAATGGTGGAGGCTAACAGACGATGGGAACATCTGGAGGCGATCTACTGAAGAGGCCAGGACCCGATCTACTGAAGAGGCCAGGACCCGATCTACTGAAGAGGCCAGGACCCGATCTACTGAAGAGGCCCGGACCCGTTCTACTGAAGAGGCCAGGACCAGATCTACTGAAGAGGCCAGGAACCGATCTACTGAAGAGGCCAGGACCCGATGCCGACTGTTGCGCCATTGAAGAAGATGACGACAGAAGAGGGGAAATGTACAAGGCTGTGAAGAAATAACGTCGATGAATTCTGCACTCTTCTGGGACATTACGTAGCGTTCTGTAGTAGTTTTTTACCGACGTTTCGGGACAACCTATCTGTCCCATTTTCAAGGGTCGAGGAGTCGAAGAATAATAACACGAAGAAGCCTCAAAACGCGCAACGCAACGACGAATTTAAACCCAACGTGACTTCAGTGTCAATACACTTTCGTTTCCAAATGGAGGAACAGAAATAAGAAGGGGGGGGGGTGGAGGGGAGGATATACTCAAAACTGGAGTTCTCCTTGCATTGCAAGGGACCATGCGTGTCTTAGCCCTTTAAAGACGAAACGTTATCTGTTTTGTATAAGGACTCAGTTCGTACCGCGCAGTAAACACACTCCGTCTCGATTATAAAAACCAGTCAGTTAATGCTGTATAGGGAAATAATCGCTGTTTGTTCTGAGATCCACACAAAACACATAAACACACTGTGTGTGCAGAACGTAGAATTTGTGAATGTTAAACCTGGTTGTACATATAGTAACCACTGGGCTTTAAAGGAAGACCCAGTCCGTACCGCGCAGTAAACACGCTCCGTCTCGATTATAAAAACCAGCCAGTTAATGCTGTATAGGGAAATAATCGCTGTTTGTTCTGAGATCCACACAAAACACATAAATACACTGTGTGGGCAGAACGCAGAATTTGTGAATGTTAAACCCGGCGGTACATATAGTAACCACTGGGCTTTAGACGGTTAAAGCTCTAAATCAGTGGGGTTGGCAAAATATTACAACAAAATCAGGACAGTGAAATTTCGAAGGTCTTGACATCCGTCGGTGTCTGCATTATAAAATTCACAACTCGCGGGCTCAATCTTAACGCGACAAGAATTTTACACCAGCTGATTAAAACACGGTAGCATGCATGAGTTGTCGACGGCTAACGGCAACAGAGATGGCCAACAAGCAGCTTGGCTAGTCTGTTATCAGGGCAGCCACCCGTCTCATCACACTTCGCGGAGCAAAGAACTGCGGAAACGGGAGCGCAGCAACAAAAAACACCCAACAGTTCCATTGTTAAGCGACCCTTGCGCCACGTGCATAACATGAGACCTGTACTGCCCATATGTCAACCCGAAATTACCCAAACGCATCTGGACGAAGTTTAGTATAATAAGTACACATCATGAAAACTTATAATTTCACAAGTCAAAGCTGGATTAGCTACAAAAATCTGTATTGAAACCCAGTTTATAAGGCTGAAAGTGACTGGAATCAAATTTGTACCAAACATACGACGTTTCTCGTATTGACCCTTTAAAGACGGTAGGTATCTGTTTTATATAAGGACTCAGCCCGTACCGCGCTGTAAACACTCTCCACTTCGGTTATAAAAACCAGTCTCTTAATGTTTTATAAGGCAAAAGTCGCTGTTTGTTCTGAGATCCGTACAAAACACGTAAACGCAATGTGGGCACCACGTAGAATTTTTTAATGTTAAAACGGGTAGTACGTAAAGTTACCGCTGGGCTTTAACCCTTTAAAGACGAAGCGTATCTGTTTTATATAAGGACTCAGCCCGTACCGCGCTGTAAACACTCTCCACTTCGGTTATAAAAACCAATCTCTTAATGTTTTATAAGGCAAAAGTTGCTGTTTGTTCTGAGATCCGTACAAAACACATAAACGCAATGTGGGCACCACGTAGAATTTTTTAATGTTAAACCTGGTGGTATGTAAAGTTACCGCTAGGCTTTAAAAGGTTAAAAACAATATACCATAAACCACGAGAGGAACGGAACATAGCACTGGGTTCACCATGAGAACCGTACACACAACACGGACGTATATGTGGTACACAGACGAATAACAGACAGCACCAATGCTATACGGAACACGTAGTCTCAATCAAAAGGTTGACAAACTAAAAACCAAACACCGGAAGTTCTAAAAAGCCCACGGAACTAGATAAGCATTCCACGCTCTGCACATAGGATACATCTGTAGACGGAAATCCCACGTACAATATTGATGGGAACAGCGAATAAGAAAACCAACTGTTAAACTCTCGTCTTACGGTCGATGACGATTCTATGCTTTATCTTACATGCCTGCATACACTTTACACATATATTTTATATATTTTATTAGGTTCGCCCCCTTTATCTACCTTGTTGTAATATATACACATCTGTATATATTTTTAACATATTGTAAAGGGAAGGTCTTTCCTCTTTTACAGCATGTAGAGTTTACAATCATGTTTTTGTAACAAGGAGCCCCAGGGTAGCCCAGTATAGGCTGAAACTGTTCGCTCACCTCCTAATAAAGAAAGTAGAGAAAAAACAGTTGGCTGTTGACTGAATTTTTATGTAAAATATTAAAAATAAAAGTCTGACCTCTCAGTTCTTCGAATTTAAAATACCCCCAGACATCTTTCCCTGGGGGTTACAGCGGCTGAGACGTGACACTAATCACTCATCCACATCAACTGCTGATGTCAAGAATGAGTGCAGCCATACCTCCGCTTTCCCTATATACCATCGCGACGTGGACAGGGGCCACGTTACGTTTGAAACTGGCGCACATAAATCTGGGGCCAGTAAATTTTGTACGGTGGCGTCCTAATAGTTGTGGGCCCTCAGTATGGAACTTGCTTCATATCACCCTTCGGGCGCCTAGAATTTTGAGATGGCTTCTACACTAGATTTCTGGAAGACCTGTGCACCCCTGTTTCCAGGTTCCTTAACCTTTTAAAGCCTAGCAGTAACTTTACGTACCACCAGGTTTAACATTAAAAAATTCTACGTGGTACCCACATTGCGTTTATGAGTTTTGTACGGATCTCAGAACAAACAGCAACTTTTGCCTTATAAAACATTAAGAAACTGGTTTTTATAACCGAAGTGGAGAGTGTTTACAGCGCGGTACGCACTGAGTCCTTACACAAAACAGATACGCTTCGTCTTTAAAGGGTTAACCGACGCCGCTGGCAGTTATGATTATACAACTGAAGAGGAAAGGATGTGTTGTGGCTGATATGGATGATTGCCTACGGCCTTTGTATCAGCCTGCAGGAACTGAGGAAGACCATGCAAATTACCATTTAAGTTAGCGTGTGGAAGCCGATGTCTGAACCCACACCGCTCTGGATAGGTGGCAGATGGAGGCACCCGACTGTCACACCTGAAGGTCCGAAAATCATCACACCTTGCTGACCGGTACCTGAATGAAGTCATACGATTACAGAAAGACAGCAGCGCTCCTTGCGGTACTCTAAACACTTCAGACTCCGTACGAAAGACGAGGAGGCCAAATCGCCAGCCATCTTAACCGGATGCACTAATCACATGTAAAGTATGAAAGGTAACGGTCAGGCTCACAACATATAAACTTTTACGGGACCAAAATAACCGCCGAACAAACGAAACTCGAGGTCTTTCATCAAATTGGAAAACATTCGCAGGCGAAGCAGTATGACGTCGACAGGGAAATATGAAGAGACAAGCGAGGCAGAGTCCATACAGTACGATAGCACGGCCTTCTACTTGTTGCCGTGGAAACCAACGGTATTTGGATAACGCAAAGACGTCAGAAACAGTTTCCACAGAAGGTACAACGAAGGGAAAAATATATAAATGTCCATGTCTACAAAAACAACCTACCTCCAGGAGCTTCTGGGCTTGTCGTTTTGACAGAAAGTTGTTCCACATCCCGGGCTATATCAACTGAGACTCATATATGCATCGATTTATAGCGGAAATACGTCACAGGTAAGCGTATTGATATGCAGTTCCCAAAGCGAATTATACTGCGTAAGTGGATATTTAAATTTATGAATAAGCCCAATATGAAACTGCTTACGATGGACTGACTAAGCGTATACACTAGTCAGTCGCAGACTGCGTGGTTGCTCACAGGGTCTGACAGATTGTGACAGCTGTCACACTGCCTTGACATGTACATACTTTCACCTAGAAGACACTACTATTGCCTAACAGATGGCGTTAATGGTCAGACGACATGGACATGTACTTACTTTCACCTACAAGGTACTGCTATTGCCTAACAGATGGCGTTAATGGTCAGACGACATGGACATGTACATACTTTCACCTACAAGGTACTGCTATTGCCTAACAGATGGCGTTAATGGTCATACGACATGGACATGTACTTACTTTCACCTACAAGGTACTGCTATTGCCTAACAGATGGCGTTAATGGTCAGACGACATGGACATGTACATACTTTCACCTACAAGACACTACTATTGCCTAACAGATGGCGTTAATAGTCAGACGACCTGGACATGTGTATACTTTCACTTCCAAGAGGCGTTGAGAGTTTCCGTGTTAAAATGTGGTCGGGTTAAGCATATGGATACGATGAAAACGGACAGACAGACAGCACATGTGGTGCACTGCTCTTCACTGAAGTCGATACAGGCAGTCTTGAAGGCCAAACGTTGGGAAAAACGTACAAATCAACGTTCAGAAAAGATTACACAGAACAAAAGCTAAATCACCAGTTCTGTTTGGATAAGAAACCTGGACACTAGAAAACGACAGAAAAGGAGTATAAGCTCAGCATAGCAAACTCCTGAGAGCACTTACTGGTGTCTGAAGAACAAGTCGTTTATACACTGACACAGTTGAAGAACTAGGAGAGACCGATATTATACAGGACGTTGAGAAATAGATGTTGCATGGAGAATTGACAAGGAACGGATGGAAGTCAGGCAAATTCGTAAGAGAGGAATTTTGTTACAGGAACAGAAATAGTAGTGAAACTGTGTGACCAAAGAAAAGATGGTCTGACAAGATTTGAGACACTATGAGGAATTGTTACAGCAAATCAAAATAAATTTTTAAAACAAAAAAAATGTATTCATGTTGAAGTAAATAGTTTGAACGTGTCCAGTCGAATGGAAGACTGCAGGTTCTATAAACAAATCCTGAAATACAATCCGACGGAAACAGGACGACTTGAGAGATATAAAGACTGTTGGGAGAACGAAAACAGTCAGGTGTGACTTGACAGACCACGATCTGCAGTTTCAATATGTCGTATAGGTTCACTAGTGCCGCAGCAACAGGGATTGAAGCTTCAGCTAAAATTCAGCGTCACCAGATACGCTCCCCCAACACACGGCAACATTACCCGTTGTGCAGACACTACCGTTTTTCGTGATCTAGGGTTTCGTAGCGCCCCCCCCCCCCAAACAGAAATATTAGGACAAGGCCTTAAAATAGGGGCAAAGATCACTGCGTTGTCTGTTTTCAGTTGACCGCTTATGCTCTGTTACGTACCGCGCAGTAAACACACTCCGTCTCGGTTATAAAAACCAGTCAGTTAATGCTGTATCGGGAAATAATCGCTGCTTGTTCTGAGATCCACACAAAACACATAAATACACTGTGTGGGCAGAACGTAGAATTTGTGAATGTTAAACTTGGTGGTGTATATATAAATATTCAATCCGTACCGCGCAGTAAACACACTCCGTCTCGGTTATAAAAACCAGTCAGTTAATGCTGTATAGGGAAATAATCGCTGTTTGTTCTGAGGTCCACACAAAACACATAAATACACTGTGTGGGCAGAACGTGGAATTTGTGAATGTTAAACCTGGCGATACGTATAGTAACCACTGGGCTTTACAGAAGACCCAGTGCGTACCGCGCAGGAAACACACTCCGTCTCGGTTATAAAACCAGTCAGTTAACGCTGTATAGGGAAATAATCGCTGTTTGTTCTGAGATTCACACAAAACACAGAAATACATTGTGTGGGCAGAACGTAGAATTTGTGAATGTTAAACCTGGCGATACGTATAGTAACCAGTGGGCTTTAAAGAAGACCCAGTCCGTACCGCGCAGGAAACACACTCCGTCTCGGTTATAAAACCAGTCAGTTAATGCTGTATAGGGAAACAATCGCTGTTTGTTCTGAGATCCACACAAAACACATAAATACACTGTGTGGGCAGAACGTAGAATTTGTGAATGTTAAACCTGGTGGTACATATAGTAACCACTGGGCTTTAGAGGGTTAACAAGTGTTTCTAATCGCAGTTTTTCAATATTGAGAAATCATTTTTACTGTCGTTTATAAATAGACACGTACATGGTCTTTATTTTATTTGACAGCTGTCGCTTGTCCCTTCCAGTTGCCATTCCGCTGCGCTTGTGAGTGGTGGGCTCAGTAGGAAATGTTAATACGATAAATGAGCCGACAGGAAGCGGCAACCGATAGTTGTCAGATAAAATTGTGACCCAGCATTATCCTTAATTGTGACAATTTCACGTATAATTAACAAGAAGCATCAAATTTTAAGTTACTCGTATGTAATGGATAAATACCTGCTGTGGATTAAATCAGGGAATGGCGAAGTGATACGAAAGAGGACAGAAACAACGTACGAAATTCTACAGGGTATAAAAACACTGCAGAGCTGATCGTCTGCTTCAATTACTGGTAGCGAAAATGTGATGACGCTGGGCATAAGCCGACCCACTTTATCCTCGGAGCAATTCCAGAAAATAGGGGCGGGGCCGATACGGTTGGCCGGTCACAAATTGCCCTCTGTGAGAGACTAAATTCCCGCAGTGAGCTCCTCTTACAAGTCCTGCCAGTCTTCCGTGCACTACAAGCTGCATAACACGATGGGGCAGCCAGCCTTCGCCATCCCCTTACGCACAAAATATGGGTCACGTGACGTCAGTGAGCGGATGAAGCCAGTGTACCGTATTTAGTTTCTTATACGCTGTTAGCAAAAAGTGAACTGCAGCGGACAGTACGGTCCAGTGTGCGCTGTTCTCCGCACACACACGTTTCACTTCCCTCGAAATTGACGCAATTCGGCCGCAATGTAATGTTGCGTGTTCCGTACTTTTTGTAATCCAGCCTCCCGCCGTAAGGACTCAATATAACAAGCACTGTTTCCAGACACTAACCATCCCAGGTCCCTTATTCACTGCCCGTACCGCCAAGGACCTGTTAGCTTCTCAAGAAGGACTCTGCTCCATGGAGTTAGCTGGTAGGTTGGTGTTCGTTAGTTACTTAGATTAATTAGTTACTTAGTGACTTAGTTAGTTGGTTAGTTATATAGTTAGATTAGTTAGTTACTTAGTGACTTAGTTAGTTGGTTAGTTATTTAGTTAGATTAGTTACTTAGATTAGTTGTTACTTAGTGACTTAGTCACTTAGTTGGCTAGTTAGTTAGTTACTTAGATTAGTGACTTAGTTACTTAGATTAGTTAATTACTTCGTTAGATTAGTTACTTAGTGGCTTAGTTAGTTGGTTAGTTATTTAGTTAGATTAGTTACTTAGATTAGTTACTCAGTTACTTAGATTAGTTAAGTACTTCGTTAGATTAGTTAGTTAATTAGTGGCTTAGTTAGTTAGTCACTTAGATTAGTTAGTTAGTTACTTGTTTGGTTGGTTAGTTATTTAGTTAGACACTTAGTTACTCAGTGACTTAGTTACTTAGATTAGTTAGTTGGTAAGTTAGTTAATTAGTTAGTTAGTTAGTAGGTTAGTTAGTACAGACGTTCCATGGACTTAGCCAGCTAACCATTTAGTCAGTACAGAATTGTAACCCGTCATGATACGCGTTGCGCCACTCCGGCTATACACAGGCCCTGTCAATGTACCGACTCCCCACCCAAGAAACCCTACCGAACGTTGCAGTCCTAATCCTGAATCAGTACACGCGGAAGGCTCTAGTCTGTGACATCTGACGGACAGGATCGAAGAGGGCAAATGGACTAAATACGCCTCTACAATTTGTACCGAACTAGCAACAAGCGACGCTTAAAAGCTTTTACATTTCCTGGAGTCACAAAGACAAGTGTTTGCATGGTGGAGGGGACGTGCAAACGGGCTCCGACTCAAAAATCCGTACAACAAATCGTTAAAAGCCTTCCAGTAGCACCCCACCCCCCCACAAAAAGTTAAAAAAAAGGGGGGAGCACTCTGTTAAGGATCGCCACGCGCTGCGTTCTGAGCACGCAGCATCTGAATGTGTGACCTCACACGTGTTTTATTGCTCCAGTTCGCACCTGGTGCAGGGAATACTGCAGACGAAACGTGGTGCGCTCTGTAGCTCCGAAGGATTAAGCGTTACTCACACAGCAGGGTATAGGACATGCATGCTGGAGGTTCGAATGGCGGTCAGGCTACACAGGGGTGCCAACGGAGGTGTGGGGTAGGTAGTCTGCTTATTAGGGGCAGTTCTCAGAACAGACGAAGACTTTCTCCTTCCAAATTAAAAGCACTAGGTGGTGGCGTGGTGGACTCAGCTTCCGAAAAGGAACATTTCTTTAAACTCGGCAAGCTGCTGCATCACTAAATCCATCCAGTGGGTAAAATTACAAATTAATTAACTGTTAACAGCCTACAGCTTCCACACTCAACAATTCTACGTTCTGCCCACACAGTGTGTTTATGTGTTTTGTGTGGATCTCAGAACAAACAGCGATTATTTCCCTATACAGCATCAACTGACTGGTTTTTATAACCGAGACGGAGTGTGTTTACTGTGCGGTACGGACTGGGTCTTCCTTTAAAGCCTAGTGGTTACTGTATGTACCGCCAGGTTTAACATCCACAAATTCTACGTTCTGCCCACACAGTGTGTTTATGTGTTTTGTGTGGATCTCAGGACAAACAGCGATTATTTCCCTATACAGCATTAACTGACTGGTTTTTATAACAGAGACGGAGTGTGTTTACTGCGCGGTACGGACTGGGTCTTCCTTTAAAGCCTAGTGGTTACTGTATGTACCGCCAGGTTTAACATTCACAAATTCTACGTTCTGCCCACACAGTGTGTTTATGTGTTTTGTGTGGATCTCAGGACAAACAGCGATTATTTCCCTACACAGCATTAACTGACTGGTTTTTATAACCGAGACGGAGTGTTTACTGCGCGGTACGGACTGGGTCTTCCTTTAAAGCCTAGTGGTTACTGTATGTACCGCCAGGTTTAACATCCACAAATTCTACGTTCTGCCCACACAGTGTATTTATGTGTTTTGTGTGGATCTCAGAACAAACAGCGATTATTTCCCTATACAGCATTAACTGACTGGTTTTTATAACCGAGACGGAGTGTGTTTACTGCGCGGTACGGACTGGGTCTTCCTTTAAAGCCCAGTGGTTACTATATGTACCGCCAGGTTTAACATTCACAAATTCTACGTTCTGCCCACACAGCGTATTTATATGTTTTGTGTGGATCTCAGAACAAACAGCGGTTATTTCCCTATACAGCATTAACTGACTGGTTTTTATAACAGAGACGGAGTGTTTACTGCGCGGTACGGACTGGATCTTCCTTTAAAGCCCAGTGGTTACTATACGTACCGCCAGGTTAAACATTCACAAATTCTACGTTCTGCCCACAAAGTGTATTTATGTGTTCTGTGTGGATCTCAGAACAAACAGCGATTATTTCCCTATACAGCATTAACTGACTGGTTTTTATAACCGAGACGGAGTGTGTTTACTGCGCGGTACGGACTGGGTCTTCCTTTAAAGCCTAGTGGTTACTGTATGTACCGCCAGGTTTAACATCCACAAATTCTACGTTCTGCCCACAGAGTGTATTTATGTGTTTTGTGTGGATCTCAGAACAAACAGCGATTATTTCCCTATACAGCATTAACTGACTCGTTTTTATAACCGAGACGGAGTGTGTTTACTGCGCGGTACGGACTGGGTCTTCCTTTAAAGCCTAGTGGTTACTGTATGTACTGCCAGGTTTAACATTCATAAATTCTACGTTCTGCCCACACAGTGTATTTATGTGTTTTGTGTGGATCTCGGAACAAACAGCGATTATTTCCCTATACAGCATTAACTGACTCGTTTTTATAACCGAGACGGAGTGTTTACTACGCGGTAATAACTGGGCCTTCTTTTAAAGCCCAGTGGTTACTATATGTACCGCCAGGTTTAACATTCACAAATTCTACGTTCTGCCCACACAGTGTATTTATGTGTTTTGTGTGGATCTCAGAACAAACAGTGATTTTTTTCCCTATACAGCATTAACTGACTGGTTTTTATAATCGAGACGGAGTGTGTTTACTGCGCGGTACGGACTGGGTCTTCCCTTAAAGCCTAGTGGTTACTATACGTACCGCCAGGTTTAACATTCACAAATTCTACGTTCTGCCCAAACAGTGTATTTATGAGGTTTGTGTGGATCTCAGAACAAACAGCGATTATTTCCCTATACAACATTAACTGATTGGTTTTTGTAACCGAGACGGAGTGTGTTTACTGCGCGGTACGGACTGGGTCTTCCTTTAAAGCCGAGTGGTTACTGTATTCACTGTCAGGTTTAACATTCACAAATTCTACGTTCTGCCCACACAGTGTATTTATGTGTTTTGTGTGGATCTCAGAACAAACAGCGATTATTTCCCTATACAGCATTAACTGACTGGTTTTTATAACAGAGACGGAGTGTTTACTGCGCGGTACGGACTGGGTCTTCCTTTAAAGCCCAGAGGTTACTATATGTACCGCCAGGTTTAACATTCACAAATTCTACGTTCTGCCCACACAGTGCTTTTATATGTTTTGTGTGGATCTCAGAACAAACAGTGATTATTTTCCTATACAGCATTAACTAACTGGTTTTTATAACCGAGACGGAGTGTGTTTACTGCGCGGTACGAGCTGGGTCTTCCTTTAAAGCCCAGTGGTTACTATATGTACCGCCAGGTTTAACATTCACAAATTCTACGTTCTGCCCAAACAGTGTATTTAAGTGGTTTGTGTGGATCTCAGAACAAACAGCGATTATTTCCCTATACAACATTGACTGATTGGTTTTTGTAACCGAGACGGAGTGTGTTTACTTTGCGGTACATATAGTAACCACTGGGCTTTAAAGGAAGACCCAGCTCGTACCGCCCAGTTAAAAATCCACAACTCCGTCATACTGCCCACACAGTGCTTTTATATGTTTTGTGTGGATCTCAGAACAAACAGTGATTATTTTCCTATACAGCATTAACTAACTGGTTTTTATAACCGAGACGGAGTGTGTTTACTACGCGGTACGAACTGGGTCTTCTTTTAAAGCCCAGTGGTTACTATATGTACCGCCAGGTTTAACATCCACAAATTCTACGTTCTGCCCACACAGTGTGTTTATGTGTTTTGTGTGGATCTCAGAACAAGCAGCGATTATTTCCCTATACAGCATCAACTGACTGGTTTTTATAACCGAGACGGAGTGTGTTTACTGCGCGGTACGGACTGGATCTTTAAATACAATTCACGTTATTCTAGTCTTTACACCGTTGCAGACGAACAATGCAAACGCATAAGTGTTAAATCACAAACACGAAACAGTTTCACGTGCTTTGCGGCCGTAATTAACAGACGGCAGGCCCGTGATGTTACGAAATACGGCCAAATCGTCTCCAGGGGGTTAGTTGGCCGGGGGGGGGGTGTGGGATGAACTGTTAATTGTACGTAAGGTTGGGTACTGTTCTAACACACGTATGACTCTAACTGAATTACACATTACGAAACGTTTTTTAATTAAATTACTAACCTCGCTTTAACATCGATTTCCTGCGAAAAGGAGTTTTATCCTGTACCATCCGATCCTCTAGCAATGTACGTCGTCTCTGATTTGAAGCAGAAAAACCCTCGTTCTCCATAAGTCACGCCTCTTATACTTCAAAAGTGGATTTTTCGACACTCTCCCTAATGAATCGTCCTGCCTTCCAAGCTTTAGAAATTAAAAGTTGGCCAGAATTGGATGGAAATTCTAAAATAAGATAAGGCAAAATGTTCTGGGAAAGAAATTAGACGCACGACAGTCACTGACGCCTACAGAATCGCAAAGTAGGCATTCCGCATTACGTGCAGCCTAATCCTGCTCCTCTCGTTAATTTCAGAGGGACGCAACGAACCTTCAACGGATCAAAGGGAACCTCCCTTGCTGATTGATGACAATGCATATATGTTATCAGGTTTGGGGATGCTGCGAAAAATCAGGCCAACACAAAAGCCTGTTGGCCTATTACAACTCCTGGCAAAAGGTAAAGCTGTTCATGTGAACGCCGTAAAGGTATATGTGGGCACGGAGGTATACCTCCATTCATTCCTAATCTCGGCACTAGACGCAAGGTAACGGCCAGCCTGACGCACCCGCCGCTTTACCCTTTGGGAGAGAGAACCGTGTTGCCCACTGAACAGGAGGCTGAGGTAGCCCCAGAGACGGTCTGGACGTTTCGGAGGAAACAAATCTCTAGCAATGCTGGGAATTGAACTGAGGTAGCCCCAGAGACGGTCTGGACGTTTCGGAGGAAACAAATCTCTAGCAATGCTGGGAACTGAAACGCGGTACCTTTATTTCCTACCCAGACTATAGCCCAGTCACTATTGCGACTGGGACAGGCCGGCAAAAGCACGCTTGCTAGACAGGAAGTGTCTCAGTGTTTTAATACTGCAGTCTAGTAAACAGTTAGTAATCAGTGGCGTTGGACTCACTGGCAGTGTTCCGTGCAACAAAATGCACCGAAGCTTTTACAGTACATTTTAATACTGTCACCAATATCACCACGTTACTGGGCGGCGTCTTTGTAACAAATTTCCACAAAAAGACACTTGGACCGCCTCTTAAAGCAAGCAACTGAAATGTGCCTGAACAAAAATAATTTTAACACAGTCGGTGGCTTCGTACTTATCGAGACCTGGTCTCTTATAACCAACATGCGGTACCAAACAGAGCAGGTACTTGATTCTACACACCAACCCTCTTTGCTCGCCACCACCTATGATCCAAGGGTTCGGGCAGGCACATCATGACGCGGACAGAGTCGGTAATTTCCCTCATGAGGAAAGAGATGGTGTTCGAAACGTCGGTTTACTTGCCATTCAACCACCTGACGCGGCTGCTAGCCCGAGCTTATTTTATTGAATTCAGTCGCCGTGTTGCCTTAAGTTGTCTATCGCTTGTATTGTACTGTAATGCGCGTAACACACAGAGAACACAGCGTCTGAATTACAAAGACCCATCACGGTGAGGAAGTGTCATAAATCTACGCAGTGCCTCGTGTTAAATGTCTGTTTTTGTGTGTATGTGTCCGGTTTTAACCGAAATCAGAGTAAGTCTTCAAACTTAGTAAATGTCCCAAACATAAAGTGTTTAACGAACTCAGTTGCCTTGCAAACTTCGAACTATACAGCATCCCACTCTTACTGTCACTGACATAACAGGTAATGTCAACATAACTCAGACGTGCTGCCAGACAAGTGGTTTTGGCCGCAGCTTGCATTCCTCAATTCTCCACGTATTTCATTTTTGAAAATTCAAGCATCCTGGAATGCGACACTGAATCGTTGGGCGTGATGTTACCGACGTTTCGAAAGACAGCAGTGTCGTCTTCAAAAGTCAAACAGTCCCAGAAGGCTGGTCCCGCGAAAATACACGGCGTCACATACCAAAAGAGTCGAATCTTAAAAAAAAAAAAATCTGCGAGATCATCAGATCTCGTATTTAACCTTTCTTAAGATGAAATACTTCCCAAGAACACCGCAACGTGCACTTGCAGTGTGACCCCTCCCTGTGAATAAGAGTACGTTTGAAGACGTCCGCTGCAGAGTCCCAGTCGTCCCTTGCGCAACTTGTATACACAACTGACAGACGCCTAGCGAGCACAGACGAGCCCCAGAGCATTCCCTCACGACTTCTCCACTACCCTAGCACCAGGTGTTTCAATCCAGTTTACTGGCTGCGAGGGCTAAATCAAATAATCAGCCGCAGTGGCAGAGTGAGGTGCACTGTTAACTGCACTAGCGCTAGTGACAGGCCACATCTGCAGATTCCGGTGTCTCTGACATTTCAAATCCCCAATTGGTATTCATGCTGAATCACAGCAAACACGAATCCTGTGTTGGCATGGGGAAACAAGAGCAATCGTACCTAACGTCGAATAAGAAGAGCACAGTTGAAAGCATAAAGCACGCCGAAACCGAACATGAAGCGCGGCATCGCCTACACCGAATATGATGCGCGCCATCGCCTACACCGAATATGATGCGCGCCATCGCCTACACCGAATATGAAGCGCTCCNACACCGAACACGAAGCGCGGCATCACCTACACCGAATATGAAGCGCGGCATCACCTACACCGAATATGAAGCGCGCCATCGCCTACACCGAATATGAAGCGCGCCATCACCTACATCCAATATGAAGCGTCCAACACCAAATTTTCAATGACAAGTTCAATGGGAATTATTTTATGTCAATTTAAGTAACTGAACTTTTTTGAACTTTTCTTGTTTCACTAAGGGTCCTGTCGTCTTGGGAAACCCAAAACGGTGGGGCCCCCAGCAGTTGCGGTGACTGCGGTAGCCTTAACCCGGGCCCGTTACTAATTGCTAACATCTGCAGTACGTAGGACACAAGCAACTACTGACAGCAGAGGACACAATGCTGTGCATAGCAGAGCAGAAACCGTAGAATGAATATCACACGCACGCACGCACACACACACAAAGGACACATACATACGCATACAACGGAAATGCACTGTAATGTGTTCTAATTATCAATCTAGCCTTCGAACTGCTGCAGGTACCTTTAATTCAGGCGGCCGGACGCACGTGCACGGTGCACGGATGACGTCGATTTAATTACAAGCACAGTCTGACGGTCCGTCTGATCGTACGGGACAGACACATACTGTAACGGTCTACTGCCAATTTTGGCACATTCCATTGTTTTTAGAGCGTTTCTGTTTTCAACTTGCCATCCCCCACCGCATGCGTGACCAGCAGGATGGGGTCCGATGGGTGCAGCGCTATAAATACAGGCTACGTACGGCACAGCAGGCGCCATTGTAAATCAGCAACATTCAATAAATTACACCACAGTGCCGTGGTCAGTAAATGAAAACGGATGAAAAATACGGCTCGAAACGCTGAACCCCACATAAAACGTTACATACCAGCGGAATACTCGCACAGAACGTCCCCAAGCGCTGTGTTCATAGCAAACCCCCCTGGATATGGCACATGTAAAAACAGTAAAAACTGTTGACGTTTCGAAGGAACCTACTGTCTCCATGCGATAAATAACGGCCGGCATTCTAGCAAAGCGCAGTAGGTATTACCTCACGTCTAAACCAGTACAGTTCACATTACTTAACCCTTTAAAGCCTAGCGGTAACTTTACATACCACCAGGTTTAACATTAAAAAATTCTACGTGGTGCCCACATTGCGTTTATGTGTTTGGTACGGATCTCAGAACAAACTGCAACTTTTGCCTTATAAAACATTAAGAGACTGGTTTTTATAACCGCAGTGGAGAGTGTTTACTGCGCGGTACGCACTGAGTCCTTATATAAAACAGATACGTTTCGTCTTTAAAGGGTTAATTATTGGTTTTGGGCTTGAGAATGTAAAGGTAAAGTCGTACCTGTCCACTTCATGGAGGCATATAGGTCAGCAGAAGTATAACTCCACTCATTCTTAACCGCGGTCATAGAGGTGACAGATCGACATCACGCCCCGGCCACTTTACCATAAGGAAAATAACCCCGGTAGCCATTAAATTGGGAACTCGGTGACCCTCAGGGCCGGTCTGGACGTTTCGGAGAAGAGAAAACTCTCTTAACCCTGACGGATTTCGAACCCCGGATATGCAACAAGAAATGTTTTCTTCAGGGTGGTTGAAAGGATATGGTTTGAACTGAAACCAGAGCAATCTGTCACGTGATACAAACAAACCAACACCCTGTCTGCACCTGACAACCATCCAACGGTCACATGCGTTCCGCAGGTCAATTCATCTCACCACTACTGACTGTGGCACCCCAGTTAACATGTGCCTGTCAATGCTTACACACGCCCCTGTTGTAATAATTTTAAATCTGACTTGCAAAAGCGATAAAATCTGCATTTGAAGTAATAAGGTCTACGCACACGCACGAAAAAACACGCAAAATAACAATGAAACAATATTAATATTAACAGATATGCAGACTACACCTATAAAGTAGGAAATTACACATTATCAATTCTGCTTGTGAACTCCTTGTTACCTTTACTTACTTAAGTATGGTACAGGACATAAAACATTCCTTACATGTTGTATACAGGGTGGCGCATAGGTCACATCGTATGCCTTTTTGTTGTTCAACATCGAGTGGAAAGTGAATTTTCGTAACACCCTGTATAACATTATACAGCATACACTTTTTATTGAAGGACGAACCTTCATTAAGAACAGGAACACAGCTCAGGTGTAGCTTCACGCACTAAAACTGAATCATTCTGACAACTCAAATGAAGAATTTATGGAAAATACCTCGACTACTGTAGTTTCGGAGGTGACACGCGGCTACATCCTGCTTGCCTCCGTGAAGACTGTATCACGACACACCACAAAGTTCAGCAAACACCATGATTTCTGACTTACGTCGCGGCGTAAATTAATCTTCGCTCTTCTGGGATGTTACGCAGCGCAGATTGGTAGTTACAGACGTTTCGGGACAACCTATCGGTCCCATCTTCAAAGATCAAGCACTCCAAGAAGAATCCAAGAACATGTAACCAGTAAGTTGTCCCGAAACGTCGGTAACTTCCAATCTACGCTGCTTAACATCCCAGAAGAGCGAAGATGGCCAAAGCTCAGTAAGTTACAAGAACTGACAGACAAAACTTGCCTATGGACTGTCTTGTTTGCAATATGTCCTGTACACTCACGTAAACGGTCACACGCAAGAGAGGCCCGCGCCGTGATTGGTTTCCTGGAAACTCGTGAATGTAGGGTAAGTCGATCACGACTGGAGGGCATCGACCGTCCGACGCCACTAGTACCAGACAAGAAGGCGTCAAACATTTACAAATCGAATTCGAAATACGTCAGAAATATGGTATCAGCTGAGCGGTAGACGAATTTCCCTGTCTCGTCAACATTTATATCATTTCAATCTGGCCCAACTATGCACGCACGTATACTCACACAGGTAAGGCATCTGGGAATTCTCGCTACTGCAGCGCCCTGTCTCATCTCTAGCAACACAGCACACGAAACTGTGTAAACGCCCCCGGGGATTCAGTTTTCTGACACGATACTGTGCCCTTGGGTGAGCGGTTCATCGCAGAAGGTCCGAATCCTCACGAACACCCCTGAGAGAACCTCAAATCTCGCAGAAAGTTTGTCTTTTAAAATGTGTTATTTAACAACGCTGTCAGCTACTAAGATTATATGCCACTGGTGATGAATGAATGAGTATGGAGCATTGGTGGAATGATACTGACAGGGGAAACGTAAGTACTGCGAGAGAAACATTATACAGCGTCGGTGGTAGATAAGTGAATGAGTATGGAGCATTGGTGGAATGATACTGACAGGGGAAACTGAAGTACTGGGAGAAAAACATTATACAGCGTCGGTGGTAGATGAATGAATGAATATGGAGCATTGGTGGAATGATACTGACAGGGGAAACTGAAGTACTGGGAGAGAAACATTATACAGCGTCGGTGGTAGATGAATGAATGAATATGGAGCATTGGTGGAATGATACTGACAGGGGAAACTGAAGTACTGGGAGAGAAACATTATACAGCGTCGGTGGTAGATGAATGAATGAGTATGGAGCACTGGTGTAATGATACTGACAGGGGAAACTGAAGTACTGGGAGAAAAACATTATACAGCGTCGGTGGTAGATGAACGAATGAGTATGGAGCACTGGTGGAATGATACTGACAGGGGAAAACTGAAGTACTGGGAGAAAAACCTGTTCCGGTGCCACTTTGTCCACCAAAAATCTCACATGGCCTGAGCTGGGATCGCACCCGGTGGGTGATCAACGCCACGCCCAGGCCACTTTACTCCACGTAACTGTTAATAACTCATAAGAAATATAATCATAGCTTAAAACATCAAGTTCATTACACGGTGCTTCACTGATTGTGTGAGGGAAGCTGTAGTGTTCGCGTCTGATTATTCAACTCCAACAGTCACTCAGCTTGTACCACTACGGCAGGCAATCAGAAACGCGGCTCCGTCGTTAACAAAATGCGATGGGGATGTCACAGTCATCCTTTCTTGATCGGTACCTATGCAGTAACAACACCTTTACTTCCACCGATAAAACTGAATCACCCTGTATAATACGAGATTCAAACTAAGATAAATTGCGCCACGTCTCCCTCTTCCATACTTAGCCACGGAATATCAATCACGGAGTATGCGGGTGCATCAATATCGTCATCATCTTCTTCTTCTTAGCATTTCTCCCTTTCAACCCCAGTTTCATGCCTCATCGCCTATATATATCAAAACGATACAGGGTAAGTATATTTTAAAGCACTGCACATCGCTCCATGCAAAAGAATTATGCGGTCCCTACAGATATTCGGTTGATATTAACACACCAGTATATTATTAGTTCGCCTTTCTAGCGTCGGAATGGGTATTTGCTAAAACAAGATAGATTGCCGAGTGTATCTGTTTAAAATTTGGGTCTCGGTGATCCATCATGGCGCATGTTACAGTCCTCGCCTCTTGCCCCCTTGACAACAGGCAGACAGCCAGCGTCCCATGCTTCATCCACACATGGTAATGGCGGACAGCATCCATGGGATAGATAAAGAGAGAAAAGGAGCAGGGGGAAAAGCTATGGAACTGCCCTGCAAGGAGCCAGAAAAATTCCAACCGGATGTCCCAAAATTAAGTACATAGCTATTTCACTGTTCATAAAGTTCTAAGGTCTAGTATTTTGTCTGCCACAGTGTGGCGATGTTTTGCATTCAAATGAGTTTACAGCCTCACCACTTCATTAATAAATCCGTGTTCGTGACAGTTCATCTGCCTTGTCTTGCTTTCTCAAACGCCTGCTATTCCCATATAGAAATTTCCACAAATAAATGTCTGTCCACCCTTGCAATTCATTATTTCTACCCCAAATGCCATAAGTCTGCTAAAGGCCTGTATGAACTGCAATGCGCATCACAGAAATAATACACGCAAAACACGTTTCGTTTCGTAATCCTTTCCTCTTCTACCTACTTGTTCACAGCAGGTGCAGAGGGTTTTTGTTTGCACTTGATCACACTCACACACACACCACAGTCGGTAGACTCCTCTGGACGAGGGATCGACCCGCCGCAGAGACCTCTACCTGACAACACAAACACTGTACAAGAGACAAATATCCATGCCTCCGGTGGCATTCGAACCCACGATCCTAGCAAGCGCTCGGCCGCAGACCTACACCTTAGATCGCGCGGCCACTGGAATCGGCCACGCAAAACACGGCGAAGTATAAAGAGCACTATCATGTACACATACATATCATCTGCTTCATATATTGCCTTTAGTGTGACTGAATGAGTCACACCCGAATTGCCATGGTTACCATAGAGCTTTGTCTCTGAACGACGACATAACAGGATTTTTCCACGGTTACGACTAACAAACAGCTTCGTTTGTCGAAGTGAATGAGTGGGTGACATCCGGATTACCACGGTTACGCTGAAGCTTGGTTTGTGAGTGAGGTCACAACCCAGGTTTCCACGGTTACCACATATTAAGAGGGTATTTTTGTACGGTGATGACAGAACGGGTGGATCAATGCGTCAGTACCAAGTTGCGTCCTTACATGAGAGTCTATATAGAATTACTGTGAGAAGGAAATTGTTTCTCTTTCGTTTCCACGGAAACTACATGAAAATTTGTTAACGACAGCACCATCAGATGGCAGCAATAAACGGCACTGGAACCCATAACAGTTTTAGTTGGTATTATCGTGTCAATCACTGCCTGAAAAATTAATCTTCCACATCGCTCAGCTTATGCTATCCAGCTGTTTTGAAATTATTCGACCAAATTTGTAAGGTTAGGGTAGATATGAAAATAAACTCAGATGAAGCAGCTATGAACAGAACAGCAGCGCGTCTTTGCCATAAGCAAATACTTCCGTGACACTACCCTTTATTATGTGTGATTCTATGAAGCTGAATTTCCAGAAATGTTCGTTGAAATTCCGGACATGCATATTCAATGCAGTCGTGACATCAAAGTGTCCCTTGGGGGGGTATTACATACAGAAGTGGATCAATGGCGATGTTATCTGTGGCAGCCGTACCTGCAGTTGGTATTTGTCAATTTCTCCTATTGAATTTTCAACCTGCACGACACTAGCACAGATAGAATATTATGAGAGGTCAACAGGAACTGGCGTGTGGTATTATATTGAAAGGGAATTTGGTGAGTCGACACGTGCAAAATGTTGACACACGCATAAAGAATTCTTCTCCGACAGTAAGCAGTGTCTCTGTAGTACGAATTCCCGCCTTACGGGCACAAGAAAAACGCGACCTCCCCTGGGGATATCTTGACGAAACTCATAAATACTGAACAGCGTCAGGCGTATGCGTTGACATCTTTATCCCAATTTCACAAAAATCGGACAACAGACGTGGAAAAGCATGGTTAGACACTCACTGACGCCCCCAACCATAACACGACACTCACCCTGCCATTTATTACAAAACTGGCAATGACTAAATACATTTTGTGGACATTTGTACTAAATTTTATCCAAACAGACGACAAACGTAGAAAATAGGGCAAAAATTTAATTTACGTTCGTAAAGTAAAATGTACCTTTCACTGCATAGATTTTCAAGAAATCGAAGCTTATGCAACAACATTTTATAAAGAACACCCATACCAAATTTCATGAAAATCTGTCACGCCGTTTATTCGCTGATATTAGGTGACAGACAGGCAGATGGCATAGACGTGGTGTCCACGTAAGGCGTTCATTTTTTTTTTACTTCGTACATAACGTCCAACAAAACTATGAAAATTATATGTTACAATCTGTGCCTGGTGTGGTTCTTGCCGCACTCTTCTCTCTGTCAGAGATCACAGGACTCACGGCAAGAGGCAACGGACAAGTCACACTCAGGTCTGTGCGTTTTCGTATCGCATCTGTATTTGTCTCCGTCGTACAAACCATCAGTCATTTACGTGCAGTGTCACCGTCACCCTCTGTGGCAGTATTTAACAACACGCGATATTTTTACCACACAAAACCTCACTGGCCGCAATAAATTGTACTTTATGAATGAAGAAACCCAGCAAGAGTTAAAAAAAAACAGCATAATTACAGTTTCGTGTTGGCAGGACGTCCGAACTTTGTAATTTATCTTTTTTCCCCCTCAAATTATAACGCAATACTCTGCGAAGAGAAAATATGAATTTCTGGGAAACCTGTATATTTTCTAAAATTAATACTTTTAACGTGTTTCAAGCACGTTTATGGAGCCCTGTTCATTACAGAACAACAAAATTACACACAAAAAATACACGCCTAATTCACAGCAGGCCTGGGGTTCATTGGACCAAACTCCGTAACCAAGCAAACGTTATTATCAAAACACCAACTACTTGCACATATAAAGCATATATACATGTGATGTTCCCTGCTGCATCTTTCGTAGCACTCCTCTGGACGAGTGATCAGCCCTATGCAGAGACCTCTGCCTGACAACACACAACACTCACCAGAGACAGACATCCATGCCTCAGGCGGGATTCGAACCCGCAATCCCCGCAAGCGAGCGGCTGCAGACTCACGCCTTAGACCGCACGGCCATTGGGAGTAATATCGATACAGTGTAGCAGATCTTTGTAACGTTACAATAAATCGTATTCACACAAACGTCCTTTAACATTCAACAGTGCTGCAGCTGCGTGCATATGTGTACGTGTCGTCTTGTCAGCACGTGTGTTATCACTGTGTTTGTGCTCCGAACACTTGTGTACGTGTAAATGGGACCACGGTACAGTGACCAGTCTACGGACTGGACGATACAGCATTCGAACCCCGGCAGCGGCAAGTCCCTTCTCCGAAACTTCCAGGGCGGCTCTGGGGAAAACCCGCCCTCATATTCCACGGATACAGGGGGGCTTTCCCGGGGATAAAGCGGCCGGGCGTGAGACTCACCACTCACCTCCATACAACACCGAGGTTCAGAATGTGTGGAGCTACACCTCCATTCCTCCTTATGCGCTTTCATGGCGTGTAGAGACAAATTTACTTTCGATGGGGCCAGGGGTGGACACTGTGGTGCCTCAGACGTCTGAAGTTGGTCGGCCTGGGTATGGACTGTCAACCAACTGGCGACCGTTCGCCGTCCTTGGATCAGGTGGGCCAAGGAACTCGGACGGACGTCACAGGTCAAGGTGATACCCTCGGCCAAACCGGTCGGTCCACTGGAGGGGGGGGGGGGCACCACAGTCAAAGGGGCAACCAAATGAGAGTTTCGGACTACGAAATGTAAAGCGCCCTGACGACGGAGGCAACTGGGACATTCCAGTCTTCTAGGATGTGAAGCAGTGGCGCGGGGTCAGTACTACCTGACGTTTAGAAAAATGGTAGTGCCTCAATCTTCAGGGTCAAGTAGCCCAAGAAACCTAGAAGACAGTGGAGGCAACAAGTTTCGACGCCAACCGCCCCGACTGTACGGTGTCACAACCCAACAGACCCCCAATATCAGTGTCCACCGACTGGGGAACTACAGATGCATCAAATGCAACATTGCTACAGACAGGATCGAACTCAGTTCAACTTAACACAATTCAGCTGAGTTCACTTCAACAGCAGAGCGCACTTAACACATCTGGGACTGTACAATGCCCTGGGCTTGCATTCGGGACACAGCAGCAGGTCTTGTACATTCACGATGATACAGCACGTCACGTACAGTCACACGGATACAGCAGCAAGCCTTGTACACACACGAGGATACAGCAGCAAGTCTTGTGCATTCACGAGGATACAGCAGTAAGTCTTTTACGTTCATGAGGGTACAGCAGTAAGTCTTGTACATTCACGAGGATACAGCAGCAAGTATTGTACGTACATTCACGAGGATACAGCAGTAAGTATTGTACATTCACGAGGATACAGCAGTAAGTTTTGTACGTTCATGAGGATACAGTAGGAAGTATTGAACATTCACGAGGATACATAAGCAAGCCTTGTACATTCACGAGGATACAGCAGCAAGCCTTGTACATTCACGAGGATACAGCAGCAAGCCTTGTACATTCACGAGGATACAGCAGCAAGCCTTGTACATTCACGAGGATACATCAGTAAGTCTCGTATGTTCACGAGGATACAGAAGTAAGTCTTACACGTTCACGAGGATACAACACTAAGTACGGTAGAGTCACGACAACACAACAGCATGCCTCGTACACTCACAATAAGTGGCTACATGAGAGAAAAAACCCTGGGAAGTTACAGCGTCCTCTAGGCAATGAATGATACTACGCGACCTTACTACACTGAACGCTGTAATTCAGGACAATAAAGCCGTGCTGCACACGCGGGACAGGACGTTCGCAATTTCAAGGAGAATTACCGTCTTAGAACTGTCAGAGCCGTGTGGTCATTTGTTACAGGTTGAGAAAGGGGCTGTCAGACAAACTGCTGACCAGAAAGCGCTAATGTTGTCAGTAAAAAAGCACCTTCATTAGGGTGAGGCAGTAAAATAATTACACCTTACTTTGGATCAACATTCCCCCGAAAGGCAAGTTCTTGTAAGACGGATATCAACATAATACAGAGCACCTGACTGACAATTGCCGGTCCGGACAGGCCTCCTCCTATTCGACTGGCCGTTTCAAAGCAACCAGTAAACACAGATAGCGAAGGCTGACGGTTTTTTAGACGTTACGACGCGCGGACTAGAAGGGCACTGCTTCCATATTCAGGGTCACGAAGAAGATGAAGCCAACACGATCTTCCGAAACGTCGGTGACTATTACCAATCGACACGGCGCAACGTTCCAGAAGGTTGTCCCACAGCTGTGTACTGATATCACAGTAGCTACAGAGAGCTTGTAAGCGTTAGATATTCGGTAACGCTGCATGGGGAAGGGCTCAATGCGGAGGAACCTGACCAGCAAGCAAGAGAGAGGCGCATCCCACGCGAGCAGATCGGTAGCGTGGAAATTTACGTACAGGTGGAACTGACCAGTACACCATCAAACTGTGGGACGTGTTGTCTTTCAAAACAAAATAAATAAAAGCAGAACGTGAAAAAAAAGACACGCTGGGGGCGACGTGTTCTGTTAAAACCACCAGGAACAACTGTCGAAATGACACAATATTGGAACGTGGCGGATTACGGAAGTAAAGTTGAAGAGAACACGTGTAATTATGAATAACTGAAGGCGCGAGTGGCTATCTGTAGCGGTGAGATGAGTCAGTGACAGTGACCGGGCACAGAACGGAGAGGGGGCCGATGTGAATTGGCACCGGGTTCGGTACAAGGAAAACAGCCTGCAGTAGAAACCGTCTAAAACGGAGCCTGAATTAACCCTTTAAAGACGGTACGTATCTGTTTTATAAAGGAACTCAGTGCGTACCGCGCTGTAAACACTCTGCACTTCGGTTATAAAAACCAGTCTCTTAACGTTTTATAAGGCAAAAGTTGCTGTTTGTTCTGAGATCCGTACAAAACACATAAACGCAATGTGGGCACCGCGTAGAATTTTTTAATGTTAAACCTGGTGGTATGTAAAGTTACCGCTAGGCTTTAAAAGGTTAAAGACGAAGCGTGTCTCTTTTATATAAGGACTCAGTGCGTACCGCGCTGTAAACACTCTCCACTTCGGTTATAAAAACCAGTCTCTTAATGTTTTATAAGGCAAAAGTTGCTGTTTGTTCTGAAATGCGTACAAAACACATAAACGCAATGTGGGCACCACGTAGAATTTTTTAATGTCAAACCTGGTAGTATGTAAAGTTACCGCTAGGCTTTAAAAGGTTAATCAATGTATCATCGAGAGTGCAATGGCCCACCCTATGGAAAACGGCAGAATCATCTGCAGTAAAAGCAAAGTGTTAGGATGAGAAATGGAAATTAAAGACAAACAAGACACTGAAGGCAGTAATACGTATTTGTTGAAGATGACTGTATTCTGGGAAATGACGCCATGCATCCTGAAACAAAAAGAAAATTACCAATATTCCAGAGGGCCCCAAATTCTTCCATCTACAGGGTGTTTTAAAGACGCAAGCAGCAGGTTCCGCCACAACGTCGGCAAATATATGTCAGACTAAAGGCGCCATAACCAAAAACACATTCACCACCACGTACAAACCTGAAGCCTGTATTATTATTATTATTATTATTATTATTATTGTTTGCTTCCTGAGATTTATCTATGAAGGAACACTGACGTAAAAAATTTTAAAGAAACAGCTCAAAAGTTTATCACAAAAAGACTTTTCTTTTAAGAAAATAAAAATGAGTCTACGAACGAAAGTAAGAAAATGAATAAAGAAGAAATGAAGGGCGAAAAGAAGAACGAACGAGTTACCGCTCATTACCAGGTAATGTCGACTGCACTTTGCCCGGACAGTACGATGCAGACCTCACATGTGTATGTATGTACGTATATTACCTCTCTGCACATTGCGAAGCCTTTCAATTACGAAATTATGCCCCCTGCCCCCCCCCCCCCCCCGTTCCTGTGTATGCACGCACGTTATGAATGGATGATTAGGCCGATTCTTTCGCGAAATTATCCATCCACATAAAAGCAATCAGGCATCCCAGAGGATTTTCACTAAACCTGCCCGAGTTCTATTCTTGCGAAGCCTGAATACTGCAGCAGTGATAATCAATATTGCCCGAGTCTAAATTGGTCTAGCCACAGGAGCATTCGCACTGCCTAATCACAACTAACTGGAACATACCAAACTGACCGCAAACTCCACGTCGCTTAACCTGCAAAACTACAGGCAGTCACTTAGGTCGTGTTTCAGATTCGTAGACCCCCAGCCACAGGGTTGGCCCCAGACGGCCAGGAACCCTCAAAATGCATAACAACAGCACTTAGATTAGAATATTTCAAATTTATAAGCCTAAACTAGTCCAGCGTTACACACAGAGTAACAAAAACATTCACACAGCCTAATCGCACACACAACTTAAAGCGGTTACTTTTGTGTCTCTGCGAACACAGGCACGTGCTGTTGGTTTAATTAACCACGCCTTATCATGGATCCGGGGGGGGGGGACACGCGGTGGCACTTTTCTTTGAGGCACTGCACTAGAAGCCGGAAGGTCGCGGGTTCGATTCCCGATGGGGTCCTTAGAATGTTTCACTGATATAATCCTTCCGGTCGCACTATGGCCCTGGGGTCGACTCAGTCTCTAACAGAAATGAGTACCAGCAATATTTCTTTTAGGGGGGTAAAGGCAGCCGGTGCGAGGGGCTGACAACCTTACCAGCTTCATGTGCCGATTGTCCTGAAATCTGGGAGCCTCAACCTCCTGGAACACTCACGGCCTGTCCAGGTCTCTAATGGGATAGCTTTACCTGATCACGAACCGGAGTCACCAGTGACCAGGCGAAGGACGACCGTAGAATCACTGTTCGATTCCTGGTACTGAGCAGGAAACTTCTGTCTTCTCCGAAACGTCCAGACCGCCTCTGTGTCCCTGCCATCTCTCCTGTTAAATAGGCAGAGAGGGACTCCTTTGTCGGAGGTAAAGCGGTCGAAGCGTGAAGCTGACAAATCACTCCATTTTAATAAACAGGTTAAGAATAAGGGGAACTATACCTACACCTCTCCATACCTCCCGATGGCATGCACATGAACTTTACCTTTACCGCACCGTACATTGGATTAGTATGGATCAGCTCTGCAGGCCACAGGGATAACTGCGAGCCGACAAAAACAACCAGCAGTGCCCAATAAAACAACCAACAGTGCCCAATAAAACAACCAGCAGTGCCCAATAAAACAACCAACAGTGCCCAACAAAACAACCAGGAGTGCCCAATAAAACAACCAGCAGTGCCCAACAAAACAACCAACAGTGCCCAACAAAACAACCAGCAGTGCCCAACAAAACAACCAACAGTGCCCAACAAAACAACCAGCAGTGCCCAACAAAACAACCAGCAGTGCCCAACAAAACAACCAGCAGTGCCCAATAAAACAACCAGCAGTGCCCAATATTAAGTATAATATAAGTACAATTATTAATTTACAAGCCACGTGACCTCATACAACAGACCGCCATAATCATTATTCACGCGCTATTCCACCGCCCTTTTCATCGGTCATTTCTTTATTCTTATAGCAAACCACGCATTAGTTTCATATACGGCAGTCCTGCCATCTGGTCATGCTACGCTGCATTACACGACCGATGCTCAGCTATTTCTTCAATCTCAGCCTGTAACTCCAACAGAAAATACAACTCGATAACGCTTGTTACGACGGCAATCAAGGTGTGACTCAGTCACACCACGGGTGTTCCGCGGCTACATTCCCGCTAGACTCTCTAAACAGAGCAGAAGTGTAAGGAAGGCGTGCCCTGCCATCACCACTGTGTGCTGGTCCTCACGCACTTTTAAATTCGAACACGAAACGGCAGTTCAGGTGGCCTCGTTTGTGTCACAAATCAGCCAACAGTCTGCTGCTGCACTCCGCCAACAGCCCATCGTATGAATGCTCTGTTGTCAACACTTCGAAAGCTTCCAGCCAGTGTTCGATAAAAGGCTGCCACAAAACGGAACAAAACAATGGGAACACATCCGCAGGGGCTCAAACCCCTGTTCACTGAGTACAGGACAGTCAGTGATAAGTTGCTATATCTCGATGTGTACAGTCCCAATAAATAAAACGCCAAATACGTACGTGAATTTCTTACCGCAGAGGACCTGGTTCAATCCCAGGGTAGTCCGCGCCTGTCTGTAAACACGGAAGGGTATATAAGCAAGACAGTTGCCTCAATCAGGCACACTTGCGACTAGCATGCGGGAGGTGCTTCGTTCGAGTACCGGCCGCGAAACCAATCACTCTGAGTTAGGTTTATCGTGGTTTTCCTTAGTCCCTCCATGTAAACCAATTAGGCAACGCCTGCTTTGTTCCAAATCATTTTCGTCTCGCCATTAACCTATCATCCTATTATTCGATGCTACATCTGATATTGCCAGCGTTACAAACTGATATCCATCTCTGTAAAAATGGATGCGATTCGTTGGTTCGTTAAGTGCTTGCTTGGTTGTTCACACATTTCCCGCAAGAGTGCAGACGATGGTAAAGGAGCTGTTCATGACTCGCCAACGTCGAGGGCTCTGTCGCCACTACAGTGGTTGGAAGTTTACACAGAAAACCTCATTTCACAACCGACATGCGGGTGCACTTGCATAGTGATAATGTTTAACGGGCAATCTGCACAAAAGTTACTTGTTCTCAGTGAAGCAGAATTGCCAGTTAACAAACACACAAACAAACAAACAAACAAACAAAAAATAGCACCAAACAATACTTTCTCGCATTGCGGGAACAACAGACGAACTGACAAACAGCGCACAACTACACACAATGTGGTCACCCATGCAGCACAACTGGCTTTTCGAGCGAGCAGTTCTTTCACGCAGAAATTCAAATGCGAATAACTTTAGCGTTAATGCATAGGAGTTACTGCCACTGAATGCTGTAAGTATACTGACACAGATCAGTCCATACGGCCTAGGGTGTTAAGGAAGCAGTAAGATACGGGAGAACGGGTGTGTCAGCTAGTGACACAGGACAGACAGGTAGATACATGGGTGGAGAGACAGGTAGTACGTGGGTGGAGAGACAGGTAGATACGCGAGGACAGGTAGATAGGTGGGTGGACAGACAGGTAGACAGGTGGGTGGACAGACGGGTAGAAACGTGGGTGGACAGACGGGTAGATGGGTGGACATACGGGTAGATAGGTGGGTGGACATAGGGTAGATAGGTGGGTGGACATAGGGTAGATAGGTGGGTGGACAGACAGCCAGACAGAACGAAGGATAAAAATTAAAGAAAGAAACAAGGAAGGAAGAAACAGGAAACAGAAAGCAATGAAGTAGGAAAGAACTAACACCATCCTCTGACCAAACCCGATGTCAGGGCCGGTTTCAGATACTTCTGGAACCAACGTAACAGTCAGTCTGCGTGCTCTAACCACGCGCAGCCCTGACAATGCAAACTCAGCCACGTACGACTCTACATACAAACCATGTCCGACACAAAATCTGAAACACAACCAGCCACCCCTGTGTCGCCGTACGAACCGCCACAACCTGAAACCGACCAAGCGTAAAGAGTGGAACCACTGCACGCTGCTGAGGAACGTTCGCCACCGAAACCAGAACACACGCCGACAGGGCCGCCACTAATTAAGCGAAACTGAAATACTATTGTGGATTGTTCGCGGCATACCGGTGAGTTCGGCAGCGAGTGTGAGTGTGTGATCGTGTGAAATATGGCAGAATGAATGGGGGCTCCATCCGATACAATAGCGCGGTGCATACCGTCTGTATTAGAGGCACTGGAAATGTAACTCCGTAGGGGTTTTAATTCTAAAAGCACAAAATTAATTGGTGAAACAGAACGAGTTTGGAACACAAATGATGTTGCTGCCATCTTCAGAGATAAATGTGGCAACAAGCACAGTGTGCTGTAACAACACTATCCTAGGCACAGTACACAAACTCCCAGGCGGCGAGTCCGCTGAGCCCTCACGCAATACAGACGTTTCGACACAGAAATGGAGCAATGCCGTAATTTTTTATTGTGTGGTGATGGGTTTATGGACTTTGTCCATCGTCCGAAGAGTAAAATATTAAAAAATATTAAAAAATTAAAAATCACAACGTTTCGGAAGCTGCCTCTGCTTCCCTCCTCAGGTGAATGGAGGGGGAGAAGAGAAGAACACCTACACTGTTGGCCCCCTTAGACAGAGCTGGCGTCCATCACTCCCCCTCCATTCACCTGAGGACGGAAGCAGAGCCAGCTTCCGAAACGTTGTGATTTTAATGTTTTAATATTTTTAATATTTTACTCTTCGGATGATGGATAAAGTCCATAAACCCATCACCACACAATATTATACACCATCGTCAAAACCTTTTAGAATTTATCGATCTTTTTTTAATTTCGCAGAACAATAAATAAAGTTAATGGATAGAATCTTATCAATTTTATATCTTTCTTGTAATCTGGTGAATAAAAACCGTCCGACCGACTGCAATACGGCGCCACGTGTTCCGCTAATGCCGTTCCTACATCGAATCATGGCACAAAACTTAAATTTGTCACACTACCAGCACAGTAGCTGCAGCCGCTACCTTTTTGCCTGTGGACGGAAACAGACCCAGTTCCCGGAACGTCGTATTCAGTTCTGTTTTGTATTTTTGAAACACTGGACAATGGACAAAGTCCAAGAACTGAATGGCTACAAATGTGATATAGCAGTGGGCATAAAGACCAGGACACAAGCTGGACGGCACTGGCTTCCAATACGGGCACGGAAGGGGCTTGACATGTTTCTCTGCGCGACTCGCTCAGCGTCCTATTCAAGTGGTATAACGGTTCTTTCGCGAGGCGTGGCGCTGACCACTCATCTCCATCTACTGCGCAGGTTACGAATGAGCGGAGCTACACCTCTACTTCCCCTACATGTCTTCACGGAGTGGACGGAGACAACGTTACCTTTACCTTTACACTGTCTACAGAACGGCACAGAAATGAGTAACTTTTTTCTCTCATATGTGCCTCTTTCCACTCTCCACTTCATTCTTCACTTCATAATTTTCCTGGGTTTCATTCTTGCCCGTCTCACTTCTCCTTGTTTTACTCTCCTTCTATTCCCCCTTTCTGCGTTTTCTTCTTGCACTGTTCAAGCAGCAAATCTGTACACTCAGGAGGCAGCAGCGACAGGCAATGCGCAACAAAACACCTGTCTGATCAATCAGACAGGCCACGCACAAAAACAGCTGTTTGATCAATCAGACAGGCCAAGCACAAAAACACCTGTCTCATCAGACGGCCCAGGCAAAAAACACCTGTCTGATCAATCAGACAGGCCACGCACAAAAACAGCTGTTTGATCAATCAGACAGGCCAAGCACAAAAACACCTGTCTCATCAGACGGCCCAGGCAAAAAACACCTGTCTGATCAATCAGAAAGGCCACGCACAAAAACAGCTGTCTCATCAATCAGACAGGCCAAGCACAAAAACAGCTGTCTCATCAATCAGACGGGCCAGGCACAAAACACCTGTCTGATCAATCAGACAGGCCAAGCACAAAAACAGCTGTCTGATCAATCAGACCGGCCAAGCACAAAATCAGCTGTCTCATCAATCAGACAGAACAGCCACAAAAACAGCTGTCTGATCAATCAGACAGAACAGCCACAAAACAGCCATCTCATCTGCATGAGCGAAAGCAGTTTTGGTCCTGCAGTCTACCCTGAATATATCTGCTGCACTTGGTTGGTGCCCATCGCCCTAACACACACTACAGCACACAGCTACACACTGCGCGCAGCTGCTTCACAGCAGAACAGTAACTGGAGAAGGAGCAATACATATTTTTGTATTCTTCTACTTGTAGCAGCCTGCACAGGTACAGGTAAAGGCATCCCTGTACAGGCCTGGACAGGCCCCTAGGTTCTCAGGAGGTTGAGGTTCCCAAATTTCCAGACAATCGGTACATGAAGCTGGTTCATTTCTGTTAGAAGCTGAATCGACCCCAGGGCCGTAGTGTGGCCGGAAGGATTATGTCAATGAAAAATTGCAATGACACCATCGGCAATCGAACCCGCGACCTACCGGCTTGTAGCGCAGTGCCTCAACCAACTGCGTGACCGCATGCCCCCTTTAGCACCCTGCAGGCGCACCTAAATCCAGACCGAAGCACCGAACCATTGCCGGGAGGCTTCATGCCGCTATCCTTCCATTACGCTGTGCCTGTCTACAATAAACGACCTGCATCTTCACAGCCTTTCTGCTGCAAAGCCATTTTAGTGGCGTGCGTTGTGTAGTGCGATGCTGTAAGCGCGTCACAATTAACCCTTTAAAGACGAAGCGTATCTATTTTATATAAGGACTCAGTGCGTACCGCGCTGTAAACACTCTCCACTTCGGTTATAAAAACCAGTCTCTTAATGTTTCATAAGGCAAAAGCTGCTGTTTGTTCAGCGATCCGTACAAAACACATAAACGCAATGTGGGCGCCACGTAGAATTTTTTAATGTTAAACCTGGTGTTACGTAAAGTTACCGCTAGGCTTTAAAAGGTTAATAGAAATGAAGGTCACATGACCGCTGCTGAACCGGGAATCACACAAAACCATTATGTTAATTGTTTACATACGTCTGGACGAACGGACATCAATAAAACTTAAGTGATAAGCATAACATTACGTGAACATTACACAAACAGAACAACAACTCAAACACTGCATCCAGTTTAACTTTGAAGTGCACAGTGCCACTAGAACTCAAGTTAAGTGGGGGGACATACCGGGCGAGGAATAGGTGGAACCATGAACATGTGACAAAGCTGGCAACCAACATAAACATTCGGGTAAGCGTCAAATAAGGTTAAAAACGCTGACAGATAGATAGAAACAGAAGTAACACGACCAGAACACATCGCTGGTTTTTAAAGCACAAATAATGTATGGCAAATACATTCAGATTTCAGTACATTCGACTTAACACTACAAACCTTAATTCAGTCCGTACCGCGCAGTAAACACATTCCGCCTCAGTTATAAAAACCAGTCAGTTAATGCTGTGTAGGGAAATAATCGCTGTTTGTTCTGAGATCCACACAAAACACATAAACACACTATGTGGGCAGAACGTAGAATTTGTGAATGTTAAACCTGGTGGTATATTCAGTCCGTACCGCGCAGTAAACACACTCCGTCTCGGTTATAAAACCCAGTCAGTTAATGCTGTATAGGGAAATAATCGCTGTTTGTTCTGAGATCCACACAGAACACATAAATACACTGTGTGGGCAGAACGTAGAATTTGTGAATGTTAAACCTGGTGGTATATTCAGTCCGTACCGCGCAGTAAACACACTCCGTCTCGGTTATAAAAACCAGCCAGTTAACAACCCTCACTGTAAACATCCCGTTGTGATGTTTCAAGCTACATGGAAGCAATCCGCTGGTCAAAAACATTTTTATTGTTTTCGGAAATTAGTAAATATCCTTTATATACAAAATATATACTTGTACAAGTCCAAGAAGAACTTTCTTCTTGGACTTCTTGACCTTTGACTACGCGACCGATAGGTTGTCCCGAAACGTCGGTACCACTGAACGCTGTATTGTCGCAGAAGAGCGCAGATTCCAGCCAACTTCTTTCATAAGGTTACTATCTAGCTACCAAGCTATACGGCATCAGAATCTCAAATTCCACAAAGGTCAGTTTCCTTTTAATTCAGATCCTGTTTTTAGACAGGGTACGGTGCCCCTGAGTCAAGTATTTGATCAACGCGCAGTATTGTTCTGCTGATATGAATAGGAAGGCTGGTGCAGGTGGACAACACAACAGTCCAATATAAAAGACGTTTATTGTTCTACAGCACGAATGAGGGAAATGCGCTGAGCACTGAACAATGCAGTACGGCGCTGAGGCAGTGTCCAGGAGGCACATGCAGTGCGCTGATACGCGGTCAGCGACAGCTGAAGTTCACTGGCGCATGGATTTACACGAGCAGACAGTGTGGGGGGCGTTCAGAGTCCGAACGAAGCTTTCTGTTCTATCGGCTCTATAATACAGCGCGTTTCTTTTATCTCTCTCTTCTGAGCACCGCATGCGACACAGGAGGACCTGGCGGATGAAGGTTTACTGTGCAATCAAAACTGCCACCCTCGGGGCAACAATAAAAAGACCGCGATACATTTATGCCACAAATGTATCAACCCTCCAAGAAAAAAAAAGTGTAAGTACTTTTCTATTCAATTATCGCCGACTTTCGGAAAAGCATTGCTTTTTGGAAGGTTCCCTGACTTTGTCCGTTTGTCCTTCTGGTAACAGCAACACTTGAAAATGAGTATCGAACGTTAACCCTTTACGAACGAAACTCAATCTGTTTTATATAAGGACTCAGCTCGTACCGCGCAGTAAACACTGTCCATCTCGGCTATAAAAACCAGTCAGTTAATGCTGTATAGGGAAATAATCGCTGTTTGTTCTGAGATCCACACAAAATACATAAATACACTGTGTGGGCAGAACGTAGAATTTGTGAATGTTAAACCTGGCGGTACGTATAGTAACCACTGGGCTTTAAAGAAGACCCAGTCCGTACCGCGCAGTAAACACTCCGTCTCGGTTATAAAAACCAGTCAGTTAATGCTGTATAGGGAAATAATCGCTGTTTGTTCTGAGATCCACACAAAACACATAAATACACTGTGTGGGCAGAACGTAGAATTTGTGAATGTTAAACCTGGCGGTACGTATAGTAACCACTGGGCTTTAAAGAAGACCCAGTCCGTACCGCGCAGTAAACACTCCGTCTCGGTTATAAAAACCAGTCAGTTAATGCTGTATAGGGAAATAATCGCTGTTTGTTCTGAGATCCACACAAAACACAAATACACTGTGTGGGCAGAATGCAGAATTTTCTATGTTAAACCTGATGGTACATAAAATAACCGCTAAGCTTTAAAGGGTTAATGTCATGATACTGACAGGGGAAAACCGAAGTACTTGGAGATTAACCTGTCCAGTCCCATTCTGTCCACCACAAATCTTACATGGACTGACCTGGGATCGAACCCGGGCCTCCGCGTCGTTAGGACAGCGACTAACCGCCCCACCCATGTTTTCATGCTAGCATTTATTGCGACAACAGATAGTGGAGACGGAGTGTATGAGAGGACAGAAACAGTGCGACAAGTGCCGGCTGTGTGCGGTTGCTGGTACACCGCCCAGCACTCTCCACTAGCAGAGGTGAGGACTCTCGACAGCGCGGCAGTTTTCCACATAAACTATCAGACCACAATGGCGTCAAACCCACAGTGAGAACTGCGGTCAGCACTGGTGACTAATGACGCTGCAGGAATTTTCAGCTGGACAGCAACAAAACACATGAACCATGACACGAATGGTGCTCGACCAAGTGCCAGTGTTTGATGCAAGATATGAAACATATCCTCGAACGCAGTGTTTCCCAAACTTTTTTTTGTTCGCAGCCCCGTTTTGGTTTCAAAAAATAACTACGGATTCTCACATCCTTGCTCACGTAAATACACGATGTCAGGATGACAGATGTCCAAAATTAAAAATTTATATTTCAGTCCTGATTTTTGATAGCTACGAGTACATACCAGTAGCATATGTAACAACGCATTGCATGATTTGACCTTAATTAAAATGACTGTCGCTCGCTTCGTGTGTACAGGGTGTTTCTTAATTAGATATTCTAACGGTCATACGAAATAAACACATCGCCAGTTAAAGAAGTTCTGCGATTATGTTTTACAAAACATTATTCCTTTAATTTAAAAAATAAGTAAATTTCAAAGTAGCCATTACAGAAATGTATGCACGGATCCCCTGGGAACTAGTCGCGGATCCATTGCGATCCGCGGGCCACACTTTGGAAACCACTGATCTAAGGCAGTACATACACAAACGCGTATCCAAATGCGTTATTTTACTTTTGTACACATTATCATCGACAAAAATTTATTAAAGCTGATGAAAATGCCAGTTGAAATTCAATGGGAATAATTTTGTTTCTCTCCATCTTTCGTGCAAAAATTTGCGAGATCAGTTAGTTCGCATTACAGTACGCTGACATTCTGTATGCTGTGAACGCTATACTCTGTCCATATGCTACAGCCCAACGCACGTGAACGGAACTGCGCATAAGCAGGACGTGCTGCTATGCGCACCGCACCGTTCCGACTTCTGCGCACCCACAGGCTAGGAAACAACTGGATGTGGTCGCGATATAAGACAGTACAAAATGTGATGAACAGAACAACGAGCAACATACGAAAATTAGTACCTCACACTTGGCAACCCTTGACACACGCCTCGCATTTGTCTACTTAAAATACTTACAAAAATTGATTAAGGAAAGGTTTAAAAATAAACTGTGATCCTTCGGGATCCTAACTTAGACTAATCTGTCGAAAGCTTCAACAACTATGAAGTGCTGAAGCTAGATTTTATACATCAGAATTAGTGTAGGTATGGCTCCACTCATTCTTAACCCCGGCGCTACATGAAGCTGAGTGGTCAACTGCATGCCCCGGGAAGAACCCGGATACTCGTTGCAGACAAGGCTGGGTGGGCCCCAGCCAGGACGGGTCTACACGAGTACGGAAAACAAAATAACTCTTGTCCCCGCCGGGGTTCGAACGCTAGACCGTCGCCACACCGACTGAGCTGTCCCGGCTCCTAAAAACGCTGTTGAACATTGTGTTCTGACGTGACGCCGTGTAGTCTGGCAGAACTATACAGGAAGCTGTTGCATCCATCATATTCTATCCTGAAAGCCGAAACTGCAGGTCTGTCTACCAGACTACACGGCGTTACATGCCAGAAGACAGTAACGTTCAATCAGACCTTTCAAAGTAACACACTTCGTTACTGGCAGGCAGCTTCGCCCGCTGATTTGCTGACGGGACATCACGATTTGTACACGGCAGTGAGATCAGCGGGGGCTGCGACTCAGCGGGCATGTACATGGGGGAGACAAGTAATGCATGCAGAGTTTTGGTGGGGATACCTCTTGGAAGGCTAAACAGATGGCTGGAGGTCAGAAAGACGCATTGCCAGTCCGGGTGTACGTGGGGCGGCCTCTGGACAGAGTACAAAGCTATCTGCCGTGTTCAAACTGCTAGCACCATCACTAATTACCCAGAGAAGCTATCAGTTTCCCGTCTGGTCAGCCGCAGACAAGGGCACCGAGCTCCATGCAGTGCACGGGTACAGACGTTCTGAACGGCTCTGAGGAACAACGAACCAAGTAAACAAGGGGCACCGGGGCGTCTCCTTTGGGGGTAAAGCAGCCGTGGCGTGAAGTTGACCACTCACCTCCACACAGTGACAAGGTTAAGAATTAGTGCAGCTATACCTCCACTCCTCCATACATCTTCATGGCATGGTATATAATTAAGAAGATCAGGCTGTCTCCGTACATACCATGAAGGCAGAGTATATGGGGAGTGGGAGCACAGCTCCACTCATTCTTACCATAAGATGGAGATAAGCGGTCAGCTTCATGCCCCAGCCGCTTTACCCCATACCCATTCAAAGTCTTTTACCCCCACGGGGATTCGAACACCGGATAGTTCCATTACGTAGTCAATACACTGACTGAGCCACCCCGAATCAAACAGCTAGTCACTAAATTGTTTTGTATAAATAAATAAATAAATAAATAAATAAATAAATAAATAACTCCATGGAGCAGAGTCATTTTTGAGAAGCTAACAGTTCCTCATCTAGTCAAGAAATTCCCCGCATTTTATGGAACCCGGAGGTTCATTACCGCATTCACAAAAGCCCGCCGTCTGTCCCTATCCTCAGCCAGCTCAATCCAGTCCATGCCCCACCATCCCACTTCCTGCAGATCCATTTTAATATTATCCTCCCATCTACGCCTGGGTCTCCCAAGTGGTCTCCTTCCCTCAGGTCTCCCCACCAAAACCCTGTATGCTACATGCCCCGCCCATCTCATTCTTCTCGATTTGATCAACCGGACTATATTTGGCTACGGGTGTGGATCATTAATTCCGTTTTGCACACCGTGCGTACTGTAATGAGTTTACGGTAAGCCAGAAAATGCACAAACTTACTGCTAAATGCATTTTACCACCCCTACACCCCTACCACAACAATACACGTGACTTTTGGTGTACGCCCCCTGCAGTGGCGCAGTTGGTTGAGGCACTGCGCTACAAACCGGCAGGTCGCGGGTTCGATTCCCGATGGTGTCAGTGGAATTTCTCATTGACATAATCTTCTCGGTCGCACTATGGCCCTGGGGTCGACTCAGCCTCTAACAGAAATGAGTACCAGGAATATTTCCTGGGGGGTAAACGCGGCCGGTGCGTAGGGCTGACAACCTTACCACCTTCAAGTGCCGATTGTCTAGAAATCTGGGAACCTCAACCTCCTGGAACCCTGTGGGCCTGTCCGGGCCTGTAATGGGACTGCTTTACCTTTTTACCTTTGCCCCCTGAAGTTGGTAATTTAGCTACAGAAACATAAGCAGGGGCGACAAAATACATTTATCAACAAGCCTGGGCATTTGTTGGTTTGAATTAAACTCAAGACAGTAATTCAGATGGTTCGAACGTAAAGGACTGGCAGTGACTGGGTGGGCAGTCACTTCGATGGTACGCCAATTCTATTTTTCAGTGAGTTGGCTGCGCCATTCCACTGTTGACGTTTAGGAACATAGAAAGTTTTCGTCCTCCATTACATAATCAATCCACTCCAAAACACGCGCCTAAAACCTGGCAGTGACCGTGGCTAGTCAAGCTAAGCACATAATGAGGCACCATGAATAAGCTCAGACCACGATGCCACTTGCCGCTACACTGCACAACGACACTTCACGTCATTCATTCTGCACAACTACTGTACACGCACGGTGTTATGTTACACCCACAAACCCTCCTCTCTATAAGCAAGGCCATGTCCCAATAGCCGGCCTGCACAGTGTTCAGTGCCAGGCTGATAAACCTAGCAGGGCGCAGGCATGCCCTGGATACTGTCACCGATTTTATCTACCTGGTTGATATTTATGTCCCGGCAAAGGAATGCCGGCCAAAACCACAACATAAAAGATGGGTAATAAATCTTTTGAACATGTGGCAAAGCCCAAATATCTGGCAACAACATTAACAAAACAAAATTTGGACAGCAAAAAGGAAGTGCAAACTGGCAGCCACAGCTACATGTATATCAGTTTCATTGCTTGCTGCATGTTTCGGATTTTGTTAAATGCCATCATCAGGCTGTTAAAAATGCATTGAAACACACGACAGATGGCTGCAGATAAAATGTAACCTCGCGCATGATGGAATCAACAGCAGATTACAGTCACTGCATCCCCGCATGCTTCCAGGTCACATTCATCCGTTTTCTCGTCTCCTATCCACAAAAACAAATACTAAAATACAGGGGATAATAGATTTACCTGTTGTTTGTATGGGTGTGAAACTTGGTCTGTCAGATTTAGTGAGAAACACAAGCTGAAGGTGCTCCTGAACACAGCGTTCAGGAAGATACTTGTGTACAAGAGGAATGAGGTGACAGGAGTCTAAGTGAGCCCCACGGCCAATCTTAACGAATGCGTAATATCTCGTCCCCACAGGGATCCGATCCCCAGGCCGTCCAGCCTGCAGCGAGTTGCTATACCGACTGAGCGATGCCGGCAACACAACAATATTAAAGCGGAGAGGTCTTAATATATGGGTTTATAAATCAGAAATTCTGTCACACCGCACGGCATGAATGACGTTCGAATACACTAAATGACGTCTTCCGTGGATTTTCTCATCCTCTCTGGGCAAATACTGGGACAGGATAGAGCATATTCGTTTCACACAAAGTTCATATCATCGACCATAATGACTCCATCACTCGACGTCACATACGCGGAGTTACAGATGACGTCCCTAAAACATCAATTAAGAAAAACGAGATGCAGGTCTTGCGATGACGGACAACTGGAACGCAGGATAAAGAAGACGCGCATATTAACCCTTTAAAGACGAAGCGTATCTGTTTTATATAAGGACTCAGTGCGTACCGCGCTGTAAACACTCTCCACTTCGGTTATAAAAACCAGTCTCTTAATGTTTTATAAGGCAAAAGTTGCTCTTTGTTCTGAGATCCGTACAAAACACATAAACGCAATGTGGGCACCACGTAGAATTTTTTAATGTTAAACCTGGTGGTACGTAAAGTTACCGCTAGGCTTTAAAAGGTTAAAGACGGAACGTATCTGTTTTATATAAGGACTCAGCGCGTACCGCGCTGTAAACACTCTCCACTTCGGTTATAAAAACCAGTCTCTTAATGTTTTATAAGGCAAAAGTTGCTGTTTGTTCTGAGATCCGTACAAAACACATAAACGCAATGTGGGCACCACGTAGAATTTTTTAACGTTAAACCTGGTGGTATGTAAAGTTACCGCTAGGCTTTAAAAGGTTAAATCTGCTACATCAATGTATTTGCATAACCCTCCGGAACACACGAGTTGCTAACACGTGCTGCGGACTTTACCGGCATGCAGCGCCCAGTACGGGAGACTCCGCTAATTACAGCGCCCTGTCCAGCTGCCCTGCAGCCTAATAAATGGTCATAAAGACGGCTGTTGGAGGCCGGGTCCATTCCTAATGTTATCGATGTAGCATGAGGAAGCACGAGCCAATGGAATTGCTCGCCGGAGAATACAGAAACCACAGCCGACTGCAAGTGGGAATGGGGACCGGTTCTCATCAGCTCTTTTGACGGAACCGAACGTTCTAGGTTCGGTACCAAAATTCCATCCCCAGAGAACACGAAACTTTACACCACACGACTCCAGTCTACGGGCCAGGCGACGGCGCAGGTGGTTGGTCGGCGGTCTGTCACGCTGGAGGATGGGTTCGATCCCAGGCCAGTCCACGCGCGATTTGCGGTGGACAAAACTGCACTGCGGTAGGCTTTTCTCCTGTCAGTATCATTTCAATAATGCTCCATACTCATATTTCATTCATCTACCATCGTCGCTATTAATCTTGGTAACTGGCGGTGTCATTTAATAACCACCCCCCTCTCTCTCCATTCTACGGCCCCCCTGTCCAACACCACATAATTTCAACAGGTGACTAACTAACCAACCAACTAACTAACTAACTAACTAACTAACTAACTAACCAACCCCACGGAGCAGAGGCCTTCTTTAGAAGCTGACAGTTTCTCAGCTAGTCAAGATATTACCCTCATTTTATGGAAAGCGGAGGTTCATTACCGCATTCACAAGAGCCCGCCACCTGTCCCCATCCTCAGCCAGCTCAATCCAGTCCATGCCCCATCCCACTGCTTGAAGATCCATTTTAATATTATCCTCACATCTACGCCTGGGTCTCCCAAGTGGTCGCCTTCCCTCAGGTTTCCCCACCAAAATCCTGTATACACCTCTCTTTTCCCCCGTACGTGCTACATGCCCCGCCCATCTCATTCTTCTCGATTTGACTACCCGACTAATATTTGGTGATGAGTACAGGTCATTAAGTTCCTCGTTATGTAGTCTTCTCCACTCCCCTGTCGCCTCGTCCCTCTTAGGCCCAAATATTCTCCTCTGCACCCTATTCTCGAACACCCTCAGCCTTTGTTCCTCCCTCAGTGTGAGAGACCACCAAGTTTCACACCCATACAAAACAACAGGTAAAACTACACTTCTGTATACCCTAATCTTTATATTTTTGGATAGCACACCGGAAGACAAAAGATTCTGCACAGAATGATAGCAAGCATTCCCCGACTTCAATCTGCTCTTAATTTCTTCATGAATGGACCTCAACGGATGACAGCATCATTAAATAACCATCTCCTCCTTCTCTCCAATCTACGGCCCCTCTGTCCAGCACCAGTATCTCCGCTGTACCCAGCCGCCCCCTCACACACGTGCTACGGCCCCTCTGTCCAGCACCAGTATCTCCGCTGCACCCAGCGGCCCCATCACACACGTGCTACGGTGGTGGTGTCGGTATTGCAGGCAGCGCTCACAGTAGTGCTTACAGTACCAGGATCCCGGCCATTTTTCCCGGTATTCAACTACAGGCATTGATATAAAATACCGGTTTTTCGGTACCAATTTAAAAAAAATCGTTTATAACTTATGCATATAAAGGTTATAAAATCGACAGTAAATCATCAATATTACAGAATTTACAACTGAGGAATTGTTATACACAATACAAATGTAACGGAAACGTGAAAACCGAAAGGGTGTTTTCTGCCACCAATCAAATGTGTACCAAATTAGATCCAGTTTAACCCTTTAAAGACGAAGCGTATCTGTTTTATATAAGGACTTAGTGCGTACCGCGCTGTAAACACTCTCCACTTCGGTTATAAAAACCAATCTCTTGACGTTTTATAAGGCAAAAGTCGCTGTTTGTTCTGAGATCCGTACAAAACACATAAACGCAATGTGGGCACCACGTAGAATTTTTTAATGTTAAACGTGGTCGTATGTAAAGTTACCGTTAGGCTTTAACCCTTTAGAGACGAAGCGTATCTGTTTTATATAAGGACTCAGTGCGTACCGCGCTGTAAACACTCTCCACTTCGGTTATAAAAACCAGTCTCTTAATGTTTTATAATGCAAACTTCCGTGTTTGTTCTGAGATCCGTACAAAACACATAAACGCAATGTGGGCACCACGTAGAATTTTTTAATGTTAAACCTGGTGGTATGTAAAGTTACCGCTAGGCTTTAAACGGTTAAACGATAACAATATTGTTTGCTTATGTTTCTTGGGCGCACACTTTATGCGGACAGGCAGGGTTGATGCTCCAACGTCACTACAATTTGCAGTATCGATATACACATTTTTTTGTTTTTAGAATAACTGTATTTTTAATAATTTTTTCTTATAATAGATATTATTGTAATAACAGTTTGATTTAAACACGAATTCAAGTAATTACTTGCTTTTTTTCCCTTACGCCATAGCACCTAAATATCATCAAAATTTATTGAGAAAAATGTTCATTTTTGGAATACCGGTAACCCGGTTTCAAGAATTAGAAATACCGAAACACCGGTATTAAGATTTTGACCGGTATTATTAGCCCGACCTCAGAGTCTAACCGTGTTAAGGCAGTGACGTCACACCTCACAAACTGCGCAGGCGTAAAAAGCACTCTGTCTCAGGCTGTACCAGGCATATAGAGCATAACGCATTTGGTTTGCGGTCGGGTTGGATCCGGTTCGAACACCGGCCGCTACACCGACTGTCCTGCCATTTCGTGGTTTTCTTCAGTCCGTCCAGATAAATTCCGGTACGGTATATTAAAGTAGGCCACGACAGCTTCCTTGCGCAGTCTCTCCAAAACGTTACCCATTATTATCAAATAATCAGTAGCCATACAGTTGAAATACTGACTGCGTGCCCAAACTGATTACAAACAAACAAACAAACAACAAAAGGCTAATGCCATTACGCCTTACCAAACTGCTGTGCCATAAACACTTCTGTTGCAATTCTGATGAGCATCTACCAAAGTGGAAACGTCTTAATTTAAGGTTCTGAACATCCAGGATTTAAGTCTTCCGGGATGTGACGCCGTACGCTGGCTGTGTAGTTCCCGACGTTTCGGAAGACACCCACAGACAAGGCGTCACATCCAAGAAGACTTGAATCCTCAGCAACACTGCTGTGACAACCTCAAATCCCACATTCCGTATTTAAATTAGTAGGCAAGAGCGCTGATCTCTAGAACAGCAACACCAAACTGCTATGGCGGTACCTAAAATGCATCACCACTTGTCGATAGAATTTACATTAATCTTTTAAAGCCTAGCGGTAACTTTACGTACCACCAGGTTTAACATTAAAAAATTCTACGCGGTGCCCACATTGCGTTTATGTGTTTTGTACGGATCTCAGAACAAACAGCAACTTTTGCCTTATAAAACATTAAGAGACTGGTTTTTATAACCGAAGTGGAGAGTGTTTACAGCGCGGTACGCACTGAGTCCTTATATAAAACAGATACGCTTCGTCTTTAAAGGGTTNATAAAACATTAAGAGACTGGTTTTTATAACCGAAGTGGAGAGTGTTTACAGCGCGGTACGCACTGAGTCCTTACATAAAACAGATACGCTTCGTCTTTAAAGGGTTAATTCTGGTAGAAAATTTAATCTATAAAGAATAAAACGGACAGACAAGAATCGTAGACTTTTGACACACCCGGTACCCGTTCCGGGAACTCTGTGCTCGTGCTGCCATCACTCGGGCGTTTCCATAATTATCCAGGATTCTAATTTGGCCCGTAATTGGAGGCTGAGGATCATGGAGCACAACTCTGGGAAACAACTGCATGTTTTACTCTACACAGTTTCATTTTCACTGGCAACATTTTTTAACCCCTTTTTAACTAACACATGAATCTCCCTAAAACACGGGCGAGCAGTTACTTTCACACGCAGACGGAATGAGGGTATTCGTACGCAGTCGCGGATTGATGATGTTCGCAAATAAATTTCCTGTAGTTTGTCTGTCCGTCCGTCCGCACGAAACAACTCCGCTACCACTGGACGGATTTTCATGAAATTAAACATTATATTACTTTTTAGACCACCGACAATAACCAAGACCTTGTGTTCATTACGCACCACACAGTTTTCGAAATGCAACGGAATGCATCTGGCTCAAGACAGGGTAAAGTGGCGGCCTCCTGTCAACACATTTCTACAGCCATAGGTCCGTCCTGGCAGCAGTTCCAGAACTGCAGACACTGGTCACGTCGCCTGAAGTGACAACCGAAACTCGCGCAAAACGCCGCCTATCCTGACACAGCTCCGTTATTTCACTCAGGCTGTCCAGGTGAATGCCCGTACAGTACCTTAAACGACGTCACAACCGATTTCCTTCACAACAGCACTTCGCAGGAACACGTGGAGACCTTCCTCCAAGGCCACCCTCTAGTTACAGTTCATAACGTACTGATGGCAGACAATGTGTGGGATAATGTCTGCGGTGGATTAAAAACGGTAGGGATTAGAAATGTATACAGATTCTGGTCTCAGATCCTAACTGGAAGATGCCACTTGCAAGATCTGGACGTAGATGGATGATACTAAACTTAAAGAACTGAAGTTTCAGGGGCCTAGGGATCAATGGTGGGTGCCCGTGAACCTTCGGGATCCACAAACCACCACAAAATTTTTTTACCTAAGCGACGATTTTATTTCTCAAGAAAAACACGACTCTATCAAGTTAGACACCTCTTTCTCAGCGGGTCGAACAGGAAGACTTAACCCTCTGAAGCCCAGTGGTTACTATATGTACCGCCAGGTTTAACATTCACAAATTCTACGTTCTGCCCACACAGTGTATTTATGTGTTTTGTGTGGATCTCAGAACAAACAGCGATTATTTCCCTATACAGCATTAACTGACTGGTTTTTGTAACCGAGACGGAGCGTGTTTACTGCGCGGTACGGACTGGGCCTTCTTTAAAGCCCAGCGGTAACTATATGTACCGCCAGGTTTAACATTCACAAATTCTACGTTCTGCCCACACAGTGTGTTTATGCGTTTTGTGTGGATCTCAGAACAAACAGCGATTATTTCCCTATACAGCATTAACTGACTGGTTTTTATAACCAAGACGAAGTGTGTTTACTGCGCGGTGCGAGCTGGATCTTTAACTGTAATTCCGGTTAATTTTGGTGCTCAAAGGGTGAGTATGAGAAGAGTGTGTAAATGAAGCAGCCAGATGTTAAAACCGACGAACATTCGCATTAAAAGCTAATACAATTTACACAATTATCACTCGAACAATTTCGTATACTACTCAAGGTCTGCAGGATCCAGTTCTCTCACTCGTGACAGTCGACAAGCGGCAGCGAGCTGATATAATCAAACAGAGCAACGCTATTCAGTGAACCGATGCACTGTGCGAGTCTGCCGGGTGCTGACGCCACACAATTTGCATCGCGCTACGCCCAGTACCTCTGCCACTTGTCTCTCTGCTCCCCGTGTCACATTTAGAAATTCCTAACAAAGGCATGAAGATTGGCACTGGAAGGAGGGGGAAGGAAGCAGCAGCTATGGTTACAAATCAAGCCTTACATCTGTAGAAGCAACGGACGAACTGTGCACGCAGGCTCCATCTCCTTGTGTGTACAAAGTTGCATCAACTGTGTGATACTGCTAGTAGTCTAGTTAAGATACCGTGTAGAACTACATGTTCACATCGACACTCTTTCGAAACGTCGGTGTCAAAGTACAATCGTACATCGTTATCAAAAAAGCAGAACACTATCATGCGACCAATACCCGCCATGAAAACCCGAAAACCTACAAGACTATTAACCCTCTACAGCCCAGTGGTTACTACATGTACCGCCAGGTTTAACATTCACAAATTCTACGTTCTGCCCACACAGTGTATTTATGTGTTTTGTGTGGATCTCAGAACAAACAGCGACTATTTCCCTATACAGCATTAAGTGACGGGTTTTTATAACCGAGACGGAGTGTGTTTACTGCGCGGTACGGACTGGGTCTTCTTTAAAGCCCAGTGGTTACTATATGTACCGCCAGGTTTAACATTCACAAATTCTACGTTCTGCCCACACAGTGTGTTTATGTGCTTTGTGTGGATCTCACAACAAACAGCGATTATTTCCCTATACAGCATTGACTGACTGGTTTTTATAACCGAGACGGAGTGTGTTTACTGCGCGGTACGAACTGAGTATGTATAATTCACGGTAATCTTGATTCTTAAAGTGTTAACTGTGCGGTACGTAGCACAGCATAAGAGTTACCAGACAAAACAGCGCAGTGATGGTTGCTCCTATTTTCACGCACTGTCTCAGTATTTCTCTGGGGGGGGGGGCCACCCGCTATGAAAACCCTACAAAAGAACAACCGGTATATGAACCAGAAATAAAACCCAGAGCGACAAAAAGCACGAACTACGAAACCGCAACATGACTGGGCCTGTTAAAAAAAAACCGTTGCAGGCGGCGGGAATCGAACCCCGGTTATCCCCGTAATCAATCACTTTGGCTTTGATATCTCTGGAAAAGGCGCAAAACAGAATAAACTACAACAGTACAGTCTGTGCAGAAGTTCACAACTGCTGCACACGGCTACAGTTTATACACTTTGGCTGGGCGCACATTTCATGTTTTTACAAGCGGCACTACGCTGTCACTCAGTGACGATGAAGGGGGTGGGGTGGGGGGAGAGCCGGTACAAATTACTGGGGCCCGCCTATCTTGATTCGGGCCCGCTGCCCCCTTATGTTGCATATGTTTTTGCCTTACTCGGTAGTATCACTGTCTGCCGATCGTACAAACTGACCCCTACAGGCAACGCCCAAGTCACTGCGCAACTGACAGCCAGTCTTTCAGATTTAGTGTAAAATTTTTATCATATCCGTCCTTTGCTGGGAGGGGCCCCAAAAATCTTTCTTTCAGGCACCGAACGCACTGTCACGGGCCCTGTCATCATTTCCACTGCCCTTTCAGAATTTTTTTTTTCTGACGTAAGCTACCCGTGTATCCGGTTAACTTTTCATTTTAGAGACAAAGAAAAAGCATCGGCCAATAACCAACAGTAGTACTAATTTAGTCCAACAGATGTCGGCGCATTTAAAGAGAAGCTCACTGTCCATTCATCAAGGCAGACGATTTGTGCAGGGATGTAAAACGGTGTGGGCGAGGGGGGGGGGGGTTGAGTGGAGGGGGAGAAGTGCGACTCTTCTCTTGTCTTCTCTGTGGCAAATAAAAACCGGAGTTGAAAACGTTCAAAGCCGAGGGACAGGCGGAGTACATTTGGAGGCATATACTTAAGTAAACCCACAGTCAGGGCCAGGGAAACGCGTGATATCCATGGCTTTTGTGTCGGTTGGTACCCCTCGAAAGAAATCGTCCAATGTGCGCGTGAGGAAGACCATTCAGAAAGCGTCCAATATAGACGCAATTTTCCACAGGAGATCGTTCAATACCGTCAAGCGGAAATCTCTCCTCTCTCTAGCGCAGTATGTAATGCCAAAAATAGAAAAAAAAACAAAAAACTGGAAGCAAACGGGGTTCCTCGGCAGCGTCGCCATGGATACGGCGCTACGTCGCTGCCCACCTGAATAGAACTACATGTACATGACCAGGCAAACAACTGGCCGGGGGGGGGGGGGGCTCCGCGCAAAAAGGATTTAAGTGAACTGTGCGGGAAACAATCAACAGAATTAACAATGGACGCAGAAATATGCCGAAACTGTATCTACATGTATCAGAAAAAAGGGTAAGTCCCTGTACACTCTATTAAGGCACAAACAAGGAACGGAGGTAAAGCTCCACTCACTCTAAACCTCGGCATTAGATGGCGGTAAGTGGTCAGTTTCACGCTCCGGCCGCTTTATGCCCCGGGGGAAGAATACCAATAGATACTGAACAGGAGAACGGCCGGTCTGGACACACACAGACATACAGGTTAAGTATCCTGCCACTGATGGGAAACGAACCGCGATCCTCCATTTCCAGCCCATAGTTCAGTCACGACACCAACTGGGCAGATTTCCAATAATTCTATGAGCCACCTCAAAAGCCTAGTCTCCCGAAGGGTGACATGAACCAAGTTCCATACTGAGGGCCCACAAAATATTAGAAGCCATCGTACAAAATTTAGTGACCACGGCGACCTGGCGTTCGGGATTTGTATACCCCTGTCTTACAGGCAGTATCATTACCCATTACCCTTGTGTCGAAACATCAAAGAGTGTTCCACGGAAGTGTGGTACGGTGGATTTAAGTGACATGAGAGATTGAAGTGCCTCAGTGCGGCGTTGTTGCGGATTAGACTTCAGCGACATGACACCATGTTCCCTGGCAGTTACCAACGTTTCGAAGAGGAGTAATCCTTCCATCTTCATGGTCAAACACTCTGAGGATTGCTTGATTGCTTGAGCAGTCGACATGTAATGCCAGGACAGAATATATCTTCTAAAATGTAATATTTTTGTATATCTATGAAAATTACACACGTTTTAAGCATACGTACCTTTCAACATACGAAATGCGTGCTTACGCTGTTTGAGTGTGTCTTCCCATTTCAACGTCTCGAACATATATTATGGCTAAACACCGGCCCAGATTACGTGGTGCCAGTTACTCCCATCTTTCGACATTTTGTAATTACTAATTGAAGGAAACTAGAACGTATTAAATTAGGGTGACAACCATACCAAGTTCCGTGAAAATCTATCAACTAAGTCAAACGTTGGTACAGGGAGTACATATACAGGGAGACAGAGAGTATGGTCATTGCGAAAAGCCCTCTCTTTTCCTTAACCATTTAAAGACACAAATTAACCTGAATTATACATATACACTTCGTACCGCGCAGAAAACACACTCCGTCTTGGTTATAAAAACCAATCAGTAGATGCTGTACAGGCAAATAATCGCCGTTTCTTCTGACACCCACACAAAACACATAAACACACTGTGTGGGCAGAACGTAGAATTTATGAATGTTAAACCTGGCGGTACATATAGTAACCACTGGGCTTTAGAGGAAGACCCAACCCGTACCGCAAAGTGAACACACTCCGGCTCGGTTATAAAAACCAGTCTGTTAATGCTGTATAGGGAAATAATCGCTGTTTGTTCTGAGATCCACACAAAACACATAAACACACTGTGTGGGCAGAACGTAGAATTTATGAATGTTAAACCTGAAGGTATATATAGTAACCAATTGGAATTTAAAAAGCTTAAGGAGGAAACCAGGGTAACAAATAAACAACGAAGGGCGAGATAAACTTCAAGCATTCTAGGCATCTGTACCAATTCTAGGTGTGCCGCTAGTTTCAAACATGTCTGCTATCCTTTAGACCCACAGCAGTTTCCCACTATCGAACTCCGGCCTTCCAGTTGATCTCACAACCATAAAAAAAGCCGCCTCAAAATAAATCTTATAGGCTCTTAGAGAACAGCTACAAGCAGCGTCTTTACACCGTCCATTAGCTTGAAACCCCTAAATTAAAATTTCATTAGCCTCTTAAACAACTCATCGTACAAAAAACGTGCAGATGGCATCAAATATTTACGGCGACCTGCAGCCTCCTCTTACGCGGATTAGACCAGCGGATCTGCTCTGGTCCAGAAATTCAATTCTAATGAATATTTTAGACGCGCAGAGTTTTTTTGATATACTTTCAACCCATCTCAAGCCCTGTTCCATCAACAGGCAAGTTGCAGTGACCAAGCATTAAGAGGCAGTGGTTCATGTACGGCCTCCAGCAGGTACCCACCTCAAACTGCGAACCACAGATCACCTACCCTGTGTTTACTTGCGTTTCACCACATCCCCTAACCAAATACTGTGATTTTATTTTAAAAATCGCAACAATTTGCATATAATCCCACTGCCAATCGGAGTCGATAAAGCGTCGTTAAATCGGCCGAACAATCACCTGATATAGCCATATTTAACCTTTTAAAGCCTAGCGGTAACTTTACATACCACCAGGTTTAACATTAAAAAATTCTACGTGGTGCCCACATTGCGTTTATGTGTTTTGTACGGATCTCAGAACAAACAGCAACTTTTGCCTTATAAAACATTAAGAGACTGGTTTTTATAACCGAAGTGGAGAGTGTTTACAGCGCGGTACGCACTGAGTCCTTATATAAAACAGATACGCTTCGTCTTTAAAGGGTTAACACTGTCCATACCGCGTACGTGCTTACGTACACTTACCAACTCGTACACAAAGACAAAACACACCATTCAACCATATTTATAAAAACCCAACATGTTTCGATGCCTTAGTGCATCACCTTCGGGGCGGGGGGGGGGGGCACTATATTTAAAAACATTTAAAAACACACAGCACAATTTATAATAATAAATACGATAATAATGCTTTTACTGAAGAATTTAAAATTGTACTGCGTGTTTTTAAGAAGACGTTAACACCCGATATTACCGACTTGAACGTAACGCGTTGTTCATATTGCTGAGGGTATCATACTCAACAGCACGACTTCAAGGTAGCTTAAACCCCTACACCTTCTCCCCCCTCCCACCTGTTTGGAATCCTGTTAATGAGCTGCCTACATCTATGTACACTAACAGACCAACACCTGCAAAAAACTCCGCACAAATACTCGTAACATGCGAACAGAGACACAAATGTGTGAACACAGTTTTACTTCCGACCGCATGTACCAACATACATGGTGGTCGCCATTACTAAATTACGTGAAAATAAAACCAGCGGAATTCAAGGTACAGCACGCCGGATTTAATGTACGACAAGCGATTTCCGAAAAGTGTCCACCTATCATTGCGGTTTCATTTTTATAATGTGGGAAATAACAGTGCGACATCGGAATGTACCAGCATTACCTAACTAACTAACTAACTAACTAACTAACTAACTAACTAACTAACTCCATGAAGCAAAGGCCTTTTTCAGAAGCTAACAGTTTCTCAGCTAGTCACGAAATTTCCCGTATTTTATGGAACCCGGAGGTTCATTACCACATTTACAACAGCCCGCCACCTGTCCCTATCCTGAGCCAGCTCAATCCAGTCCATGCCCCCATCCCATTTCTTGAAGATCCGTTTTAATATTATCCTCCCATCTATGCTTGGGTCTCCCAATTGGTCGCCTTCCCTCGGGTCTCCCCACCAAAATCCTGTATAAACCCCTCTTTTCCCCCCATACGTGCTACATGCCCCGCCCATCTCACTCAATGTACTAGCATTAAGAATTTAATATGAGAGTTGATACAACTCTGTAATGTTGCCAGTGGAAACTGCACGGTTGTTACAAACATGCCTGTGTCTGCAAGTGCCAGTGCAGCCCCTGGAAGCTACAAGGACAAGAAGCCCGCGCCAAGTAGCTCTACGCCCTGCACTTGTTCTAAGCTGCACAGTGGGGCTAGGAACATCTCTCCACACATCTGCCTCCAGGTTGTTGCCGACTGCTTAAACAAATCATGCACACCAAGCAGCAGCGACAATAAGTCCGTCCTCTGTCTCACTACGCGAATTTCACAAGGTTTTATTGTTCAACGGCGTACTGCACTGCTGAAACCAACAGCATGCGGTACTCTTCCGCTGCTGCACAGGCCATGTAGGCCGATGTGGGACTGCGGGCATAGCTACACTCACTCTCAACCCTTTAAAGACGAAGCGTATCTGTTTTATATAAGGACTCAGTGCGTACCGCGCTGTAAACACTCTCCACTTCGGTTATAAAAACCAGTCTCTTAATGTTTTATAAAGCAAAAGTTGCTGTTTGTTCTGAGATCCGTACAAAACACATAAACGTAATGTGGGCACCACGTAGAGTTTTTTAATGTTAAACCTGGTGGTACGTAAAGTTACCGCTAGGCTTTAAAAGTTTAATCTCGGCACCGTATGACGGTGGGTGGTCAACACTACGCCCCAGCCGCTTTACCTCCAGGAAAGAAGCCCGTCACCCACTTAGCAGGTGGCTGGGTGGGCCCCACAGGCGGTCTGGACGTTTTGGTGAAGAGCTACATCTCTTGCCCCTACCGGGATTCGAGCCAAGATTGCTCGGTCGTCCAGACCGTAACGTAGTCGCTGTACCGACAGAGCTATCGCGGTTCGCAGCTATTAAAGAGTACATGCTGCGAAGGGGAGAAAACAGAATCTGTATGACACATTATTGTAAGTACAAATACAACAACAGCTGTCCTCACAACTTGCCCTTTTTTTACCTTCTAATAAATAAAGAATAAGTTGTGCGGAGGGTAATTATTGTATACGTGTTTATTGTACTGACAAGGTCAAGCGTACTGCAAATATATTATTATTATTATTATTATTATTATTATTATTAGCTATTATTATTGCATTACTTTGCCGCAGGACTTTTATATTGATTTTTCCCGCATTATTTTTTGTTTTGTCTGTTTAGTGTTTTGTTTTGTGTATTTCTACTGTCTTCATGCTTTAGTTGTGTCTTTTTGCTGCCTTTATAATAGGCAATTATGCTGTTAAGCCTGCACGTTAGTAAATACCTACTGAACCGAAATAATTACTACTACTACTCGTGGGATGGGGGCATGAACTGGATTGAGCTGGCTCAGGATAGGGACAGGTTGCGGGCTCTTGTGACTGCGGTAATGAACTTCCGGGTTCCATAAAATGCGGGGAATTTCTTGACTAGCTGAGGTACTGTTAGCTTCTCAAGAAGGCCTATGCCCCATGGAGTTACTACTACTACTACTACTACTACTACTACTACTACTACTACTACTCGTGTGATGGGGCATGAACTGGCTCAGGATAGGGACAGGTGGCGGGCTCTTGTGACTGCGGTAATGAACTTTCGGGTTCCATAAAATGCGGGGAATTTCTTGACTAGCTGAGAAACTGTTAGCTTCTCAAGAAGGCTTCTGCCCCATGGAGTTACTACTACTACTACTACTACTACTACTACTACTACTACTACTCGTGTGATGGGGCATGAACCGGATTGAGCTGGCTCAGGATAGGGACAGGTGGCGGGCTCTTGTGACTGCGGTAATGAACTTTCGGGTTCCATAAAATGCGGGGAATTTCTTGACTAGCTGAGAAACTGTTAGCTTCTCAAGAAGGCTTCTGCCCCATGGAGTTACTACTACTACTACTACTACTACTACTACTACTGCTGCTGCTACTACTACTACTGTTATCACCCTTATGCAGGTCTGTACAACTACATGCCCGAAACAAACCATGTTTATACGGAACACCAGCCGCAGCTGTCCTGTGGTTACAATTGCTGTACGACACATGCACTGCTGCTTCCCATAACACATGTTTTGTGCTTACACAGTCTCACACAATAATCCGCAGCCTTGAAATCAAGAAAGAGAAGCTGCTGATCGGCGATTTTAAACTTGGTACACCAAGATGAGTTCTGAATATCGACAGAAACCTTGTCAAGCGTGCTAAACAGTTTAACAATTTCACTTCGATACCCCCAGGTGACGCGGAAGGAAGACGCACACGTTTATATACAGGGTGTATTTCATACGCGCATAACCGTCTGGAGTGCTGAAACAGTGACCACTGCACACGTAACTACACGAAATGATTCAACGAATACAAAACTTCCCACATTTTTCAAATAATACAAACAACAAAAGGGGCCGCTGCGGTGGCGGAGTTGGTTGGGGTACAGCGCCACAAACCGGCAGGTCGCAGGTTCGATTCCCGATGGTGCCAGTGGATTTTTTTCATTGGCATAATCCTTCCGGTCGCACTGTGGCCTTGGGGTCGACTCAGCCTCTAACAGAAATGAGTACCAGGAATATTTCCTGGGGGGGGGGGGGGGGGTAAAGGCGGCCGGTGCGTAGGACTGACAACCTTACCACCTTCATGTGCCGATTGTCTAGAAATCTGGGAGCCTCGACCTCCTGGAACCCTGTGGGCCTGTTGAGGCCTGTAATGGGATTGCTTTTACAAACAAAGCCGAAACATGTAGTAGTGTTCGAACGAATTGGTATAAACTCTACCTTGTCAATTGCATTATTTTATTAAACTGGAGTATACGGTAATACAGTTGAACTCGGTTATAATGTCAAGAAAGGGACTGGACATTTTGTGTCGTTATAAACGAGTGTTGTTATAACCGAGCAGTATAATGTTATGGTTAACAATGACGAACCAATTGGTACCACAGTATATCTGACGCTATACGCGAGGTGTCGCATAAACCGATGTTGTTATAACCGCGTTCGTCTGTATATATTACAAAAAAAACATCATTTTAATCAACAGTTTCTAACGATCCACAAGCCCTTATACAGACGTGGACACGCGTAACACCCGGTATACATATATCAACATGTAGAGCAGACACATTACATAGAAAGACAAGAGGTTATACGATACGTTGATTCATTTAATTTTATGAACACAAAAATTATTCAACGAATAAAAAAAACATACCATAGTCCGTGTTAACATTTCCTAACGATCCACCGCCTTATAGGGATGTGGACACGTGTAACATCCGGTATATACATAGGCCTATACATATAAACACGTAGAACAGAGATATTATATCGCACGCCAGGTGATTCTGCAGCGCGTAAAATTCCAAACGCAGCGTGGAACTAGGGTTACTGTGCTCGACGCGGGCTTCACCTTCGCACACAATAGACAGGAATTTCTGGCAGCTTCCATCCAATTACGTACGTACTCCAAACTTCCGTAATTCTGACATGCACAAGGTTGATTAATTTTGCCTTGGGAATACGCAACTCATGTGTAGCGTACAAAGTTCATCAGCGTGAATGAAGTGTGTTTCAGCGTTGCTCAAACAGGGTCTGCCTCATGTAGACTCACGGATACATGCGTAACGCACATCTACTTACGACTGCTAGTGGAATACAAAAGCCACCATAGTATCTCAACTACCATCATGCAGGTTATGACGAATTTGTGACGTACAAGAGAGACAGCCTGAAGTGTTACACTCGACGGCGATGTCAGTTGCTAATATTATACAGCGTCGGTGGCAGACGAATAGAAAATGTCAGTATAGAGCACTGGTGGAATGACACTGACAGGGGAAAACTGACGTACTGGGAGAAAAACGTTATACAGCGTCGGTGGTAGATGAATGAATGAGTATGGAGCATTGGTGGAATGATACTGACAGGGGAAAACATTATACTGGGAGAAAAACATTATGCTGGGAGAAAAACATTGTACAGCGTCGGTGGTAGATGAATGAATGAGTGTGGAGCATTGGTGGAATGATACTGACAGGGGAAAACTGAAGTACTGGGAGAAAAACATTATACAGCGTCGGTGGTAGATGAATGAATGAGTATGGAGCATTGGTGGAATGATACTGACAGGGGAAACTGAAGTACTGGGAGAAAAACATTACACAGCGTCGGTGGTAGATGAATGAATGAGTATGGAGCATTGGTGGAATGATACTGACAGGGGAAAACTGAAGTACTGGGAGAAAAACATTATACAACGAAAGGGGGGGGGGAGGGGGTTGGGTGGGCTTTACTTTCTCCCAACGTTGTAATGCACTTATCCAGAACACAGAGAACAGGATATCTGGAACTATGAGAGATGAAATGACACGGGAAGGGAGGACATTGCTGTGTAAGAAACATACAAAATGTGTGTGCTGTCCGCCGGACAGCGGTACAGTTTGCAACACCTACCGATAAAATCCCCGTGGCGTAAATCTGCCATTTTGTACAATCGCGAGGCGAACGCCGTTTTATGAACATTGCTTATTGTTTCATATCGTCAAACTGACATCGAGATATCACGTTCATATTTAATACTGCTGATACCAAATTAACATGTTTTAGACACTTCTAAGGTTCCGGGGTGGCGCAGTTGGTTAAGGCACTGCGCCACAAGCCGGAAGATCGCAGGTTCGATTATCGATGGGGTCATTGGGATTTTTCCGGCCGCACTATGGCCCTGGGGTCGACTCGTCCGCTCACAAGCGCGGTACATCGGCGGCGGGAAGCGATAAACGATAGTTGTCAGATAAAATACTGACCGCCTACAAGATAGACACTCAATTCTAACGTAAATTAAGATCAAAAATAAATTAACGTAAGATCTTTGCTCTTCTGCGGTGTTACGCGTCATAGATTGGTAGCTATGTACCGACATTTCGGGACAAACTGTCGGTCCCATTTCGGGACAAACTCTCGGTCCCATTTCGGGACAAACTCTCGGTCCCATTTCCAAGGGTCAAGCAGTCCAAGAAGGTAGATGTAAATAATTCATGGGGTTAATTAAACATTACGCAATTAAAGCATATGGGGGAACGTTAGTCCAGCAACAGCGAGAGGCAACTTTACCCCCGGGATAAAGAGCCCCCGGTGCCTGTTGGGTAGGAGGCTGGTTCGGCCTCACAGCCGGTCTGCACGAACTGATCTGTCACCAAATTCGGATTTAAAATACAAAGAGTGCTAAAACACCAGAAAAATATCTTCTTCCCAACTGATATACAACCACCGACATCTGTCGGTGAGTGACGTAAGTACGTGAAGGCACTGGGAACTTAGATGGGACCTAAGTAACACGTCACCGTATTGTAAACACATGTTCCCGAAACGTCGAAATAGTGACCCAGAAGAACACTTTCCCAGCAACACCTGGAGTATAATATCGCCATCTGCCCCAGTGTTTGTAATATTACACTTACTCTTGTCGTGCAAAGCACGTCCAAGAAGCTGGCAAACTTCAAATTAGCACAAAGTGCGTCAGTAGGTAATTGAGTTAGATACGGCTTACCCTTGGCTTTTCTGCTGTTTCCTTTTGTTACCTTTCCTAAGGTTTAATTATTTTCCATGAGAAACTTTTGGAATCACAGGTTCTAGAATAATAATTAGAAATAGAACCTTTTTTTTCTGTTCTACCAGTGTGGTCTCTCTGTCTCCCTTGTCTATAGACAACCTAACAAGGGTTTTGATCGGCGCAAGCTAATTTCATACAAAAGGGACAGAAGTGCAGTGTCCTGCGGTCTGCACGATACGCACAATGGGGCTATGTTTGTCCATGTTTAATGCACACAGCTACTTTACGGTTCTGATACTGACATTATTACGTACACTAAACCTAACCTCAATTACACGTAAAGATCCAGTCCGTACCGCGCAGTAAACACACTGTCTCTCGGTTATAAAAACCAATCAGTTAATGCTGTATAGGGAAATAATCGCTGTTTGTTCTGAGATGCACACAAAACACATAAATACACTGTGTGGGCAGAACGTAGAGTTTGTGAATGTTAAACCGTGCGGTACATATAGTAACCACTGGGCTTTAGAGGGTCAGGGCGGTGCCGCTGTCTATCTGAATCACTAACTTACAGCATGTCTAAGGCACGTGAAACTAACTTAACTGGAGAGTAACAGAATTCGGGGTGCCGCCATATTGTTATGTAAAAATGTGAGTCGTTTGCTGTCATGAGCTGCCAATACGAAACGTGTCCAACTACAAGTCTACGCGGTCTCACAGCCAAAAAGACGGCAAGTTGAACTTCACGGCAGAGCGCACAACGAAGAAACTGGTTTCATGCAACTAGTTTCATTTAACAAGTCTCCCGTTGCATAAAACTAATTGTTTGAAACCGGTTTCTTCGTTTTGCGCGCTGCCTGTACAATGTTTCTGCCAAAATAAAGGGGTCGTTCGCCGCAATAACGCGAAATACCTACACAGCATTCTCGAAATGGCCCTGCCAGAGAGCAGAGATACGAACACCAGCACAGTAAATGGCCCGTGAACGTCAGGACATGCATCAGGCTTTATTCAGTTGCTCTTTGTACAGCTTGTTGGTATAACGCATGAACTGTGAGTTTGTAAATCAAATTGCGACACAGTTCATGGCGCGCCCACTCCGCCACCTGATTGCAACGCCATCTCCCGAGGAACGATGAACTATCTGATCGTACGACAAAAACCTAACGCCGTAAATCTGCGCTGCTACGGAGGGGGGCGAATCTTAACAACAAGAAACAAAGTTTTGTGTGTGAGTAACTTTTCACTTAACCGAAATCAGACCTAAGTTTTCAAGCTCTCCGAAACTTTTTTATTTCCTGAAACCGGATATTGACGACGTGTGTGTTGCCCCCCCCCCCCAACAAATGTTCGCTTTCAAGGACTTTTATTTTATAGTCTAGTCTGTACACGTATTCATATTCTCGACGCACGTTCCAATTGACGACCCACCCGAAGAACAGTAGACAAAATATACGTTCAGAAACTTCTAGTGACGAACACCAAAATGTTTTGACGGTGGTATATAATATTGTGTGGTGATGGGCTTATGGACCTTATCCATCGTCCTAAGAGTAAAATATTAAAAAATATTAAAAAATTAAAATCACAACGTTTCGGAAGCTGGATCTGCTTCCGTCCTCAGGTGAACGGACGGGGGGAAGAGAAGAACACCTACTCTGTTGGGCCCCTTAGACAGAGCTAGCCTCCATCACTATCTAAGGGGCCCAACAGAGTAGGTGTTCTTCTGTTCTCCCCCTCCATTCACCTGAGGACGGAAGCAGATTCAGCTTCCGAAACGTTGTGATTTTAATTTTTTAATTTTTAATATTTTACTCTTCAGACGATGGATAAAGTCCATAAGCCCATCACCACACAATATTCTAGTGATGAAGCTTAACATGACAAATATGTGAATTTCAACAGCACACTAAAATTCTTTTGACAATGGTGTCACATGCGAGATACCGCTAAGATTTTTATGGACTATCTCCATTGTCCCATTTAGTATACCTGAGGACGAAAATAAACAGTTTTTGAAAATCAGTGCCTGTGTGAGCTGTGACAATGGAAATAGTCCTTAAACATATCACTGACAGCTCGCATGTAAATTTCAACTTCGCATAAATAGGCCTGTGTTACAAATATCTTTTGTTGCTATTCTGCGTTATAAATGGAACTTAGTTTTTAGCGTAAAAACAGTATTTCCATTCAACTATACGCATAAACCCACAATGTACACACAAGTTAATTTTACTACAAGTATTAGTATTGATAGCTCAGATGATTTAGTGACTACACTTTGAGCTGAATTACATATAATTCCTCATTCGACTCCCGGGAAGGGTAAGGGATTTTTCTCTTCTCCAAAGTGTCTGAAGTCTCTAGGACCCCTCCCAGCCTTCTATTAAATGGGTACCGTGCAGTTATTTCCCTGAGGATAAAGCGACCAGGGCGTGAAGTTGACAGAATGTTAACTCCTAGGTTTTAGATGTACATGGACAGCCCCTGAGAAACACTCTGACATCACACTGCAGGCTATAAACTTGGGGAATTCTAGGGACTCGCTGTGTTTATACATACTCAGCTGGTAGACTTGACAGAATAACAATATGCAACACAGAGTGCTGCCACCTAGAAACAAGACACAAAATTCTTTCGCCAATATAAATTATCACAAACCAACTAACGCACGTTATTCACATTAAATTGTCCACAAAAGTGCGTGTCTGCCCGCCTAACATAACACACCTTGCAACTGGCAGTACGAAAGTGCACCCCAAAAACCGCTCCATACACCGATGCACAATGCATCTTTTTAACCAAGCTTTATCCATTGTCTTAAAAAAAGACAAGTTTTAAAGACATTTTATCAACACAACAGATGCATTTTAAGTTGTGACCAACTTCTGTTATCATATCGTGGTAGTGCGCGTGATTAGTGATTGTGTGACTGCCTGAGGATGAACCCTCCGATGGTTCGAAACACGTAGGAGCATTCCTCTGAACAATTTAATGTGAATAAAATGCATTAGCTGGTGTGTGATAATTTATATATAAGACAATGTACGGTGTGAACATAAAATTTTTTCACCAAATTTACGTACACAAGCGTTCCGTTGGCACAACCATACACTTCCGATTTCTGACATTCCTCCTACATTTTTACGGTTCTAAACAAACATCTTGAAGCCACTCCAAGTATGTGTAAATGTACATTTAGTTACAACACATCGGGGCGCCATGATTCAAGTCCATTTTGCCAAAAACAGGCACTGTAATGTTGATTTAGCAGCCCTTACACTGCCACTTATTGCTGCCATTTGCTGCTCATATTCATAAATACTTGCTAGCATGACAGCATCGCAAGCATTAGACTTTTGCAGATAAAAATAACATCAATACAGATACACGAGTACAAACCAGGGACTCGGCACAGACGATGGACATGATCGTCCTGTTACAGGACGTTACGGTCATTACAAAGATAAAAATAATATCTACACATATAAATCCACAGGAAACACAAGTCTTAAAAATATTAATGAACTATCACAAGAGGAACTGTAATCTAGTCACCCTAATCAATATTAAAGGTTATTCTCATTAACTGCCTCTTGTGATATCAGTGACATTAACACAATACAATTATACAAACAACTAATCAACTGACAGTAATTAAATACATCATAATCATCCAACCACACATGCGTCAAATCCACTAAATAAGCATCTACGAGATGCGATACGATGGCACAGCCAATGCCTCACTGCAAAACTCCAAACCACATTCCACGACTTATCTGTTGACCATGAAGCACATGACTTTGACAGTGCAGTGAGACATAGCATTGTCACTGGGTTCAGCAGGGATGCAACTGACTGCAGATCACATGCATTCAGTTTTTAAGACAAGTAACAATTTACCAACAACTTGAGGTATAATATGTTTCATTAGAAAAATGAAAATATGTATAGCAGCAAAACAGAAACCTTTAAGCAGTTTCACAGAGCAGTGTCATTCTTAAGAAGCTGACAGTTTTCCAGCTATTCGAGAAATTCCCCACGTTTTATGGAATTACCAAGATCAGTAACACTGTTCAATAAGGCTCATTATAAAACTATGATTTTTAAATGTCCAATTGAAAGTAAAATAAATATGAATTTTAACAGCACTTAATTTTTGACAAATTTAGGTACAGTATGTTTTATTTATATCATGACAAGTACATCTGAACACAGTCACAAAATAATACGCTTGCATTAATAATTTTTTTCATAAACATCTCAATGAAGGTGGCACAGATCCAAAGTCTGAGGTGAATGACAGTTTGCTAATGAATTATGAAACAAACCAATATACATGAATGCATGATCATGATGGTGCTTGCCAGCAGACCTACTGCACTAGTGTTTATATTGCACAAAGGCTGCAGTTTCTGTGCTGGATTTCAAACACTTGATCTCACTAAAAACAAAATACGCTGTAAAGTTACATGGTTGACTGACACAGCAGTCAGTTGCATCCAGCATGAATCCTCAAGTTGCAGTTAAGCCATTCAAATAAAGGAAGGAAAGGTAAACTCACGTGTCATCAGGCGTGAGGTGAACTGGCTCATCGGTGAATTCTGGTGGGAAATTGGCGAGGTCTCGATCCGACTCGAGACGTGGCTTGTATGGGGGGGCCACTTGCTTCTGCTCAAGCTGTGGATCAACAAGATGCAAGGCTAAACTACAGGGAAGCAATGCAATCAATTGCTATAGCAAGCCGCCAGCTCTGCCTAGCACCTACCTACAGACTGGTAGCATTCAACACAAGGAGTTCAGAATCACACATGGCTCTACAGCACAGATGCTGCTTATTACAGGAATTGCCTCTGCTGTTGGTAGCTTGTCTAGGGCTTGAAATGCATGGGATGAGGAAATTTTGACATGTCAGCTCACAATTTGTAATTATTATTATAAAGATTCACAAATCAATGTTTGTCCTCTTTGCTACTCTTTTATAACTATTTTTCTAAAGCAGAAGATACAAAAGAAGGGGAGGAACACATTTCTCTTCATATAAAAGTCAAGATTCTGAGGCTATGGGCTGCATACTCTGACATTCTACTCCTGGCATGGACATGAGATGTTAGCAGATCCTACTGCTCCTTGTTCAAGATATCGTGAACACTGATAGGACACTAATTTCCCCTTCTTTTCCGGGCACTGAAGAAGGCAAAACCGATACGCCCCTTCCTCACCTAAACATCCTTCCCCTGAACCAACTATACAACACACAAGCCGGATCAAGAGTTTCTGGAGTTGTAAGTCAATATGATCATCATTATTCCCTTCGTTAGGGTTTGTAATGGGAATTATGAAGCACAAGAATTGTATGGTTCCATCTTTTAGGATGACATTTTACATTTCTTAAAGTCACAATATAAGAGAAATGGAAACAAATACACTGAAAGAATGAGCTCGGACAGGATCATTACTTCTACAGAAAGTTACGTCGAGTTCTTCAGGTAATGACGTACATACAATACGAAAATCAATTTAGTTCTTCAAATAAAGTAGGCGACAAATATGATGACGATTTGGGATTAAATAAAAATGAACTTCCAATCATTAGTTTACCAGTAAATTATGGTCTTACTAAAGACATCTAATAAACAAACATTCTTGGTAGGAAGAGTCAGATGTATGTTTCACGACAGACAACACATCTTCCTTTAGTTCTTTACAGAGGTGTGGTAACTACAGCTACCACACAATCAATAAAACAACACTGTACCCAGAGATTATTTATGCATTTCAGTTAGTTGGCAGAATAAGCAGTGAGTATTAGGCTAAACATCATTAAGATAGCAACATTTGTGACAGGTTCCATGTGTTTTGTTGCCTGTAAGAAAGAAATCTGTAAATTCTACTTGAAGGAATTTACTTTAAAAAACGATTTCTAGTAACCATAATTCTATTACGAAAAAGTATTGTAACAGCCACAAAGACACCCCCATACCTAATATCCACTTACATAAGTTACAGTATTTCATTGTATACCAAATTACCTAGCTTCACCTCTCCAAAATTAATACATAAATGGAAACCCAGATTAAAAAGCTTCCTACAAACAACAGAATATATCTGCCCTTCATCTAACAAGTCTGCTCTATAAGACATAATGACCTATACCCTGTTGTATGCTGATATCTTGCTCATCTCCATGCATCAAACAGCTCTCAACATTTCCTCTGACATATGCCCACAGTAGCATTGATGCATTATTACAAGAATGCTATGTGAAATTACTCAGTAAATTTTTTGTTCCTGTAAGAAGCATCATCAAAGCAAGAGACATTTCCTTTCTGTACTCCAAATACAAACAAAAGAAAACAAACAAAATAAAATGGAACGTAAGGAACCAAACGATGACAGCCCCGCTTTTGTACGGCCATGTCACTTACGTATCGTCCGGGGTCAGTTGGACTGGCTCCAGTGTGAACTGGGGGTCAAAATTATCCAGGTCCAGTTCAGATTCCAGGGGAGGGCGGAAAGGGGGAAGGATTTGTTTCTGGTTGAGCTGCAAAAAAGAGACACACAGACAAAGAATTGTTGCTGAATGAAGAGAAAAAGAGTAAAAAAAACACAACATGCAAGAAGAAATTAAGCTGTTGCCTCCACCAATACAAACCAGACATGCACACAGTTCATGGTGTTAAAAGTGCGCAGAATACTTGTTACTCATCGGACAATTGCATCTGTGCAGTCATGTCATAATTTGGGGCATCAACTCATTAAAACATTCAGATGATTAATTACTTTCTTTCTTCCTTTCTTAGTCCTTCCCTCTTCTACCTACTTGTTCACAGTAGGTGTCGAGGGTTTTTGTAATTTTCATTTGATCACACTCAAGCACACACCACACTCAGTATGACTCCTCTGCATGAGTGATCAGCCTAACGCAGAGATCTCTACCTTACAACACAAACACTGTACAAGAGACAAACATCCATGCCCCCAGTGGGATTAGAACCCAGAATCCCAACAAGCGCTCGGCCACGACCTACACCTTAGACCACGCGGCCACTGGGATCGGCTCATTAATCACTTATGCATATTAATTTTCAAATCGTTAGTACTTCTACATAACGGATTAATTCTTATAGTCTGTTAAAACAGATATATTTTGTCACAAAATGTACTTATTAATTCAGTACTTTATTTGTTCCTTCAAGGTCAGACTAGAAGCTTATAGTTATCTTATAACCATCCCAATTCTCAGTAAACAATCTCCTCCATCTTTCCTCAGTCTGCTTTATTACAACCCATCATGGCCTTTCACCACCACGACACATGTTCACCACAAATCTGTCTGCAGCTTAATGCTCTGTCCTAATTAATAAAGACGTTACTTTATTTTATTCGGCTGCCTTCATTCTTCATTCTATATATTTGAAGTGAGGTTTGGGGGGGGAGCTGATATGAAACAGGTTAGCTCCCATGGGAGAGGGCTGAAAATGTTCCATAAACATATAATAATTTAGTAATATGATAATAAACATGTAACTGGATGCCCGAACTTACGAAAAGTTGATTCAAAGTGCTCACCAATAGAGCAACAGACATGCCAATGGACATTGTGTTCAATAACAAATTTCACAAATTAAAAATTGAAACAAAAAGTTTCAGAAAAAGTACATACACTGGGAATGGAAAATACAGCATTTCAGTTAACTTTACTCTGGGTTTAAAAGTTTAAGGCAGCATAAGCCTTAGTACCAATTCTCTCACTCAATTTCCCTTGACAGATCAACACAGTAAAGGTAAAGGTAAAAACATAAAATTAAACTTAGAACAGACTATGAAGGCCCAGAGGGAAAGTAGACATATAGCTCTACTCAGTTCACAGCTTAATTTACGCTTGAAGAGTATACTCTGTGATGTGGCACCATGAATATTTCAGAGAAAATTACTGTTTCTGCCCCCGGGATAAATTTTTCATATACACTGAATATGGAGCTAGCAGGTTCCTACAAAGGTCAGTACACTGAGTGCGTGCGTATGCAGGCGCGCGCACGCACGCACGCGCGCACGCGCGCACACACACACACACACACACACACACACACACTGCTACTTTATGCATGTCAACAAATTCTAATTGGACTTATGTTACACATATCCACTGCAGCTGGAACGACTAGCAACCCACTTCAGCTTTGAAACCTGTATTACTGGTGAATCATTACAAAGCAAAGACAGACTGCTGATGAATACAATAAACTTAAATCATAGCTTATTCTTTGGGTTCTGAGAAAGGACAGATATGATAAACCATTCCCAACCAAATGGCAGCATGCACTGCAAATAGCAGCGTTACTAAACAGCAAACGATGCGCAGTAATGCAGTCAGACACGCAGACTCCAGTCCTGTATTTCTGGAATTAACACAGTGTTTGCTGTGTACAGCAGCCAACCAGCTGACAAATACCCTTTTCCAGCACAGACCAATATGCTGCAAGCAGTTGGAAGATTGCAGGGAGAACCAATTCCCTCCTTAGGGTAACACTGCCGTGGCTTTTATGACAGCTAATTTCCAGCTTCATACTACAGGGGTAATCATAAAGGGTGAAAGTGACTCATAAAGCCAACCCAACCACCCACCCCCTCACAAATTAGGGGAGACCTTTTATAAACTTACAGCTTTCTTGAACACTAATTAAATGTTTTATGAGCTTCGATTTTCTTCTCTCTTCATGTTATGAATCTTTAACAAATTCATTATTCAAGTCTTGTTTTTGGATATCATCTATTATACTATGAATGTTATACTGCACATAAGACCTTTGTTATCAAAAGCAAACAGCATATCATGATGTCTGACATCACAAACTTACTGCATATTTGAAAGAGACCTCTTACTGAAGGCTAACAGATGACAAGAAGTCAGTTACATCAAATTCGGAGTACTGCACACCAAATTTTACAACCACTGTAAGTCTCAAAGATACACACCAATCCATGATGATGATGTGACAGACTAATGTTACGGCAGTGGTGCCAAGCACAGACCACATGCAGGACTGACAACAGTAAATTAATATCTGCAGTAATGATTTTCATAACCAACAATACTAACACGCTTCACACAGTGCTGCAGAAGAAACTCTGAATATGAAAATTTGATGGAATCCAATATGTAATCCAAAATCAATCAGAAGAGAAAAATATGATTAGGTCAACCTTTGGAATGAAAAGGAAAATTATTGTGCAACATTTGTAAGAAGCAAAGATGTGTTAATAAACAGGGGCAGCAATGTTGCCACAACAGAAACAAAACATTACACTATACACCTTCTACACAGGTATGATACTAGACATAAAGGAAACCTGATTTATAAAGATGTTTCTGGCAGTAGGGTTCTTACAGTAAGTCCTGCAGTCTCCTGTAATTAGACCTGCTGCAGATGATACGTTTTGTTGTTATAAATACAGGGTACATCACTTATATGGGGAGAGAGGAACCAACACCTGGCAACATGATAACATAACCTGAAGGTCTGTCACCGATAATGATAATGCCCATTGTCAACCTGAGCCAATTTCACCTTCCTGGAGATATGCAACCAATCACTGCTTGATTAAACTATGTAAAATTTTACATTCCTGATTTCTTTAAGCCGTTCAAGTACAAACAAAATCCTGAATTCTTATGCTGTGGAGTAGCAGCATTTTGGTGGGTTTCAAGTCAGTATATCCAGGCCACTCAAACACAGACAACTAAAAATCTAGAAGAATGGGGCAAGGTACTGACTATGTATGCCCACACAACACCTGGTACTTTCATGTATCATCTTAAACTTACAGAGTGATAGCTACGCATCAAAGTCACTTGCACGTGAAAGAAAATATGTGCAACCGAAGTTTGTCACCATTAACAAACCACCACCAAACTTCTCAGATCCCTAAATACAGTGCAGTCACATAACATGTGCACTTAACTTTCACAAATTTAACTACATGTGCCAAGAAAAAATAAATAAAATCAACAATAAAAAACAAAATAAAAATAAATAAAAATCTCAACAGCACAGGCAATTCCACGCATCACGCCATTCAGTCAACATAAGCTGAAAGCAATTACAAATAAAATTATACAGTATTTTACTTGCACAGTATGTACTCCTCATGATACACATATATACAGGAGCAGTGTGTACATACAAAAGCACGTACTTTATATGTGATTTTAAGACATTTTCGAGGGTTATCCTTGCTAACTCATGATTTTGGGTTTATGCAACATGTTTGGAACATAACCCCATGTAAAATGCGACTCCACTGTACATATATACACTTCGTATGACAGAACAGAATTGATCAATTACCTTCACTACACAGAATTCAGTCCAACAACACAATGGCATTATGCACATAAGGAACCAACTGCACCCCTTGCATGCACACAAATAACATCAGAAGACAGAATGTAGAGTGGTACAGATATGTAATGAAAAGCTAAGTGCAGGTGCACAATGAGCAAAGCTTATAGACTGCTGCAAAGTGATGAAGACATTATGAAGGAAGGGACAGGTGTATCGCACTGTATTACACATCATCAGGGATCAGGACAGAGCAAGTCACAGTCTCATAATATAAATGCTTATTCAAAACTGCAACTTCTTCACTTCCCATGTTAGGGGAGGTCTTTCATTGTCAGCAGGGTCTGCAGTACAGAGGTCTAAGGTCCTGTTGAAATTAACACCACCTGGCAAAACAGATTCTACTCCTGATCACACCACATACTTCTGCTGTAAATTTACTACATAATCCCATTTTTTACCTCATCCGTTCCTTACATGCAGTCAGCTGCATGTTCAGGGCAAATGCCAGGGACTGGAGCTCGTCATATAAGTACAGATGTTATGTGGTGAATGCAAGGTATGTGATTGGCCAGTTATAAGCATCAGATCCAGCAAAGGTCACATCATCACAGCGGAAACTGATTGACCCTCATTACATAGCTCGGAACACTGACCAATGACAGTACCCTTACAACCATACATCTACACTTACATGACATTAGTGTTTCCAGACACATAACCTTGAAGATGACAGCTGGAATATTTGCTGAAACACTGATTACAGTCTAAGTCCAAGTGCCAGAATTGTATAATAAGGTATAAGTCATTAATCTTAAACACCAATACACATAAAACAAATAAAACTGTCTAAATGGCAACCAATTGCACAGAAAGAGGAGTATAGCTGTGTGAGATTTCTGGCTCCACTGCAGTGAAGTCAAGATAATGGCTCTTCTGCCATGTTATGTGGCATAGGCTGGTAGTTGGTTACCTACATTTTGGGACAACATATCAGGACCACACTGAAGGGCCAAGCAGTCTTCTTGGATTGACTGACGCTTGAAGATGGGACTGATACACTGTCCTTAAATGGCAGGAACTAACTACAAACCTATGCAGCGCAAAATTCCAGATCAGCAAACACCTCAAGAATGGAGCTGATTTCCTGAACAATGTGTATTATATAATACCTCCAACGTGCCATGTGTAATATCACATAAATTTACGTCAGAAAATGGAAACATAAAAAAACTATGACATAATGCAGTGACAACACTCACAAATCATTACATAAACATATTTCACACACAATAACTGTTCATATCATTGCACACAAATTTTCATCTGAATGCAAGGGTCACTAGAAAAGTTTTGAGACATACTCCTGACTTGGCAATGATGATGTATTTGTGTGTGTGTGTGTGTGTGTGTGTGTGTGTAATATTGAAGTACAATTCCCTGCCAGCCAGTAGCTTACCTACTGCCTCCTGCAAACTGTACAAGCTCAATCATATTTTAAAGCGCTGCAACCCACCTGGCAAGTCTCAACACATAAACGTCGTCGCACAGCGTCCTAGTACGGCTTCAAAGGTGGTTTCAGTGTTATCAGTATATTTTGTGCATTAGATTTTCCCCTTAACATTATTTCTGACTCATTCCTTCAGCAATTTCTAGCCTGTCTGTGTCACATGCCAAGTATTTTGCAATCTGATAATGGTTTATGTTACACTTACTTTAGTTTTCATAAGTAATGCTAATCTACTGTACTACAACGATATGAGTGAAAGAATAACACAACAAAATTTGAAACTTCTGCTGACAAATGAACACAACTTAGAATCTTTGGTACATGCTTTGGCATGGAAAGTGTTAGACAAGTGACAGTCTATGTTCCACAGCCATCCTAAAGTTTCTAAACATTACTAAGAAAGAAATGGACAACTGACCACAGGGTAACAGGAAAACAGTGCATGTTAAAACCACAAAGAAAGGCATTACGGTCCTCTGGCATACAATGCCACATACTTCAGCAGATGGGTACAAAGGGTTACCGGGAAATCGAGATTTGGGAGTCTCAAAACGGTGAAGTAATCTGGGATGCTACAGTATGTCAGTGAGCAAACAGTTCCTCACATACATTGCATGTATCTTCAGATGCAAGCACCCCAAGAACACTGTTTCACCGTGAAGATGGAGGCAGTACAATCCTTCCATATATCAGTGAGTATTCACCCAGTGATACAGCATCACACCCAGAAGGCCACAATTTGACAATCATTACTATGAGGACCTCACGCATCACACCAAGACTCAGACAATTGTTGGCCTCTTGCAACGAAGGTCCTGGTTAAATCTCAGGCCAGTACATGTGGGATTGATGGTGGAAAAAGCAGCACTGGGACCGGTTTTTTCCAAGTACTTTGGTTTCCTCCAGTCAGTATCACTCCAGCAGTGTTCCATACTCATTAATTAATTAATTAATTAATTAATTAGTTCATTCATTCACTCATTCATCACTGACACTATATACTCACAGTATTTGACAGCATTGTTAAATAACACACTTAAAAACACACAACAGAGGACTCACTGTCAATTTACAAAGTGGCAGTATCAGAGATTAGCATGATAAATGCTATGCCAACCTTACACAGTCAATTCCATGTAAGGATGATGAGTGCCTTACAATCTGACACAAGACAAAGAGAATGAAATGCAAATGCAATAATGCTGTGGAATGCTTCAGAAATTTTCAACAGGGGATGGTCACATAACCTTTTAAGTATTGAAAAGAAAACGGTGGTCTCCTTTTATATAAGAAGTGTTCAAATGGTTGCAAATCCAACAAAATCTGTCAGAAGTGGCTGATTGTGAAGCTTCATGTTCGTGTCAGAGGACATTCCTGTTGCTGCACGACAAATGCTGGCCACCCAGGTGCAACCGCTCACTCATAAGCCTAGAGTACAGACATGGCATCAAGAGATTTCTTGTTACCACTGAGTGACTGACCACAAGGCAAGCTGCATTCAGGCTCCTAAAATATTTATGACACACATAAACAGGAGTTTGCAGCAGTACCAGAAGGTGAATGACAGCTTTAATTCCAGAGTTTGTCCAAGAGAAAGGAACTTTTTGTACAGTGAGGGTGCGAACACACTGACACAACATAATTCTCAAAATAAAGCTATCATTGTTTGATTAGCCATGACTCAAAACTTTTCTAGTTACTCAGTTATCCAAGTCAAACGTATCTGACAAATTTGCAATCTGTTTTCAGAAAACTGTAATGTGTCATACCACCATTTTGACAAGCCTCATTTTAATTAAATTTGAAACTGCGAATATGAAATATTAAAAAGACGATGGATTGCCACTTACCATTTCCCAGTCGATGCTTTTGAAGAATGGGTGGTTAACGATGTCGAGAAATCCAGTTTCTCGATGGCAGCCTAACCTATCAGCGGGGTTCTTGTTCAGAAAACCCTTGAGCACAGACGCAGCTTTCACAGACAATGAACGAGGGAAACGGATGGTTTTCTCTAGGATCACTGAAAACAGCAATTAACAGTTTTGTTTCACAGCCAAGATGTCAGGAGTGTCTTATGCACGTCAAACATGTCACATCCATAAACCATACAGAGTTAAATATGGAAGTGGAACTTGCTGCGCATTCATAGTTCATTTAATGACACTTAATAACAACATATGGACAGAAGCACAACTGAAAAAAAATTGTATTTAATGACCCCCTCATCTACATGGGATATGATAGTTATATCATGATGAGATGGCCATGATATGTAGCATGTTGGGAAAATACAAAACCCTGTATTTTATTTAGAATAGTAGCTAATGAATAAAGTTCAGAAAAACAGTACAATATGAGATATTCTTCACAGCACTAGATCAGCTGGAAAACCAAGAAAAAGATGGAATGCATTACAGATCCTAGGAATATGAGGATGAAGGAGACAATCTGTGAAAACAGAAGAATAGAGGTACCTTCTGAGGGAGGCTGGGGTCCAGAAGGGGCTGTAGCGCCATACATGGATGGAATAAATATTGTTAGGATGATGACGTAAAGGAGGATAACGTTAGTGGGACATAGAGTAAGCATGGGAGAAACAATATATGCATACAACATTTTGGTCAGAAAACCTCAAGGGAGACCTACGTGTCATTAATTAGGTACCAAGAGTGAAGCAGCCAACACAACTATTTATTATAAAAACAGTGTTTTTGTATAAAATTGATACGCATGTGGGAACATCCCCACAAATGCAAAACAGCCCTTTCCGCGCAGTACAGCGGTAGTCGGTCTCCCCACCACTGCAAGAAGCTCTTCACGCCAGCCAATCGCAGACGGGCAGCCCAGCAACGGCCAGGTATAAAAGGTTACATTTCCAGCCAAAAATTGTGCATTTCAGTATTCCGGATCCAGCGTTCAATATCAAGACTCAACGTGCTACCAGCCTCCACGATTGGCTCCCGAGCATCATCCACCACTCGGCCTGTTAGCAGCATCTACAGCTCGCATCCTGCGGAACGCGCTGCAGTGTCTACCAGCACAAACTGCTCGGCACCACAGAGCTGTCCCAGGCTCTCCACCGCGCAACCGGCTGACATTGTACACAACTCGCTCTCACTGCACTGCTTCAGTGAGTCCGTTTCTTCATGGGAGTAACGTTTGCCGGACCTCACTAATGCGGCCCTTAGCCGCCACAATATCAAAAGAGAAACACTTGTAAATACGTCCGACACAGACAACTGTATATAGCAATAACCTGTACATATCGACGAGAATAAAGACTGACGTTAATGTGTTTACTGTTGTTGTGATTTCACAGTAGCAGCATACAGTAACCCACACACGTTTCAACCCTTAAGGGTCATCATTAGGCACGAGTGCGGGAAATGTCAGTGGTGAACATTTCTACAAAAAGAACCTCTTCCTTACAATTATTTATTATAATGATATTGTATCAAAAGCATCTACCAATAGCCTTGAATAGATACCACATAAAAATTAAATTAAATTAAATTAAATTAAATTAAATTAATGAAATAACAGATTCATAATCAACTGCGCAAGGCCAACATACTAGTCTTATACACAAAACTGACAAAAATCATACAACCAAATGTAACAGAGGAGGAGGAAGAGAAGACTATTCATAAAACTCGACATTTTCCAATACAGTGAAGTGCATTTTATTAAATTAACACAAAGCAGTATGAGAAAAAAATGAAATCTTTACATTACATATCATTAAGGCTACTGTTAGGTGCTGTTAATCAATAATATCATGAATAAATAACTGTAACGAAGAGCTGTCTTTCACAGGAATGCAAACTTAAAACTACCAACCTTTCACACATTCGTCCCTGACGACAGCCTGTATGGGTTGAAACATGTAGCAATTTCAGATAAAAACATATAGCATTTTTGTAACAAATAGTTGTGTTGAATGATTTATTGTTAGTACTTAATGTTCAAGCGGATCTTAGTGAAACGGGGATGATGGCATACAACATGGCTCAAAAGTGTTCTTCTGTGAAAATGTAATAGATGTGTGGGTTCGATAAAATTAGGGAAGTGATTATGCAGCTGACAGCCCGCAAACTACTCAAGGAACACCTTGCAGAATGGAGATGCTTATAAGTTATATACGGCTGATGAGACCCACTTGAAGAAACCAAATAATCCTGAGTGGCAACAGCTGCACACAGCCACGAAACAACGTTAAGCTTGCGAACATTCCACATGGCACAATGAAACAGTTTCTGACCTGAACTGCTTTCTCCATAACCAGAATACTTACCTTCTAATCACTGTTCTCCCCTTCAAAGTGGTCTAATTGGGAATCTATACAGTGAGCCCAAATGAATATTCTTTTTAGCAGGATTGAATTTGTACTGTACTAAACTAACGCTTTTGTTACAGTGGTATTTATTAAAGTGAAATATTTTTACATAAAGATACATAGTGAATGGATGGGGCAAAGAAGGAAAATTCCATTGCAATAAATTTAATTTTTCTGGTGTTGGTTAACCTTTTAAAGCCTAGCGGTCACTTTACATACTACCAGGTTTAACATTAAAAAATTCTACATGGTGCCCACATTGCGTTTATGTGTTTTGTATGGATCTCAGAACAAACAGCAACTTTTGCCTTATAAAACATTAAGAGACTGGTTTTTATAACCAAAGTGGAGAGTGTTTACAGCACAGTACACAATGAGTACTTACATGAAAAAGATACGCTTTGTCTTTAAAGGGTTAAAATTACTTATCACGTAACCTGGTTGATGAGGGTTTTAATGACACTGAATTAGCACAGGACAGCACTAGTTAGTGCATTAATGAAATAAAGTAAATTCTTACCTTGAAACAAATAATCTTCAGTGTTCTGGTCAGGATTTTCTGAGGCACCAGCAATGTCAAAGGGGCTTCTCCCCGCTAACATCTCATACAGTAACACGCCAAGGGCCCACCAATCAACACTGCGAACACACATCTGAACATTATACTCCCTTAGAGCTGAACCACCATTCTTCTTACCATTCCCACGTAAAACAAAACCCTCCCCTTGTTTCATAAGACAGTTATGTCACCTTCATACGAATGTAGCTCAGTGTTAATATTTCTGCCCCTATATGACATTTACACAGAAAATACTAAAACGCCAATGAAAGAGAAACCTCCCTCATTTGACAATACTGTAAACTGCTAAGGCAGTACAGCATCAGTGGTAAGAGAATGAAGTATGAGTATCAAGCATTCATGGAAAGATAATGACAGGGGAAAACCAAAGTACTCGAAGAAAAAACTGTTCCAGTGTCACTCTGTCCACCACAAATCCCACATGGACTGGCCAGGGATCAAACCCGTGCTACTAAGGGTCTATGATATTTATAAGAGGTGGATCCACAAATAAAGATACAGGTAGCAAAAAACTCATTTGACATTACAGGTAACATGTCAAGTGGCATCTGAACCGCTGTGTACATTCACTGCTCACAGAACTGTAATGAAACTCACAAAGACACTCAACATGCCTTAGAACATATTACTATGACAACAGACGTACAAAAGCAACCAAGCTGATAATACTACTGTTTTGCATTCAGGAAGGCCCCACTTAAAAATCTGGCCGCAGCCTCAACAACCTACTCGAGTACTTTATTGGTTTCCCCAGTCATTCCATCAGTGCCAGAATATCTTCTAAACTTGGAATATAACAGCCTCCTTCCACACACTTTAGTTAATTATTCACTAAACACAGCACACTTTTACAGTGTATGCTCAGGAGAAGAACAAACAAACAAAACAAAACAAAACAAAACAAAAACTAAAAGAAACACACACAGTAACTTGTGCAGGGCACATTGAAATGCTGCCAGTCCTCAACTGTCAAGCAACAACACAATAAAAGTATTGTACCTGAAACCATAGTCTTCTCCTCTCAGTATTTCTGGAGCTATGTAGTTTGGCGTTCCACAGAACGTGGACGTTGTGTCACCAGGCCTAATTCCCTCCTTACACATTCCATAGTCAGTCAACTTGATATGGCCTTCATGGTCTAGCAATACGTTGTCCAGTTTCAGATCGCGATATATGATACCTGTAAGACGAAGATGTTACCATCTGAGAAGAACTCGCCATACTTTATGATATTACAGCCATCTCACTGGCAGACCAATCAGCTCCACAGTGCACAGTCTTACCTCAGCATGTGACAGATGTTGAACAGTTCAACAGGAACACAATGTGGGAACATCTGATCAAATTGAGAATAGGAAAGACAAAGGAAGATGTTTTATTTCATGACACTGTGGAATGGAGATCAGGAAGTGACAGATGGTACCAACTGTAAGAGCTCACATACACATATGTAGTACCCTCCAATGAAGAGAAGCAAAGGCAATTACAAGGGCCTGCCCACAAGTGAAGCTGAAAAGACAGAAATGTTTTTCACACAACCCTAACCACTGCCGGTGGTACACCAAAACCTGATATATTTGTACACTAACAGTAGAATGGTCAAGGCCAAGCAATTCTACCAGTCACTTGTCACGCATTCTCTTCGCTGGAATAGAGTAGTTATTTAACCATGCATTAACATGTGAAAGTTTGCCAACTTTCGGAAACATTTCTAAAAATGTTGGTCCTGGCACAAATGGAAATAGTATAAAGGTCTCAAACAAATTATTAAACATTCTCTCCATGAATAAATCAGAACACATCACAGGGGGCTGCGTCCTGCTCTCCACGACCTAACATCATTGGTGATCGGAGAAAACAGGTACCAATGGAATTCAACAGTGAGCATTTCTATGAAAATAGTGACCTATGATATCACTACAACAGTCTTCTGATATGTGACACCATGCACTCTGGCAGATGGTACCAATATCGTGAAGGATCCTGCTACCATATCACAGTTTCACTCTCCTATCCTGAAGATGGAGGCAGCAGATTCTGCCACAACACTGGCACCCACCTACCACTCTGAGGGTTGTTCAAATGAAACCAATTCAGGGATTCTTGTGGGTGAAACAGATGACAGCACTAAAAATAATGCCCACAAGGACTGCGATAGGCAGGATTTATCAACTGGTGCCTGAATCTGATGTCCATAGGAACTATTTCTAACAGCTTCTACTCTCTGTGCACAACAGTCCCTAAACGCATTTCATTGGAATGACCCTCGCACACAGCATCACATCTTGACACTCATTGCTGTGAGAACCTCAAACGTCACAGGGGCACAAAATGGCACTATGGAAACACAATTCCAACCTTTGTCATGCAGAAAGTTTAGAGCAAGGCTGATCTCAGCTGCATAGAAACGTGCATGCTCTTCTGGAAGCCTGCGCTGCCTCTGCATGTGGAACATGAGATCTCCTCCTCGAACAAATTCGATGACAAAGAAAAGTCGGCTTGGTGTCTGGAAGCACGAATGTAGTCCAACCAGGAATGGATGGTTTGAGGCTGTCTCAAACACATGCTTTTCTGTCTGTACCCAGTCAATATCCTGGAAAAATACAAAATGTGGTAGTAGTAATAGACATGGTGGTAGCAGCAGTAGTAGTAATAATGGCGGTGGTGATAGCATCAGCAGTGATAATAGTCATGGTGGTGGTGGTAGTAGTAATAATAGTCACAGTGGTGATGATAGCATCAGTAGTAGTAGTAGTAGTAGTAGTAGTCGTGGTGGTAGCATCAGCAGTAGCAGTAGTAATAGTAGTAATAGTTGTGGTAGCAGTAGTAGTCATGGTGGTGGCAGCAGCAGCAGCAGCAGCAGCAGTAGTAGTAGTAGCAGTAGTAATAGTAGTAGAAGCAATAGTTAGGCTCATAGTTGGAGACAAACAAAGAAGGGTTACTGATTAGTGAATGTTTGAAAAAAATGTATTTTGTTTTAAATATGGCTAACAAATCAAGGGTGAAATAGATTGTCACAGCCTATGGCACAGACATGTGAAATAAAATATATATATACACAGTTTTAGTTGGAAAACTTGAAGGTAAGGGACCACTGGGATAGATTTACACATAAACAGGCGAATAATTTTAAAACATATCTTAGCAGACACAGATTATTAACCAGATACATCTGGCTCTGGACACCTCCTGTGGCAGCCCGCTGTGGATGTGGTAATGAACTTTCAGGTTGCATAGAGTACATGAAGTCTCGTGACTAAATGAGTGACTAACAGCTTTTCAGGCATAATTGTACTCCATGCAGTTTGTGTTGACAACAGAATGTCTTGAACTGCAGGCAGTTAAGCAACCATATGATTGGATGTGGTTACACTGGGAAGTTTATGCCTTGGTAGGGAATATTACACTTCTACAATATGTTATTGGTATTCAACCAACTTACTGTGTGTTACGTCACACACAACCAACCATCCAGCACTAACAGTTATTTGCTACTCATTCTGCCAAATGGAGCTTGCCATCTTTAGGTGAAAATATACAGTCGAACTCAGTTATGAAATCATGAAAGGGGCCGAATATTCTGTGTTGTTACCAACAAACGTTGTTATAACCGAGGAGTATAATGTCATGGCTAGCAGTAAGGAATAAATTTGTACCACAAAATATCTGACACTACAGGTGAGGTGTCACATAAATTGATGTTGTTATAACCAGGTTTGAATGTATTTCATATATAATATCTGTGCATTTACTTGTTGTCCTATCAGGATGCCATTCCCGATTCTGTGATTCCTAACAAGATATTGCATCTGTACAGTTACATTTCAGATGACAGGCATTTTAGCCTGAAGATGGCAAGTCCCAGCTGCCATAACCAGTCATGAATGAACAGCACACAACACATAATTGGTTGTACATGACAATAAGATATGGTAAATTATACGGAATTCACTATGTGAAATCTGAATGCATCCACACTATACAAATTTGTTTCTTATTCATTTCTAATGAACTGTCATAACATTCACAGTTCACAGAATACTGCGACAACATAAACAGTGCTGGGCAGTACCAGCACAGATATGACAAACTGGAAAGGGATGTGTATGATGAAATGTAGCTTCTACTGTCAAAATCCTGTACAAGTACCCCAACTTACATGGTTTTAACTAGTGCAAATTTTGCATTAATGCAATTTCACACTAATTTACTTAAGAGAAATTTTTCAGTACAGACTAAACACAATTAAATCACTTGTCTCAAAAATCATATACAGCTACAATAAATCACATTCAAGTTGTGTATTATCGTATTTCCTGCCTCATGAGACGCATTTAATCCCCGCAAAGATGTCCAAAAAGATAATCCTGCATATTAACATTTGACGGTGAAGTGTCATACAACTATGCTATTAGATCCACACAATATGTTGCTAATTATAGGGTGCAGCTCATCCCACGTAACATCTTCGGAGGCAGGGAATATGGTAAGTAGACTTCTTTCAAAGAAAAAGACAGTAAAAACAAAGAGGCAGCAAGGGACTAGAAAAAATAAAGGCTTGAATACACAAAATCACTCATGGGAATGCTGCTACTGTGTAAATAGAGGGACAACTCTGTAAGTGTATGCTTCTGCAATGACAACGATGTTGCTGATATATGCACAGAACTACCATTTGATTTAACACGAAACGACTGACTCACCTCATCATCCGTCACAAGAGCCTTCTTAATGACTTTCATAGCATATATTCTGTGTGTTTTCTTGAGTTCCACCATTAACACTTTAGCATAGCTGCCTCTGCCAATAACACGGATCAGTTCAAAGTCAACAAGGGAATACTGTCGCTGCGAACCTGGTTCCAGACATTCCTCACCTACAATCAAAATGAAGCATTTTCTAAACAAAATCAATTTATTACAGGGACGCAACAAGTAACGCAAAACTATGAATGGTATCCCATAAGAATAACCATACATACAAAAAGTGTGCTCAGTATTCGTATGGCCTGCTCTTTCTTCCCAAATTTCAAACCCCCACCACAAAGAATGCTGTCGCAGTTTGTATTAAGTAAGACTGATTTCAGTAATATACAGTTTCATGTAGAAAATGTTCCCAGACACAAAGCTTTCTTGTGCAAAAGTCAGATTTTTGAAGTCCTGCCATAAATATCACACAAATAATGTTACAGTATCCCATGCATAACATTCTCATGTAAAAAGTCTTCCCGCTTTAGCAGTTAATTTTCTTGGGATTTTTACGCAAATATTTCCGATTTAATAAATTTAATAAGCGACAAAATACAGGAAAACAGTACTAAAATTGGTCCCAATATGTTTTGGCCAATCCAGGCCATCTTCAGGGGTTAAAAACTGAACGTCCTGGAACGTACTGAAACTGTTACATTGCTAGGCTATGATGAGCATTCTGAACGATTTACAGTTTGTTCCCATGAAAATGGCATGACATCAGATTTCACTACTGCTTTTTCTATATTCCCTGGGTGTGTACAGATCTTCCAGCTTTTAACGCAGTGCCTTCGGCAACTGCAACACTGCATACCCCGGACATAAAAACAGACATTCTAGAAATAAAGACAGGGGAGGGTGAGCAGTGTTTGGACTGGATTTGGTGGGTTCACGACTGAAACCATGTTCAGGCCTTTGTGAAACTAATAGTGAAGAGAGTGCGATTTGAGGTTTCCACAGCAATATAGTTGAGGATTCAGGTCCCCTGGGATGCGCCACTGTGTCAATGGGGTAGTGGTTCCCAACATTTCAACGGAATGTAGCAAAGTGCCTTCATCTTCAAGTGCTGAGTCCAACTCAACGTTTGATCCTGTGGTCACCTGGTTTCCATTGCCATGTTGTGTGGCGTGGGTTTGAACACTCTGGAGTAACATACTGCCTCCATCTTCAAAGTAAAATACACTCTGAGTTTTACAGAGTCCAGCTGTGGGATCAACAGCTTCCCAGGAACGCCTCAGTATTACACCTAGCTATTTCCCGCACGTGTGTCCCACCAGGGCAGACATGCCAACACACAACTTACTCAGAAACGGCATAACACTTACGTTTTGTTGGATCCTCGACAGGGACAGAATCCGATGTAAGGTCCAACGGAGGCTCTGGAAATTCCTTCAGATCTGGCAAAAGTTCAGAAGTTGGAGTACCTGAAAATATAACCCCAACCGTTACACAAATACTCAGTAAGTAATTCGAATGATGCTACATAACACTAAAAAAAATCAAAGTACCCTATGTGATGTAACACATTTGTACCAGCCACCTCTCAGTTCTGTTACCAAAAATACACTAAAACCTGTAACATATGTACATGGATTAAACAAAAATCTGTGTTTACCGAACAGTGTATCTGGCAGTAGGAACACAGGTACACTCCATATAAAATTATCTCTAATAAATGATAATTGTTTTACAAGGAAACAAAACGTAAAGAACAAGATGTTAATATAAAATATCACTGAATAGTGATTAATTTCTGTGCTTCTAATTTCATTCCTGGAAATGTATAACATTCCTTTCACAAAAGCAAAGGTGCCAAGGTTCAGTGCAGACAAAACAAACAAATGTACAGCAGGATACACTAATGGACTACAGAAGAATGGAAGAAAAAACACAGGGAAACAAAGAGATGAAAAATAATGAAAATGTAAACTTCTCAGTATTACAGTAGTCTACACGTCTATCACAGATTTCTCTCTTTCTCTCTCTCTCTCTCTCTCGCGCGCGCGCGCGCACGCACGCACGTGCGCGCACACACATGCATACTTCACGCTTTCATGTTCCACAGAATAAGGCTTTCATTAATACCTTAATGTACTTTGTTTCCAAAAAGGTATTTGTATTTTACTAAAAAATACACTTCCCTACTCTTCAAGTTTTTTGAGTTTATTACACAGAGTCATTAACAGCATTCTGTGTGTACTTGGAACCAAAAGGCACTGCACATTAAAAATGGATTCTAATCATTTATACACACCAACAATGCAGAGAATAAATATTACACAATTTGTGGATTCTGAATTCTGTCAGTCTGATGTTCATTGCAGTTTTACTGGTCCCAATTAATCACGAATACAGAGGCTACATTGTGATTTTATGAGACTGTGCAGCAGTTCTTTACATAGCATTACAGGAGTTGGGATACCTTGATCAAAATTGCAGTAACAGTCTCCGGACTTTGCATCACAACAGACACAGATGTAGGTACAGACCAGCTCTGGGTGCCACACAGCCTTCACTGGGAGCCCCCAGCATATGAGTGAATCACCTGAATGCTCAACTACATCTAGTGAAGATGTCTAAAGTATGTGAAACTCAACATCCACACTTGCATTAATATGTCTTTGTTACAAGGTGCTCTGCCACATGGCCAACTTTATATTTATTTCTACCTCTACATATGGTTGCAAGTATAATGTCGTGCATTTCTTTAACATTCAGGCCCTAAATAGTCCACATAATTTTACTCTTCGTTGAGAAGACTACATAACGAGGAACTTAATGACCTGTACTAATCACCAAATATTATTCGGGTAATCAAATCGAGAAGAATGAGATGGGCGGGGGCACGTAGCACATATGGGGGAAAAGAGAGGTGCATACAGGATTTTGGTGGGGAGACCTGAGGGAAGGCGACCAGTTGGGAGACCCAGGCATAATTGGGAGGGTAATATTAAAATGGATCTTCAAGAAGTGGGATGGGGGCATGAACTGGATTGAGCTGGCTGAGGATAGGGACAGGTGGCGGGCTCTTGTGAATGCGGTAATGAACCTTCGGGTTCCTTAAAATGCGGGGAATTTCTTGACTAGCTAAGAAACTGTTAGCTGCTCAAGAAGGCCTCTGCTCCATGGAGTTAACTTAAGTTGGAATTAATTTTACTCTTCACTGGTCTTGTGCTGCACTACAGCAACAGTACATGAAGGCTGTCAAGTTGGCCAGGCAGTGTAGTTTTTAAAAACTAATACCATCACCCCAAGTTCATATCTGGCTACTGGCCCCATGCTGCTGAAAAATTTACAGTTTACTTATTCCTAGATGATGAAAGTCAACGATGACTTACTGATTGTTGGCGTTTCTCCATTTGTTTCTTCTTTAAATATCGGTTCAACTTGTTCATTGCTGCAGGGTTTTTGTACCAATTTGTGGCACTTTTTATGCACCAACAATTTGCACTGTATGCACTTGAAGCCTTGGCGACCCAAACCCCAGATGCGGTCCTGGCAAAAGGCACAGAACGCTCGCTGAAATAAAAAAAAATACAAAGAAATATGTAAGTGAATAGGAATTTTAATTAAATTTTCTTTGAAACATCAACTGTTTTCACTGTTCCCTCAATGCAGTTTACAAAGAGATGAAATGAGTTTTGTGTTCTGATGCTGATGCACAGTAATCCCTTAACACACTTGCTGAAAACACTGTTGGTAAGAAATGCACTTGCTGTTAATATCCATCAAAGCATTCTGCATAAGAAAATACAATGGAAAGCAAAATATGTGTAAAGTGAGATTGGAGGTTCTCATAGCTGTGTTGATGAACATTCAAGTCTTCTTGGATGTGATGCTGAGTTGTTGGGTGCATAGTTCCTGACATGTCAAAGGATTGGGGTGCCTTTGTGTTCACAGCCAAGCAATCCAAGAAGACTGCTTGATGCTGAAGGCATGCAACTTGCCCAACATGAAAATGTGTGCACTTGAAAGAGAGACAATAAATGGGGAATATGAAGAATGATACCTTGCATGGAACTTTGCTACTGTGAGTTGAAAGGTACTCAGAGTTGTGCTGATGATGATTCCAGTCTTTCAGGATTTACACCATGTCAACAGGCCAAACACTCAAAATAGAGTCACGTGCCTCGTATTGCTTGACCCTGGTGACAGACGCATTATTGTCCTCCAAAACATTGGTGTAAGTATTTACCAGCTGACACGACACAACATCTCAGAGGACACGACTCTCCAAATTTGTTTATAAATGTACATACAGTTAGACGCCGTTCTCACAACTTGTTTACTGGTTCAGAAATTAAAATTGGCTACATGTTTCAACCACCCAGGTGGTCATCATCAGGCCTTATTACTAATGTAATAGGAAGAACCTTTTACCACTGAGATCTCATTTGGCATTTACCTGTATTTTTCTCCTTGCTCATTTAGGGTGATACAATGTGATGTCACAACACAATGGGCCAGTAGAATGATAATGAGGAGATGGGAAGATAAAAAATACAGCTTTTGAATGCCACTTGTGAGGCTCTGAAAAGACTGAACTGGTTCAGCAGTTTGAGGTCAACTAAAGGGACATATACAGTCGAACTCGGTTATAACGTAATGAAAGGGACTGAATATTTTGTGTCGTTATAAACGAGTGTTGTTATAACCGAGGATTATATTGTTATGGTTAACAGTGGGGAATTAATTGGTACCATAGAATATCTGACGCTATAGGTGAGGTGTCGTGCAAAATGTCGTTATAAGCGGGTTTGACTGTACTTTGTTTAATTCTTACAGCAGTTTTGGAAATATGCTTATATATTTGCTGACAATTCAAAGGTTAATCGTTGAACGACGTCAATATGATAAGAAGGAAGAAGATAACAATAGTAATGTGTCACATAATGTGATTCCAGCAGTGTGCAAATTTTTCAAAAATTTAGGAGCCACCTCAAAATTCTAGGTGCCTAAGGCTGACATGAAGCAAATTTTACATTAAGGACCCACAAATATTAGGGATCACCCAACAAAATCCAGTTGCCCAGGTGACCTAGCACCTGGGATATGCTCACACCTGTTGTATTCACTATCATTCCAGACAGTGGCACAGTCCATCAACGCTGCCCTCCATATATCGCCACAAAATCTGTTAACTGTTTGTGTAAAAATATTTTTGCTTTAAAATAAATATTTATTAATCACGTTATATTTTCAACAAGACAGGTAATGTACATATCACGCAACACTGTGGCGCATTCGCGTAACCATTGTTGCCGTGGAAGAGCAATAAGTAGTACATATTTTGAATGTGTGTCTGTAGCCTTAGTTATCCAGCATTCAAAGCGCATGCGCCTTATTATGCTGTAACCTGCGGCCTGTCTGGCTGTACAATATTTTTCCACACTGTCTCATAAACGGTACGATTTTCGGAAAAAAGTTACTGAACATAAAATGTGTGTTTTGATTTTCCCTGCAAATTTTGTCTGGAACATCTTCCATTCTAAGAAGAATTCAGTGAGATATTGTCATAAATGTACACAGGTCTTCATGTAAAGTGCCTGTTATTCTTGTCAGATTTTAATGAAACTTGCATGTTCTCGACATATTTTCGAAATATACACAAATAGCAAATATCAAATCTCATACAAACTCGTCAAATGGGAGCCGAGTTGTTACATGCTGACAGACGGACAGACATGACGAAGCTAAGAGTCGCTTTTCGTAATTTTGTTAACGTGCTTAAAAATTAAATGCACTTAACCAGAAGAAAAAAACTTCTTTAAAATTAAGTTATACAATGCCACTTCAACACACAATAAACAAGGTCTACCCCCCCCCCCCCCAAAGTTCTCACGTACGCCTGACGAACAATAGTGTAGTGCAGACTAAATCTTCAGTATCACAAGGCTCCTGTCCACTTTGCCACAATTACATGAGATTATCTCTGCATGACATGTCCTCCAGACCCCTTAATTTATGTTCCACGGACATCTTGTTTTAAACAACAACAAATTAAGTCAAGTCACAAGGCCACAGAACAATGGCTGTTGGCAAGGCTGTTGATCTGCAAGATCGCAGGCACATCACACTTTGCTGTCAGCACGAGTGAAACTGGCTGACTGTAGGAAGATCAAATCAAGGATGATGTGATGGGTGGGACTGTGTAGCATACATGGGGTACATCATAAATACATAAAAACCTTTGGTCAGGAAACCTTGGGGGTGGGGGGGGGGAACTATCAAAAAAATTAAATCAATATCTGTGCAAACACAACTAAATTCTATTTATTGTATAGAACTACACGTTTCGACCTGTCACAGGTCATCCTCACGTTCACAATTGATCTTTAAAACATATCGACATATTAACATATTTTCCTTAATATGTTTTAAAGACCAACTGTGGAACTGAGGATGACCTGTGATAGGTCGAAACATGCAGTTCTATATAACAAATAGAATTCAGTTGTGTTTGCACAGATACTGATTTAATTTTTGTACTATTAACAACATAATGGCGCGACAATCTTTAAAAAAAGGGGAAAACTACCTAGAAATCCCACGTATATATGGAAGGATAATATTAAAATGGTTTTTAAAGCGGGTGTAGACTGCTTCATCACACTCAGGATATGGTCTGGTGGTGTACTCCTGAACACGATAATGAAGGAGATTCGAGGTTACCATTACCTGGGATGTAATATCACGCAGTCCTACCGACGTTTCGGAGGAAAGTACTGCCTCCATCTCCCCAGCAGATGGAGGAAGTATGTTACTCAGAAACGACAGTAAATTTCTACCAGAGTACACGGCGTCATATCTCGGAAGACGGTCATATTCATGACAAATATTTTGGGTTCTCTAAAAGGTGGGAATTTCTGGAGTGTCATCTTCTGAAAAAAGGACCCTGTTCCGTACGGTTCCTTAGTTAGTTAGTTTTTTAGTGGTGAAGGGCCCCGCAGCAGACGCTACGGATGCACCGCAGCCTTCAGGTTTCTTGTGCAACCCTGTGATGAAGATGACGATGATGATGATTATTATTTTTGTCCTTTTCCTAGTAATGGAGCACCGGTGGAATGAAATTGACAGGGGAAAACCGAAGTACTCGGTGAAAAACCTGTCCCAGTGCCACTTTGTCCACCACAAATCCCACATAGACTGACCCGGGATCGAACCCGGGCCTCCGCGGTGGGAGGCCGGCGGCTAACCGCCTGAGCCATGGGCCGGCCCCTAGTTAGTTAGTTAGTTAGTTAGTTAGTTAGTTAGTTAGTTAGTTAGTCAGTCAGGCAGTTAGTTAGTTAGTTAGTTAGGTAGTTAGTTAGTTAGTTAGTTAGTTAGTTAGTTAGTTAGTTAGTTAGTTAGTTAGTTAGTTAGTTAGTTGGCCTGTTTGCCAGCCAAACAGCCTGGGATTGAATTACTAGCCAATATTTTTAACTTGCACATTGTTATCAGAGATGCTAGAGCACTGAAATGAAAGCAGAACTTACTCGGTTAAACCTCTTGGCTTGGAAGATGTGTCCATTCACACGGTACAGTTTCCTCCAGCGTCTCGCCCCCCGTCTGTAGATACTCCCTGCAACATGAAAGGTACACGTGACAAATGCAGTTGACGCACCTGCAAACCCCAAAACCACAATACAACAAGAACGGCCAGACCACACTTTGCATTCCCAGCTGGTCCTCACGTCCGTTTACACAGCTGACCACCATTACCGCCAGGGGTTCACAAATTTTCCAAAAATCTAGACGCCACCTCCAGATTCTAAGCGTCAGATGGTTCGCACAAAGCACGTTCTATACTCAGGACCCAAAATTCTGGCGTGACCTTTCAACCTCACTGTTATCAGACGCTTTCTCCTTGATGCGCGTGAATTGTGACACATTTTTGTATGTAAGGGGGAAGAACTGCAATAATTACGCTGAAAATACTTGGGGGCCACCGTACAAAATTTACTCGCCCGGGATTTGGTCACCCCTGATAACCACGATGTATAATATTGTTTACAACCTAATCAACCATGAGAAGGCTGCACTGTATGCAGGCATACAACAACCACGCCAAAAATAAAAAAAAAATGACCTTTTAATTATATATACAGGGTGTTCAAAAGGTATGGTTATAACTCAAAGACTACAGCGAATGTAATCTAGAATACCAAACGTACACAAAATATCTTCCCCGATCACAAACGCTACTAATTTAGACTACGTCAAAACCGGACATAAAATGACGGCGGTTCTCCTTTATCAGGTCACTTGATTCAACATAAAAAGATATGTTATTAGCACCAGAACTCCTTAAAAGATAAGACAAACGTCAAGGGAACGTACAAGACCCACAGCAGCAGTTGTTACAGTACGATAACTCGTTAGCCTACCGTTTCTTGCACTTCCGACATTGTAGATCCAGACGTACGTTCAAGAGTCACCGCGGAGCGACAGCCACAAGGCCCACTTGTTAACGAACTGCGTGCCATCCTGCCACAAGCATGGCACGTGTCGAAACAAAATGGCGATAAAATAATTTTACTTAATATATCAGTTTTAAAGATAAGTCAATGTTTTATCAGTGTTAAACATATTACGAATATAAGACTTTCTTGTAAGCCTTCGGAGACGGATAGAAAAGGTACGCGTCCCGGGGACAGTCCGCCGTCCGTCCACAGTACCACAAGCAACACCGCAGACCGCTTGATTGCCTCGAGCTGTTACACAAGCTTGACAACATCTGAGAGCTGCGACGGATGTTCTTGGATGTTCTCAGTGGTTCCCTGGATGCGCTAACAAGGTTATGGATGTTTACAGTTTCCGTCGCATCCAGCGCCTACCTCATACACCCCCAGAAATAGAAATCGGGGGTAGTAAGGTCGGAGAACGTGGTGGCCAGGAAAACGACCCTCTTTGTCCTATTCACGGGTGCGGAAATGGATTATTAAGCCAGTTTGTTGCTTGCCATGCATAACGAAGTGGGGAACATACGGAAGTGTTCTGAGAAAGTGTCAGCACGTTACCATTTGTCTTGCTTACTGCAAATTCTGCTAACACTTGTCTTTTGTACTGTAAATTCTGCTAACATTTGTCTCGTGTACTGCACATTCTGCTAACACTTGTCTTTTGTACTGTAAATTCTGCTAACATCTGTCTTGTGTACTGTAAATTCTGTAAACATTCGTCTTGCGCACTGCAAATTCTGTTAACGTTTGTCTTTTGTAGTGTAAATTCTGCTAACATTTGTCTTGTGTACTGTAAATTCTGCTAACATTTGTTTTTTGTACTGTACCTTCTGCAAACATTTGTCTTGTGTACTGTAACTTCCACTAGCATTTGTCTTTTGTACTGTACATTCTGCAAACATTTGTCTTGTGTACTGTACATTCTGCTGACATGTTTTTTGTACTGTACATTCTACAAACATTTGTCTTGTGTACTGCACATTCTGCTAACATGTCTTTTGTCCTGTACATTCTGCAAACATTTGTCTTGTGTACTGTACATTCTGCTGACATTTGTTTTTTGTACTGTACATTCTACAAACATTCGTCTTGTGTACTGCACATTCTGCTAACATTTGTCTTTTGTACTGTACATTCTGCTAACATTTGTCTTTTGTACTGTACATTCTGCAAACGTTTGTCTTGTGTAGTGCACATTCTGCTAACATTTTTTTTGTGTATTGTACTGCCTTGCAAGTCCCACGACATGTGACACTTGACACCCAACACACTGTTATTATTAATTACTGAATAGAAATTAGCATATTTCAGTGAGTTTCCAAAAACAAAGTCGAAAAGCACCTGTTAGCTACGTTATGTCTATCAGTCATTCAGACTCTATATTGTAGAATTACACCCTGCAATAAATCATATCAAGCAATTTCGATTGCAGTAGTGTGGCTCATTTTAAATGTCTGAAGACTTAAGTATCTTTCTAACCAAATCCTCCCCGATATTCTAAAGAGCACTTCTTCATTTGGAGGTTCGCAGCCTCCGCCCGTTTGTCCTTCTGGTAAGAGTAACGTGTAGATGAAAATGAGTGTGGTACATTGGTGGAATGATACTGACAGGGGAAAACAGAACTACTCGGACGAAAACATATACCAGTGGCACTTCGTCCACTACAAAATTTCACATGGACTGACCTGGGATCGAACCCTGGCCTTCGCGGTCACAGGTCGGCGACTAACTGCCTGAGACTTGGCAGGCCCTGAAAACCAACCTTCACGTACATCATGCATAAAGATACCGTTCGAACACCACAGAAAACACAGTCCCTCCCCGTTATGGACCGATCGGTTAATACTAGACACAAACGCGGTTTAATGCGAGAAGCATATGAAACACTCTGTGGGCCGAATGCAGTTTTAACGGCTAGACCAGAGGGTACATATAGTTACCACTGAACTCTAAACATCTGAAACACACTTCTTCAGCATTTAAATATACCCTTATATAGGCTACGATGTTGTCCTGAGTCCGGATGCACCTGTGTGCTTCGTCAGAGGCCACGTTCGGCCTGGGTCTGAAGTTTTTGTACCTTGCTGCCTCATTATGCCTCTCGCACGCCTCAAGGAGGGCCAACGACGATTTTGGTGCGTGGGCGGCAAAACTGACACAGGACAAAACGAATACAAATACTTCGAAAAGAAACCACCCAAGTGTCACCGTGTTCGCCACACAAACAACAACAGCTTTCCTCGTGTTGAAAAAGCTGTCTGCCGATAACACGACACAGATCGCCTGAATTGCGAATTAGCCATCAGTGTCTCTAATGCGGCAATTCAAGAGATGAAGCTGCGTCGACAGACCGCCGAAAAGGCGGGGTGACAACCCAAATCAGTCGTAACCCAGACACGCACACACGCATACACACACACAAGGTACAGTATCGCCTAACTTCACGATGCACAGCCCTTGAGAACCTGGCAATCTGCAAGACATAAAATTCCGTTCCTTACACGGAACACAAAAGTTCATTACCCTGTTCACAAAAGCCCGCCATTCGTCCCTATCTTGAACCAGACGAATACAACCCACAAACTCTACAAGATCCATTTTAATATCATGCTCCCATTTCCCATGCGTTCACTTCCAATCACGTTTCATGACTCCATACAGCAGAGTCCTTCTTGAGAAGCTAACAGTTCCTCAGCTTGTCAAGAAATTCCCGCATTTTATGGAACCCGAAGGTTAATTACAGCATTCACAAAAGCCCATCACCTGTCCGTATGCTCAGCCAGAGAAGGTTTCGTGGCAAAAATTTGAATTTCTCAGCGTTGCCATTTGTGCTACATGACCGACCAATCCCATACTACGGCTCAGGCTGCTAGTCGCCAGCACCACAAGGCGGAGGTACGAGTCCAATGCCAGACCAGTCCATCTAAAATTTGTGTTGGCCAAACAGGAAGTGAGACAGGTTTCTCTCCCACTACTTCCGTTTTCCCCTGCCAGTATCAGTCCACCAATGTTCAATACCCTTTCACTCATTTACAGCAGCGAAGACATTCCTTAGTTGTTCGTGCGGGGGTTAACGTGCAATCTGGTAAGACGGAATGCACATTCCACGCAACACCAAGTGTTTTCTGTCCGTTACAAAAACGTCCGCAGTGAGTGACGCTATAAATGTACTCCCAGCACAGCAGATGTTTTGTAAAAGGGTATAACGCTGCCTAGCCGCTCCGATCTGAGGCCAGCAGCGACCACGCCGCACCGACTGCAGCTATGTACAGTGTTAGGGAGCTCAGCTAGCAGGAAGCTATCTGATCGGTAACATATCATCGACGCTATATGATCGTAGCAATTTATAGCTTCGTTAATAAAATTCTCTCTCCCCTGCACCTCATACTCTCTGATTTGACAACCAGGGCTGTGGAGTCGGAGTCGGTAAAAATGTACCGACTCCGACCTCAGTCTAAAACCTTAACTAGATACTCCAACTCCAGAGCCCTGATAGCTACAGTAACCATTAGACTTATACTTAAATATAGGTTATAAGTCTAAACAGTAGCCTGATGATTCACGTGGTGGCGATGAAATGTCTTGTAGGTTTACCGTTATTAATACATATTGAGCTTTTATGAAGGAGTCGGAGTCGGAGTTTTAAAAATCGAGGAGTCGGAGTCGGAAGTTTTAAAAATCGAGGAGTCGGAGTCGGAAGTTTTAAAAATCGAGGAGTCGGAGTCGGAGCTTTTGTGTACTGACTTCACAGCCCTGTTGACAACCCTCATATTTGACGAATCGTCGCAAAAACGAACTCCACAAACGGAAGTGAAGATCGAATGTATTTATAAGGTAATAAGATGAACGTAACAAACTTTTCACCTGGTCTTTCTCAGGTCCAAATGCAGATCTTGCAGTTTTGGTTTCTATGTACGTTTTGCGTTCAGAGCGCGACATCGGTTGCGCCAGCCAATGAGTACGCGCAGACTAATAATGATGAGAATACACCACGAACCGACTCAGTCTTTATTACACCTCACCCTGTGTGTTCGGTAATTGTGAACTGTCACACACAACAGCTGTTCGGCACTTACAATTGCAAGCAAACCAACGTCTGTCAAATTCACTAGGATCCTACATCAACAAGTTGCCAATTCCATTTATTCCTACCAGATGTGACGCCACTAACATTGCAAAGACAACTGAAAACACAATATTTTAGTCTAAACTGCAGCACTGAAGGGGGTTATGAGAGATTAACACTCAGTGTGAGAAATTCATAGAAACGTAATTGAATTTGACACAATGGGACAAGCCAATACATTCCTGTTTTATTTTCATGTCCGACCATTTGTATTGCATCGAACCAGTGGAAAACATAATTAAATTTGAATACGTTTCAGGTCAGACTCAAAGCAAATAAAAAAAAGCGGTATTGTAATCGACTCAATAGTCCTCCGAGCAACTACAACTTGCCACAGCGCAGAAATTATTCTGCCATCCGGTACCGCCATTGATTCACCACGAATTCTTAAAACACACACAAAACACAGCGAGCAACGCGGGACGTCACAAAAACATAAAACACGAGTTTAGTCGTCTTTACACAAGACCATCAGGATAATTAAACCGCGTTCGAGTGGTTGGTACCCCTGCTTTGCATTCGGCAAGCTCCGGGTCTGAATTTCGGGCCGCACACCGCCTAGACCTACCCTGATTTATTTCTGTGGCCTTCCTTGAAACGTCCAAAAAAATCCATCAGCAGGCCAGAAACAGTTATACTGCTTCTCCTCTAAGAATCTGCAATAATTCTAACAGTTAAAGCTATTCAAAATATTAAGAGGGATATTTGGATCCACCAAAGAATTAAATGGCGCGTGGAGAATCAAAACAAATAGTGAATTCAATAAGTTGATTAAAAACCAAGCTATAATTGACTTCATTAAAGCACAAAGACTAAGCTGGCTTGGACACATTCATCGAATGGATAGTGACAGCACGGTCAAAAAAATGTATGAGGGGAGACCACAAGGCAGACCAAAACTCAGATTCGAAAATGACGTAAGGAACGATTTAGAAGAAATTAAATTAAATGATTGCAGAATCTGCATCCGGGATAGAAACAGATGGAAAGGAATAGCTGAGAGGCCAAGACTTCTAATATATGAAGTTGTAGCGCCTGAAGAAGAAGGCGAAGAAGAAGAAAGCTATTCAAACCGTACAGTTGTAAAACACCGCTTCGTGAGCCTAACGACGGAACCAACCAACCAACCGACTAACTGAAGTAACTAACTAAAATAATTAACCAACTAACTAAAGCAACTAACCAATTAACTAACTCCATGCAGCACAGTCCTTCTTGAGCAGCTCTGACTTCCGCACGTAGTCAAGAAATTTCCCGCATTTTATGGAATCCGAATGTTCATTACCTCACTCACAAAAGCCCGCCACCTGTCCCTATCCTAAGCCAGTTCAGTCCACTCCGCGCTCTCCCAACCTCCTTCTTTACGATCCATTTTAATACTCGCAGCTATATCGCACCCCCACAAGAAAAGTGACACAGATCCAAAACTTTCCATTTTCAGATTGTGTGGTGGTCATTATTTTCTACAAAATGACCACATAATCTGAAGATTGAAAATTTTAGAGTTGTATCACTTTTCTTGCGGGGTTGCGATATCTGTAATATCTACCGTCTAACAATAACGCACTAAACGCGGGTTATCAACACGTGGGCCCTCCAAACAGCACGCAACGTACCGACCAACCAAATAACCGTGAACCGCCGCAGATTCGGGACAGTGGAGTTAGCCTAAAGCATTATGATTAGAATATGACAGTCTCTCGTGTCTACCATGGTGCGGACCACAGGGTCCTCACCTAACTCACAAATACAGTATAAGGAAGTGAACCCACACTGTTATTTATTAAATGACGCTGTTACCAACGCTGTATAGCTCTGAATGACTGCATAATAATGAACTGCAAAGAAAGGGCTAGGAAGCGGTCGTGGCCTACTTCAGGCGCTATTTGGGCACTATCTTGTGGGACTGGGTAAAACCACGACAAATGTCAGAACAGTTGCTATCCAGATCAACATTCGAACGAAATCATTTCCACAGTTCCCCAGAGTTGCAACACAGTGCAGTCGGTAGCTGCTTACCAGCGTTTCGGAGGAATAGAAGCCTCCATCTTCAGTGCAGAAGTGACCCGCGTTATTTAGCAGACGTGAGGACACGAATAATATCCAATCAGAGCAGGAAGAGGGGGAGTGGACTGGCCACCAAGCGGGCAAATCAGATGTACGTTACGTCAGGTTGGGTTGGGTTAGGTTTATTTGGGTTGCGTTAGGTTAGGTTGGCTTGGGTTAGGTTAGGTTAGGTTAGGTTAGGTTAGGTTTATTTGGGTTGGGTTAGACTAGGTTAGGTTGGGTTAGGTTACGTTTATTTGGGTTGGGTTGGGTTGGGTTAGGTTAGGTTTATTTGGGTTGGGTTAGGTTAGGTTTATTTGGGTTGGGTTAGGTTAGGTTTATTTGGGTTGGGTTGGGTTACGGTTGATTAGGTTTTGTTGGGATAGGTTATATTGTTGTAGTTTAGTTTGGGTTCGTAAGGGTGGGTTGGGTTAGATTAGGTTAGGTTAGGTTTGGTAAGCTCTCAAAGAAGCAAATTTCCACCATCCCGCCCGGGGCACTGTCCCATCTACAGCAACAGTTCTGATTGCCCTCATGTTGTCCTCTTGGACCCGTTTCCATCCACCTCTCCAGCCGCTCTCCCAATATGTCTCACTTCTATCCTGAAGACGAAAGCAGCAGTCTGCTTAGTCACCCCGGTAAACTCCTGCCAAATTACACTACGGCAAACCCTACAGGTCATGTTTATAGACCAAAAGTACAGAAGCTCACGACGAGCGCCGTAAATGTATACCGGCCCGCATACTTGATGTGTCGGAGAAGATGCCGCGCAGGCACGGCGTTACGTGGAGTGGAGACGAGATGACAGAAAGTGCTGCACGGCCAACCACAGCACGGCCCACCGGGATGCAACTTCAGGATTTAGCGACTGTTTATAAACTGTTCGGTGAATACCCTGTACACGTATTCGCAACACATGGCAGCTGGCAATTCTACAGGAACGCGTAGTACCGCAACTTTATTACTGTAGTGCTACACACTTTTTCTAGCAACATGTTTCGGCCTTCGATATCCGCCACCTTCTGCTTTATACAAGGACTCAGTCCGTACCGCGCTGTAAACACTCCCCACTTCGGTTATAAAAACCAGTCTCTTAATGTTTTATAAGGCAAAAGTTGCTGTTTGTTCTGAGATCCGTACAAAACACATAAACGCAATGTGGGCACCACGTAGAATTTTTTAATGTTAAACCTGGTCGTACGTAAAGCTGCCGCTGGGATTTAAAAGTTTAAAGGGACTGAATACTTTGTGGCGTTATAAACGAATGTCATTATAACCGAGCAGTATAATGTTATGTTTAAGAGCGGAGAATCAATTGGTACCATAGGATGTCTGTCGCTGTAGGCGAGGTGTCGCATAAACCGATGTCGCTATAACCGGGTTCGACTGTATATACTTCAACCAAACTTTAATTCCTCTACACGTTCCTCACATGTCAATGCACTGAAGGTCGAAACATGTTGTCACGTGCCGCACATGCAGTAATCAAGTTATGCTAACGGCAACGGAACCTGTCTCTGCAGACTGCCACAGATGGCAGTGTTTCACTCTGAGACTTTATATTCGTAGGACTGCCCGCGGTGAAAGCCAGACAACTTACAATTAACGGTAGTTAGTTGGTCACGTGATTGGTCATCAGCCGGCCCGTTCTTTTCTACAAATTAAAAAACTGCCCGCTTTATTATTGCCCCACACGCTTCAGATTCTTAAACCCGTGTCACTTTATGCCAAACTGCGTGTGAGTACAGTACAGTCAACAGTGTGAGTACAGTACAGTCAACAGTGTGAGTACAGTACAGTCAACAGTGTGACTACAGTACAGTCAACAGTGTGACTACAGTACAGTCAACAGTGTGACTACAGTACAGGCAACAGTGTGACTACAGTACAGTCAACAGTGTGAGTACAGTACAGTCAACGACAAATCACAAAATTCAACTTGAACAGTCAATGAAATCTGCACTCTTCTGGGGTATTACGCAGCGTCGAGTGGTAATCCCTTACCGAGTCCCATCTTCAAGGGTCAAGAAGTCCAACAAGGACTTCTTGACCCTTGAAGATGGGACCAGTAAGTTGTCCCGAAACGTCGGTAAAGGATTATCATTCGACGCTGCGTAATACCCCAGAAGAACGCAGATCTCATCAACATCGCAGCGGAAACCTGAAATCACGAAGTCAAGTCAGATAGAACTGTATAAAAATGGTTAATAGGCATAATATCTAGCTTCCACAACAGCAACGGCTTAAGTTTAACAAAATCTGACGACTGTGCCGCCGTGGCCTCGGGTGAATGGCTCCCGACGTTTCGTAAGGAATACAGCGCCTTCATCTTCAGCGTAAAGCAGTCCAAAAACAACGGCTCCTTCTTGGATCGCTTAACCCTGAAGACGGAGACAATACGTTGGACACTCATCCACCGACACAGGATCATCACACATGCACTCGCCGTGACACAGTCTGGTGACACCACATCACAAACACAAGACGAATGCGCTTTTCCTCTGTGACGTTCGCTATTAAAGAACGCCCACCACCCACATATGTGAAACCAAATCATTTCTGAGGCACAACTGTTTGCCTCTGCTTTATGTGAACACCCAATATCGTGCGATCGTGTACTTACTGTCCTCTCCTTGGCACGGCATCCCTGAGGCCGCCGGCACATTGGGGAATACTGGAACAAACGAGAAACACGCACATATCATTTCAGCACTAAGCAGACAGTGGGATGGTGCGGCACACTGCTATCGGTTACTTAGCAAAGTATTTCCCAGCCAGAAGCGACAAATACCGCTTCCTTCCAAATCCCTTATAATTCATCGATCATTTTACGATCCACGCTGCACACTAATATGAGACAGTGAACGTGTCGTAACGAACGTCGAAGAAAACAGTCGGGTTCTGACTGGAGCCGCTAGCCTGGCACTGGCCTGGAGGGACAGGGAAAAAAAGAGAGACAAACTGGTAGCCACGATTTGAACCCTGGAACTCCCAACACACAGAGCGGGGCTTACACATTCGACCGTATTATTTAACCCGTTAAGGACAAAAATTAATATAAACCATATATAAAGACCCAGTTCGTACCGCGCAGTAAACACACTCCGTCTCGGTTATAAAAACCAGTCAGTTAATGCTGTATAGGGAAATAATCGCTGTTTGTTCTGAGATCCACACAAAACATATAAATACACTGTGTGGGCAGAACGTAGAATTTGTGAATGTTAAACCTGGCGGTACATACAGTAACCACTGGGCTTTAGATGGTTAATATACATGTTGACAGCTACATGACCTGGACTATAGATGTAATGCTTACATTGTAATGACTGGGCGCTGCTGCATTCACTCGATTCCTGCAGTAATGCGTGAATCGCATGAAGAGGTAGAGAAACATATAGAAAGGATTAAAACGCAGGTGCAGGAAATGTGTGACAAGATGGGAAGTGAAGTAAGAACTCCATCTGTCTGCAGGAAAAATGAAGAGTCGTGGCACACAGTGAAATGTGACGCAACGCGATGTCGAACGAAGACCCTTGACATTGTGTTTTGTAATGTGGACAAAGAATTACGAAGACAGATGATAATTAGATGCAGGAATGGTAAAAACTGGCAAAAAAAGGTACAAGTACTGGTAACAAAGTAAAGTGGTTCCTATGCTCGCCATTAAGGCACATAGAGGAAGCGCAGCGGTACAGCTCCACCCATTCTTAACCTTGGAGCTAGTTCCATGCGAATGGTATACTTCATGCCGCAGCCGCTTTAACCCCCGTGGAAAGAGCCCCCACATCCACTGAAAACGACGCAGGGTGGGGCCCACGTCCCGTTCAGACGTTTTGTAAATGAGAAACATCTATTGCTTGTACCGGGATTTGAACCACGAATCCTCGCTCGCCGAGCCCGCTGCACAGTAACTATACTGACTGAGCTACCCCGGTGAATCGAACATAAAATCACTGGAACGTTTGAGTGGAATGAAATAACAGGCACACTGCAGAGCAGTACCATAACGTGTAGCTTTAAACAGCACGACATACACAGGTGCAACTGACAATACAGATTATAAAGCTGAAAACACAAAGCGTATATTATATTATACTATATTATATTATATTGCGTTATATTATGTTACATTATATATATTATATTACGTTCCATTATATATTATGTTATGTTACATTATATTATATTAGATTGTTATATTATATTGTCATATTACGTTATATTATGTTACATTATATTATATTATATTATGTTATATTATATTACGTTATATTATGTTACATTATATGAGATTATGTTATATTATGTTACATTGTTATATTACGTTATATGTTACGTTATATTATGTTATATTATGTTACATTATATTAGATTATGTTATATTACGTTATATTATGTTGCTATATTATATTATGTACATGTCCACAAGCTGATTATACTGCCTATTGTAGTTACCACATTTTTGTTAGAAATCCAGTCTTGAGCAAGAGATTAACTCAGAGTGTAACAGTCCAGATTTAAGGAAGAAAAGTACAGAATGTAAGCAATGCGCGAGACAAAATAAATAAGACGTGTATGTGAATACAATAGACACTGGCATGGTAGGGCACACCTCTCTGTCATTTGTAATAGACAAGAGACTCAATAAATTTATTCCCTCATTCATTTACATAAGGGATACCCCGTCAGGCCTACGTGTATGTCCCAAACGCGCACAGCGTCACAACTCGTACGTCCGAAGTGGATGAAGGAACGGCGGCAGGGCTGAAATTAAGGTGGGAAAGCCTTCGCTTTATGGGACGCCACCTCCTTCCACTCCACTGTAGGGTTAATTTAAACCCAACCGCCTGACACCTGCATGACGACACGCAAAACATGACGTCCATTAATCAAGGGCTTTCGACATAAATTTTAACAATAAAACCTGTTTTCGTCGAGAAACTGCCGCAACAGATCGCACCCCCGCCCCTCAATACGGCCCAACTTGTATTCAGTTATCGCCACAAGTTGTAATGTTATACTTGTAAGTTTATGTTAGAAGTTCATGGGACATATGAATTTTTGTCTCCTCCGAAACGTCCAGACCGGCTCTGGGTCCCACCCAGCCTCCTATGCAATGGTTTGTTTGTTTGTTTGTTTGTTTGTGGTTCAACAGCCCTATTGCGGGCTTAGGCTTCCACATTCTTGAGGTTCCACGATCACACTCATTTAGACACACCACACCCGGTACGACTTCTCTGGACGAGGGATCGGCCCGTCGCAGAGACCTCTACCGGACAACACAAATATTGTACAAGACAAACATCCATGCCTCCGGTGGGATTCGAACCCACGATCCCGGCAAGCGCTCGGCTGAAGGCTATACAATGGGTACCGTAGTTATTCCTACGGCGCTAAAAGTGAAGTGAAGTGAAGGTTGCAAAAGAGGGGGTAACTAGTCAAATGGGTAGGGAAGTGAGGTGTGGATAAGAGAAGCAAAGTAAAGTGAAGTGAAGTGTATATAGGATAAGTGATGTACTGATGTGTTCACTCACTGCGGTTTAATGATGTAGACTACAACAGAACTATAGCGCACCTTAGCAGTCTTGATTAAATGACCATGTTTAAAAGATCCTGCCACTTGTCTGTACCCTCAGCCAGGTTTTAATTTCATTTGTATTTGTATTTGTACTGGTATTTGTATGTGCATTGTATTTGTAAATGTATCTGTATTGTAATTGTATTTGTATGTGTATTGTATTTGTAAATGTATTTGTATTGTAATTGTATTTGTATGTGTATTGTATTTGTAAATGTATTTGTATTGTAATTGTATTTGTGTATTGTATTTGCATTGTAGTTGTATTTGTATGTGTATTGTATTTGTAAATGTATTCGTATTGTAATTGTATTTATGTGTATTGTATTTGTGAATGTATTTATATTGTAATTATATTTGTATGTGTATTGTATTTATAATTGCATTAGTATTGTAATTGTGTTTGTATTGTAATTGTATTTGTAACTGTATTAGTATTGTAATTGTGTTTGTATTGTAATTGTATCAGTATTGTAATTGTGTTTGTATTGTAAGTATTGTGTGCAGTATGTGTCCTTTATTGTTTTTGTAATTGTGTGTGCTGTGTTTTGTTTGTGTGATGTGTTACTTTGTGTGCTGTATCTTTTTTAGTACCACTGCCACCGGGTACAAACCCATTTGCAGTCAAAAGAGATAATAATAATAATGAATAAAGCGGCCGGGGCTGATGTTGACCAGTCGCCTCCATCTAGGAACGAGATTAAGAATAAGTGGAGCTATACCTCTACTCCTCGTAGATGGCTTCATGTCGTGGACTGGGACAACTTTAATTTTTTCTACCATCTCTCAAGAAGTTCACCGGCAGTAGGAAACGCAATGATGCCAAAACAGTCGACAGGCAAATGCACAACGCCCAACACCACCAACACGTTGTACACACAGTACGAGGGCAACCGCGCATTGTGCGTTGAAGCGCACGGCTACTGACCTCTTACAAGCAGACATCACGCAAAGATAAGATGGCAAATTATACGCCCTCCATCCGATGTCTGCGTCAGCAACAACTGGCAAGGGGTTAAAAGCGAAAGGAACTAAGAATCGCCAAGTGGCGCCTTCTGTCAAACTGCAGCCCACGTAGAACAAAACAAACGAAAGTCGCCCCAAACACGACGCAGCAGAAAACAAACCACTTTTTATAGATGAGGCCTGTCAAACACGACCCACTACGTGTCAGCAAATAACACTGAATTGTGTAGACAGTGCAGCAGTAGAGGGATCTTACGCGTTAATGGGGCGGCCCGACTTTACGGAGCAACGTCCGACTCTTCCGCCTGAATGAGCCGATGAGGTGTGGGCGGGAGAGGGGAGGGGGAGGGGGGAAGGAAAAAATCTTACCCGCTGCATTTGACGATCTCAGTCGCGGATAATTTTCAAAAAGACGTATAAGATACCGCCCGCAAAACACTGCACGTTTTACCTGTTCTTCACGACTACCATCCAGTGACAAAAGCCCAACAGTCTTTGCGAATCACCCGGCTTCTCTTGTGATAAGTTCAAATCAACAACTTTAAGCTGTCAATTCATCCGATTTATATTAAAGTTTCCGTTCCTACGTCACTAGGAGAGGTGCATACAGGACTTTAGTAGGGAGACCTGAGGGAAGGAGACCACTTGGGAGACCCAGGCATAGATGGAAGGATAATATTCAAATGGATCTTCAAGAAGCGGGATGGGGGCATGGACTGAATTGATCAGGCTCAGGACAGGGACGGGTGGCGGGCTCTTCTGAATGCGGTAATGAACCTTCGGGTTCCAGAAAAGGCCGGGAATTTCTTGACTTGCTGAGGAACTGTTAGCTTCTCAAGAAGGACTCTGCTCCATGGAGTTAGTTAGTTAGTTAGTCAGTTAGTTAGTTAGTTAGTTAGTTCCTACGTCACGGTAAACACACTGCGGATAGTACCGTTACTGCAGTAAACACCGTCTGTTGCGGGGAACGTTAGAAACGCTAAGATACACTGTGTGGGAAAAACGAACAGTTTGTTGCGGTGTTAAGGCAGGTGGTCCGTATACAGACCACTGGGCCTTCAGGGGTTAGTGAACAAAAACTGAAACGAAGTAACAACTCCACACAAATTAACCATAAAGGTTAGAAGTAATTACAGGGGCGCGCCCAAAGAGGGGCTTCCAGGCTGCAGCTCCCCCCCCCCCAAATCCCCCAAAACCGAAATTTAAAAAGCATGTTTTGTAGATATTATGATATATAAAGTTTTACGTGATTTCCCCTTCAGCCGAAATCAGCCACTGAAATCGGCTGACGATTAGTGCATTAGAAGTTTGGAAAACAAATTAATAAAATTAAAAAAAAAAAGCAAGACGACAGGACACTGTGATTGAGTGATGGAACATGTAGTTATATTCGTATGCATATAAATGCAGTTGCAGACAGTGTTATGTTGTACTTACAGCATGATTTTTATAACATAATTTTTAAAATCAAACATAAATTATACACAGCGTCGGGGTCAGCCCCACCCTCAATGAAAAATTCTGTGTGCGCACCTGTGTAATTACATTATAGATAACATAATTATATATTTACATGACATACAATTACATATCCCGCATATATAATTACATTGTACATAATTTAGACCATCAAAGGTTTCCTTCCCTTCTTCAATGATGAAACCCGGCTACAAAATTCCGTCACTAGAAACTTCTTCCCTGCTTTAGCCATAACACACTCCGCTACCTTGCGTTAGGTCTGACAACATCTGCGCCAAACAGTTCGTACGGCCGAACTGCGTATTAGTTTCAAGCAGGGCTCCGCTCCATCATGTCAGTTCAGTTAGTTAGCTCTATACGAACAGCGTGAGAGCCGAGCAAGCGACGCCGTGCCCCCCCCCCTCCCGCACCGCACCGCACAGTACCCGCCTGATGTACACACTCCGGCTGCCCCACCCCAGCACACAGCATTGATCGCCCGCCCGTCCGCCACCATCAAAACGTACCCCGGACTGCAACTACGCAACCTTTTGTCAACCCTGACCCGGCCTTGACCCAATTAGACACCTGAGAAGCATTACCACACGTGAAGAACATCTCTTGACTGGAAACAAAAGAGTTGCAGGCTTTGCTTTTAGCGGGTCTACCCATATTACTGGACACCAAACGCGGTGGATTATGGACAAGCGTTGGGAAACAAAAAGCGTCGGGACTGTGGGAGGAAATGTGACTCTGCAATTACAGAACCCCGGCTATGAAGACGTCATCCACTCATCTACAGCGAGCAGAGCCCTCACACACATTTGCTACAGTCTGGAATCAAGAATGCTTCTCTGACTCAGCCGATATAACATCTTTATCAGCAAACAAATTAATTTTTTTCACACTACGCAGCTACATGTTTTGGCTTTTATACCAAAGCCATCATCAGGCTAAACCACTACAAAAGCATATTAACCCTTTAAAGACGAAGCGTATCTGTTTTATATAAGGACTCAGTGCGTACCGCGCTGTAAACACTCCCCACTTCGGTTATAAAAACCAGTCTCTTAATGTTTTATAAGGCAAAAGTTGCTGTTTGTTCTGAGATCCGTACAAAACACATAAACGCAATGTGGGCACCACGTAGAATTTTTTAATGTTAAACCTGGTGGTACGTAAAGTTACCGCTAGGCTTTAAAAGTTTAAGAAAAACTCTTGCGTCACACGTAAGCTATTTATTGTCAACAGAATGAATTTGTTTACCAGCAAAGTTGTGTCGGCTGAATACAAAAATATTACTGGTTTCATATTAGACGACAAAACACGACGGCACGGTTACTCCTGTTTGTGACGTCACGTTGGTACAGCCACTATATCTGGTGTTTAGTAGATGCCATTACCTAATTCCAAGTGACCGACAGATGGCGGTATACTTCCTATATGTAGAGAATGACTTCAGGGTTTATTCCTTTAAATTCGTGTTCTTTACTCCTCTATCACAACGACAAGATAATCTGAATATATCCCTAAAAATGCAGTGGGATTTGTGGTAAACAAAGTGGCAATGGGACAAATTTTTCTTGACGTATTCATGTTTTTCCCTGTCAGTATCATTCCAGCAACGCTCAATTCTTGCCGATTCATCACCGACGCTATGTAGTGTTAGCAACCGACAGCGTCGTTAAATAAAACCTTTTAAAAATAACAAACTTGTGAGTGTGTTGAGGGCGTCACGTGGCTCGGGCAGTTTAGGTTCCTGTAGGAAGGCAGTTGGGAATCACATGCGTCACTAACTGATATGTAACGCAAAACTGTCAGCAGCGATGGGCTGTCAAAACAAATACGTAGCTATTAAACTTGATGACGTCAGAATAAAGCCAGGTGTTAAAACACTGCAAAAAAATAAGCGATTGCTAGTCTCAGATGTTTCTGTTTTGCGTATAGGAAGAAAAATTAAAGACGCTCTAAGTACAATAGGCAAGACAATAACAAAAGAGGCCCAGAGGGAGAAAGGGAACACAAATTCGGGGGGGGGGGGGGGGCGAGTATTCTGAACAATACAAAGCAAGAGGGCAGAGCGAGATCAAAATACAGTGTCGGAAACAGGAACAAGTGATGAGGTCTTTATAACAACTCGACACCAGAGGGCAGAAGCGAACAGGGAGATAAGTGAGAACTGGGAAGTGAACATTTGGTCACAGAATTTACCTGAAGGCAGACAAAGGTAATCCGCACTGTTATAAATGTAGATAACACAGTGTACGGACGACATGAAGCTGGATGAGGGGAGGTGCAGAAAAGTCTGTTCTAAGCCAGTGTTTTATGTGCTGTAAAAACAGCAACCCTCGCTACGTTGTTATGTTTGTAGGGAACATCACAGAACAAAGGGCTACAAGCTTCGATCACCACGACGGCAGACTTGTCTATTTTAACTCCGCAGGCAACCGTCCTGCTCACAGATGAGGAACATAAACCGTAGAGACGCTGGTCCGTCTGGCGACGGTGGGCAGAAAGCGGCTAAGGGATTACAGAAGGAAAAAGAGAGAAAAATATAGAAGAAAATACAGAAAATGCACAAAGATGTACGGAACAGATTTACGAGGAGGAAAAATGGGAAAAGAAAAAAGTAAAAACAAAGACTATAATAAGATAAAAGAAACGATAGGACTAAAAGAACAGACGAAGAAAACAGAAAAAAATAAAGAATACGAGATGTGTGTAGTGAAACAGGTTAAGTTGTTATTGGACAAGACGGAGAGTAAATCGAACAAATGAGAGAGGAAAATGAGTAAGAAGGAGCAAAAATGATGAAATACCGAGACAAAGAAAAGAGCAACAAAATGAAAGGTGTCAGAAAGGGAAACAACAAAGTGGCAAACAAAAAGGACTCTTCGTTTTCCTGCGGGTGGTCCGCGTACAGCCGTAGTCCCTCTGCTGCTGCAGGACTCACCAAGGCCCCTCAGACAAGCGGTCAGACGCGTGCAGGCCGAAACTGGATACACACCTACGATCACGCTCTAAGGCAAAGCGGGGTCTTACAATGAGAAAAGCATTCTGCAGTTCTCGAGGCTGATACCTGCAATGACGTCAGGCGGGTCAGTAAAAAACACAGCACCGCATAATGTCGCCAAGGACGGGGGAAACGATACTGCAAGCAGTGCTGGGAATGGTGAAGGCGGCTGCAGGAATTCTGCAGCTCAAACGAAACGCTAAGGGTTCGACTTGAAAAAAGCACGTGACATTAAAATAGGCATAAATTGGTACATGACATTAAATACCAGTACCATTTAACACTTGTTGCACTCAAGCTATTAATACTTCAAAAACAACTCACATTCGGTATTCAATTTAAAATGTATTTTAAGCCGAAAATGTAGTCTTTAGATACACGAATGTTGAGTGCGTCAGTAGTGCTGGCATCTGCATAATAAACAGCGTTACTGGTGGTGAATACAAGAACTTAAACTTGCGTGCTTATGGGGTGGGCAGTTAACTCGACACTAGAAAGTACACTACACTACCGCCAACTTGTCACCTGTCTGATGACCACAGTCCTTAGATGTCATTACACACACCGCGTTAAAAACTGACTGACCGCATAGCAACTACTAACTAACTAACTAACTAACTAACTAACTGACTGACTGGCTGACTGACTAACTAACTGACTAACTAACTAACTAACTAACTAACTCCATGGAGCAGAGGCCTTCTTGAGAATCTAACAGTTTCTCAGCTAGTCAAGAAATTCCCCGCATTTTATAGAACCCGGAGGATCATTACCGCATTCACAAGAGCCCGCCACCTGTCCCTATCCTGAGCCAGCTCAATCCAGTCCACCCGCCCCATCCCACTTTTTGAAGATCCATTTTAATATTATCCTCCCATCTAAGCCTGGGTCTCCCAAGTGGTCGCCTGCCCTTTGCCGTAGACAAAAGTATACTGCCCAGCTCTTACAGTCCCTTCTTTGTCCCACCTAACCTCCTGTACACCCACTAAATCTAACTTATACTTAGCTAATTTCCTGGCCACTGTCATAAGTGACTCTGACTTATACAGGCTCCTCACATTCCACGTTCCGAAACTCATATCCCTTTTCCGTAGCTGGGGTAGTACCAAAGAATCGGTCCAGGTCCGAGTCTTGTCCGTATGTTTCGTAACATCATACTTTCTTACGGTGGGGAGTTGTTAGCACCTCGCCCAACCCCCAAGCTGGAGGACCACCCCTTGTCCGCTGTCCGCAACTGCTTATTCATTATATTCGCAGCTACCCTCCATAACTGGAGGGCGTTCCTCCATCCGCAACCTGAGGACGCGCCATGCCGTGGTGACCGGGACCCACTTAACACGGGCATAGCAACTACGTCACTCGCATCTCAAGAATGACGCAACTTTTACTTCGTAAAGGGTTAAACGTTCATCTTCGGTGCTGTGGCAGTGACACCTGGTGTTACGAGGTACAACTTGCTTACAGACGAGGTACATTCGATTTCATATCAGCACGCTACACATATAGCCCCATTTCAAAGACGTACTGACATGTCTGTTTTGTTTTTTGTCTGCTGGACACAAGAAAATGTTAAACATTTGTATCGCTTTCGAATGAAAGGGGAAAAAGAAAGAAGAGAGACAGCGGAACGTCTTCCCAAGAGGTTTTTACTGCGTCATCGCCAGCGGACTCACGACACCGGGTATTCTGTCAATACCGTCACACAGCAGGAAATAAAGCCACTTTATACCTGCTTCTGCCAACACTTCACCGGGACCTCTCCTTACAGTTGCATTCATTAGTGCGAAAATTGAAGCGCGCGATGGCGCATTTGGTTAAGGCACTGCGCTACAAACCGGAAGGTCGTGGGTTCGATTCCCGATGGTGTCACTGGAACTTTTTATTGACATAATCCTTCCGGCCCCACTATGGCCCTGGGGCCGACTCAGCCTCTAACAGAAATAAGTACCAGGAATATTTCCTGGGGGTAAACGCGGCCGGTGCGTAAGGCTGACAACCTTACCACCTTCATGTGCCGATTGTCTTCAAATTTAGGAACCTCAACCTCCTGGAAACGTAAGGGCCTGTCCAGGGATTGCGTTACTTTTTTTTTTACTCTGAAATTGAAGCGGTGGATATGGAGGGCACTCAGTTCGCAAGTTCAGCCTACTTGTGGGTGTGAGGATATATATGCCAGCATTGTGATACGCCAAAGTCTGCAAGGCGGGCTGGGTATTCCGGCAGCAACACAGACGTGGACCTCAACACCAAATCTGATTATAAAATCCGACCTGTAGTTTTCGACAGAGATCACGAAGACATGGACAGACACGCCCTACCTTACGTTCATCACAAGATGCTTCATCAACTGGAAACTGTATTTTCATTATCATTAGTTTGTGTAAAAAAACACATATAAATGATCTCAGAACTGAGGATGCCGGTCTGCTGCCTCGGTCGATAAGACGTCCCAGACGTGTCGAAAAAACACGTCGCCTTCATCTCAAAGTCTCAATGGTTAGGACTACATTCGGTCATGACAGGACGTCTGCTCTGACGAAAGATGCAGGGTGCCTGAAGGGACACCACATAACTTCAGCCCCCCGCCCCCGCCAGACAGTCGCTTTCTTAGACGATTTTTTGTATGTGGTCTACGAACTTAAGGCACAGAAGGTCTTATGCTAGCCATGTGCCCCTCACATGGGGGCCGCCGCCCTATTACTCACACCGCCACCTGGTTGTGCTAGGTTGTATTATATGCTCGATTGTCAACTGTTTCTTCGGCCTCTGCGTGTACCTGACACAAGAACAGCGTATTGTAGCAACGGAAACCGCAGCCTGAGGTAACGGCTTGTCATGAAAACTGGAGTGACTCACTCAATCACTAACTCACTGAGCCCTATTACACTGTCAGCTGGTTGTGCTACGTTGTATTACGTGCTCGATAATCAACTGTTTCTTCGGCCTCTGCGTGTACCTCACACAAGAACAGCGCATTGTAGCAACGGAAACCAGCCTGAGGTCAAGTCTTGACATGGAAACCGGGGTGACTCACTCACTCACTCACTCACGCGCCATTATATGCAACAAGCCCTTGTTTTAAGCCCTAGTCGTCTTCACGAAAAAGTGGGCGTAATTCAAAAATAGCATTTCCATAAGAAATTATATAGTTGGTAGGAGTTAGCGTAATGAAGCGCAGCCAGTCCAAGGACGTTAAACGGAAAATGAGAAGTCGTAAATTACGTGGTGTATACTGGCAGGGAGCGTTAAAGTAAAAAGGGCGTAAAAAAAGGACTAGGACATACATATGGGGATTAAACAGCGTTTGTTCCCGTACTCTAAGTCTCGGTTGTCCCTATCCATATCCCTGTCTGGCTGTGGTTTTAATTATAAACACGAAAGACATCGTTGCATCTTAAGGAAAAGTGCCTTTATAAAACCTACACATAACACAACAGTCAGTACAAAGTTCAGTGTTTCCCGCCACGCACTTTCCCCCACATCGCACACACTCCTGTTCGTTCAATGACAAGGTAAAGCAATCACATTACAGGCCTTTACCCCCGCCCCCCAGCAAACATTCCTGGTACTCATTTCTGTTAGGTGCTGAGTCGACCCCAGGGCCATAGTGCGACCGACAAAATTATGCCAATGAAAAAATCCACTGACACCATCGGGAATCGAACCCGCGACCTTCGGGTTTGTAGCGCAGTGCCTCAACCAATTGCGCCACCGCGTGGGGGGCGGCCCCCCCCCCGTTCATTCAATTTTATTATAAAAGGCAATTTAAATTTACAAAATCTCAAATCCCACACCTCGTCATCGCAGATGGAAACGACGGAAGAAAAATGCAATCTATATGTTAAATCATACATCCTGTTGTGCCTGCTGGAAGCTCCAGTACACTACATCAACACGAAATAAGGAAGCAGGTGGAAAAAACAGCGGGGTAATATATGTAGATAGACAGCAGCTCTGTTTTCGACTATCAGATTGAATGGTAGTGGCACTACCTAATTCAGACTGATCCATTCAAGGCGGAATAACCAAGGCTGTGCAGTCGGTTCACAAAACCTCCGACTCCGACTCCTCAATTTTTAAAACTACGACTCCTTCATGAAAGCTCAGTATGTATTCACCTTTTGAAGCCTAGCGGTAACTTTACGTACCGCCAGGTTTAACATTAAAAATTCTACGTGGTGCCCACATTGCGTTTATGTGTTTTGTACGGATCTCAGAACAAACAGCAACTTTTGCCTTATAAAACATTAAGAGACTGGTTTTTATAACCGAAGTGGAGAGCGTTTACAGCGCGGTACGCACTGAGTCCTTATATAAAACAGATAAGCTTCGTCTTTAAAGGGTTAATAATGATACACCTATAAGACATTGCATCACCACCACGTGAATCATCAGGCTACTGGTTAGACTTACAACCTATATATAAGTCTAATGGTTACTGTAGCTATCAGGGCTCTGGAGTTGGAGTATCTAGTCAAAATTTTAGACTGAGGTCGGAGTCGGTACATTTTTACCGACTCCGACTCCACCTAAAAATTCCTTCCGACTCCGACTCCTCGATTTTTAAAAGTCCGACTCCAACTCCTCCATAAAAGCTCAATATGTATTAATAACGGTAAACCTGTAAGACGTTTCATCACCACCACGTGAATCATCAGGCTACTGTTTAGACTTATAACCTATATTTAAGTATAAATCTAATGGTTACTGTAGCTATCAGGGCTCTGGAGTTGGAGTATCTAGTTAAAATTTTAGACTGAGGTCGGAGTCGGAGTCGGTACATTTTTACCGACTCCGACTCCACCTAAACTTCCTTCCGACTCCGACTCCACAGCCCTGGGTATAACGAATGTATCCGATGGGGGTGGGGTGTGTCACTGCAGCACTTCCTTCCACGTGACGAACTGCTGGACGCACGTCCACTGAAATGGCAGCGAGTGAACGTCGCTACGTGACGCCAGACTACAGAAACAGCGCGGCCGCATATCTTGTAAAGTGTTCCGAGGTTTCCACAGCAGTGAGGGCCCAGATGGTGGTACTGTTGTGACACCGTGTAGTCTGGCAGATGGGCACCGATGTTTTGTACAATCATGTAGTCTCCTTCACTTTCAAACAGACCCTGAAGGTAGAGGCGATATGTTCCTCCGAAACGTCAGTATCCTACCACACTGCACGGTGTCAATAGAGGACCATAATATGAATGTAACCACTATATGTTGGCACCACGAAATTCCAGAGGGATCTAGGACAGATCAGAGATTTACTGTACGAATTTTAGTTTTTGTTAGGCTGATACATGATGATTGAACAAAAAATTGAAAGTTTCATCGCATGTAATAATTATATCACACTATTATACCCCTTACATAAGAAACGGTTGTGTTTGAACTATGGATGCAAAAGACTCACTGTATACACACATCACAGGCCTACCGAATGTCTTTCTAACATACCGGAGTGACCCACCCTTCCCAAAGGCAGCGAGCTGATCCCGGCGCATTCCAAAGCCGACAAGTTAAACAAGTGCGAATGTACACCAGCACGCACCACACTACGTCACACCACTGATAATCCATCGAGAACACCCAAAAACCTTATAAAATATACGACAAATTACACCTACAAGCAAAAAAAAAATTTTGAACCTGACTCGTCATTCTCAGGTTTAATTTTGTCACTGAATCTAATTCACACACACGCACGCACGCACGCACACGCGCGCGCACGCGGATTTACAGGGCAACTGCCGCGGAAAGCTGCCTGATGGAAAAAACACGTACAAAGCAAACTTTTTCACAGATTCAACAATGAAAATGCAGGTTACGGGTCTGAGCAAATATTTTAGAATACCCAAACTTGACTGCGAATTGAAAAGTGTAACAACACTGGAAATACGCAAGAAGGCTTTTTAAAAACAAACTGAAGTGAAGCTGCGTTCTTCTGGGTTACAAAACGCGTAGTTCGTTACGTGGCACCAAGTGTTTCGAAGGGACATACTGCCTCCAGCTTCAGCATAGAAGATGGATGAGGCACGTTCCTCATAAAAATTGGTAAACACCTACAATACCGTACGGTGACATAAACCAGAAGTGCATAGGACAATCTCTACAGAAGGCAGAGTCTCAAAACTGAAATATGGGCGCAACATTAAATACTGAGTTTACATAACAGTGGTATGGTCTGCTCTGCGTGCCAGAAACGTCCTTCTCAATTTCATTTAACCCTTTAAAGCCCAGTGGTTACTATACGTACCGCCAGGTTTAACATTCACAAATTCTACGTTCTGCCCACACAGTGTGTTTATGTGCTTTGTGTGGATCTCAGAACAAACAGCGATTATTTCCCTATACAACATTAACTGACTGGTTTTTGTAACCGAGACGGAGTGTGTTTACTGCGCGGTACGGACTGGATCTTCCTTTAAAGCCCAGTGGTTACTGTATGTACCGCCAGGTTTAACATTCACAAATTCTACGTTCTGCCCACACAGTGTATTTATGTGTTTTGTGTGGATCTCAGAACAAACAGCGATTATTTCCCTATACAGCATTAACTGACTGGTTTTTATAACCGAGAC